>CM051263.1:1360808-1913308 GCA_027921565.1 Artemia sinica | reverse complement strand
GTTGTTGCAAAAACGCATCGTCATGATATTGTGACTGTGTGTGGGGACTTTAATGCTAAAGTTAGAGGTGATGCTTCTTATGCCCCAACTATCCTCGGTAAACATGGACTGGGGGAAATTAATGACAATGGTGTGCGACTAATAAATTTTTGCGCTACTCATGAACTTATCGTCGGTCCAACATGGTTTCCACGTAAACAGATTCACAAGTATACTTGGAACTCGCCTGATGGTGTAGCACGAAATGAAATAGACCATATCCTAATTGCGAGGCGCAGCCGACGATGTCTAGAGGATGTTAGAACCTTCCGAGGTGGCGACTGCTATTCCGATCACCAACTTGCTGTTGCCAAGTTCAAGCCGAAACTAAAAACTGTGACAAAGCCCCAGCGGCCAGTGAAAACCTTCAATTTGAGGAAATTGCAGGACCCGAACGTATTGCAAAAGTATACTACAGCTTTGTAAAACAAGTTTTCCCTTCTAAGGGACGAAGTGTCGCTTGATAGTCAGTGGGAAAAAATTGCAGAAACCGTGAAAGAGGTCGCACAAGAAGTTGTGGGCTACAACAGGAAGAAGAAAGAGCAGTGGATATCTGAAAGTAGTTGGGATATTATTGATCAAAGGGCACAACTCAAAATCCTCGTAGATAAGTATGACCATAGCACGACTTGTTCTAGAGAATATGTAGATAACCTGAAAGCGCAGTACAAGCGTCTTCATAAGCAATTCAAAGCAGCAACCAGGGATGATAAGAGGATGTACCTCGAAACTATGGCCGAACAGGCTGAGGCAGCCGCTAGACGGGGAGATAGCCGTACTGTGTATGCCATAACGAAGCAGTTAGCGGGTATTTCAAAGGCGTCGTCGACCCGAGTTGAAAGCAAAGAAGGTATCTTATTAACCCAGACTGATGACATAGTATGACGCTGGAAGGAGCATTTTAGCGAGGTACTAAATCAGATGCCTCCCACAACTACTTTAAATATCCCTGAAGAACCACTGTTCGATCTCGGAATATGTTCCGGACCTCTCACGCTTAGTGAAGTCAAGGAGGCCCTAAAGACTTTGAAAAACGGAAAGGCTGCAGGCAATGATGGCATATCACCAGAATTACTGAAGTACGGTAGAAGCGCCCTAGCCGAACCCATATTTGAACTTCTTTCCCGTGTTTGGGATGAAGAAAAAGTCCCTAGTGAATGGTCGAAGGCAGTAATTGTAAAACTCTTCAAAAAAGGACAATAGACTAAGTGTGATAATTGGAGAGGTATTGCTTTACAGTCTGTTGGCAGCAAAGTCCGGTGCCAAATAATTCTTAACAGGATTCAGAGTAAAGTGGAGAAAGTTCTGAGAGATGAGCAGCACGGATTCCGCCAGAATAGATCATGTTCTGACCTGATATTTAGCCTGAGAGTCCTGTTGGATGAATCCAATGAATGATGGCAAGTTCAGCTACTTATAGTATTTGTAGATTTTCTCAAAGCCTTCGACTCGATACATCGCGGAACCTGTGGAAGATTTTAGTGCATTATGGAATTCCGACCAAAATTGTAAATATAATTAAAGCGCTATATCATGATATCATGTGCGCAGTACAGACAGAAGGTGGCCTAACGGAGTGGTTTTCTGTTCAGTCAGGTGTAAGGCAGGGCTGCATTCTATCACCATTACTGTTTGCCATAGTGATAGATTTTGTTCTCCGTGGAAGCAGTTTTAGTGGCGGTCCACAATTAAATCCACTGAAGAACTCAATGATGGTGATTTTGCTGACGATGTTGCACTTATTACCCACGACCCAGAAGATATGCAACGCAACATTAATGAACTCGGTCGTAAGGCAAATGCTGTCGGACTCTCCATAAATGCTAACAAGACTAAATCAATGTCGAATGCAGTCATACCTGACTTAGCCGAAGAACTTTTGGTTAACAACGAGGAAATTGAGGAAGTGAGAGAGTTCAAGTATCTCGGCAGCATTCTTACGCAAGATGCCAATTCCGAAAGAGAAATACTGTGCCGAATAGCATTGGCTGGGTCTGCTTTCAGCTACCCAGCAATGTTTGGAGAAATAATAAATATTCCCAGAAGCTAAAGCTTAGAATTTATAATAGCAATGTGGTCTCCGTCCTTACGTACGGCTGCGAAACTTGGAGCATCACTGCTCAGCTAGAACGATGACTCCAGGCATTCGACAACAATTGCCTAAGGTCTATCCTAAACATACATTGGACGGAAAGAATACGAAATGACGCATGGTGTTGGACACCTCCCGGTCTCCGCAAATCAGGGAGACCGAAAATGACCCTTGGCAGGTCGCTAAAGAAGGAGGCGAAGCTGGCGAGGTCCTCGTTGGAGGAGCTATGGTTGAAGGCTCAGGACAGGTCGTCGTGGCGAACCACTGTTGCTGCCTTATGCGCCCCCAGGCGTAGGAGGACCTAAGTCTAAGTCTAAGTAATATATATATATATACATATATATATATATATATATATATATATATATATATATATATATATATATATATATTATATATATATATATATATATATATATATATATATATATATATATATATATATATATATATATATATATATATATATATATATATATATATATATATATATATATATATATTATATATATATATATATATATATATATATATATATATATATATATATATATATATATATATATATATATATATATATATTAGAAAGATTATCGTTGCTGGCATTTAGATCCGTTAAGGCAACCATGGTGTGACATAGGTTCCGTCCTCGTTTTCAGAAGCTCTCCATTGGCTCAAGGTCTAGCCTCACCATGGTCATCCAACGTCTTTATTTATCTGTAATTTCTGTTTTTTTGTGTAGTCAAGGAGTGGCAAGTCAGGCAAATTTCTGATTATTGACTTCATCACATCTCAGTATGAAATGGTAACCTATCACAGAAACCTTTTCTTAATTATATTAGACATAAGTGGGTGTTCCGGTAGAACTATAGTAACATTAATTGGACCTTAATTCGTAGATATTTTCCACTATGTCAGGTTAGGCATTTTCGAAGTTGAATGACCACTAACCATACCGACGAGATTCAACATTGGGCATCTTTCGAGCTTCAACCATTAGGATTGATGATTTAAAATCGTTAGTGTTTGAATGTGGAAAATGGCGATATTATAAAATTAAATTCGTCCAAGTAAAGTTCTTTTTTAATCTTTTTTTTCCTTTAGGGGTCTGTTCAACCATCTGAGGGTGATCAGGTGTTCGACTTAAAAGGTGCCACGGTGGACATTGCCTGTGACTACACCAAGCGAAGGCACGTGTTGCGTCTTTCATTTCAGTCTGGTGCTGAATATTTACTTCAATGTGAAGATGACAACGATATGCTCAGGTGGATGCAACTCTTACAAGAAGCTTCTGGTAATCAGAATGTAAGTTTTTCTTTTGCCATTGTCGCCAACTGAAAGAAAAGACGGTGCAGAAGAAGTCATACAAATTGCGCAGGAGCACCCATAAACCTGATCTATGGAGAGAGGGAAGGCGAGCTTCTATAGCATGACTATTCTCCTGAAAGTTTGGTTTACGGTGCCATATTTCAGTATAGGAACATATGTGGGAATTTTCTTTGGGGAAATCGGGGTGGGAGGATTCCCTAAACATTTATCTTGGGAACTTTAGCTCAAGACAGGCACGAACGTAAGAATTTAACTTGGGGGCTACCTTGTACTTCCGGGGGTGTCTGTGAGGGGGGGGGGGGTCTTTTCTAAACCTCCAAAACAGGCGAATTGTACGAAATAAACGGAAAAGTATTCACAGTATAAAGGACATTTTGGGTGGGCTGGGGTTAGTTAGGTGGCACGGTTCTGGAACTTCCACCCTGCATACTAGCCCCGTTCAATACTGCTATTCTTACAGCTGCCTCTATTAAATACAAATTTTTCTGCTATTGTCAAAATGTTCATTGCTAACAGTGTTTCTTTTATTTATTTCTTATTTTTTCTTATTTATTTATTTCTTCTTTTATTTATTCAGTTTCGAACATGTATTCGATTTCGGTGTTAATGGATTTTGTTTTTGTCATGGGATTTTTTTTTTTCTTATTACTATTATTATAAATAACCTTGTATATTCTCAAATGACACAGCTTGCTTAACAGCAGTTATATATTTTATGAAGATAGTGGTGAATGAAATAGCTTTTTTTGAGTAAGCTTTTGGGGCCTCTTTTCAATAAAAAAAAAAAAAAAAAGAAAGAAAAAATAGTCAGCTTACACGAACAAAACCTTTACTATCAAGGTTTATAACTCCCTCTATTATAAATTACTTTTATGAATATCAACAGCTTCATATTATTTAAAAAAAAACAATTAAGTAGAACAAATATGCTGAGTATCGATTTCTAGTATATTTTCATTTGAAGGAATTTTCCGCCAGTGCTGCCCTCTTTAAAGCTGCAATGGAGGGAAACAAGAAAAAGAAATTAGAGCCATTTTATCGGAATCGAAGCCCAACAGGTCATTCTCCAGTTTCGAAAACAAGGAAATCTAGTAGCACATCAGGTATTTTTTTCTTTTACTTTCTCTTTTGAAAGTTAGATGTTTTATATCAATTTTTATAGGCTGTCTATTCTTTTGAGCTGCAACAATGTTTATAGATAGCTCTCTATTAGTAACGTATTGAAGCATCGACCAACTAGATTAAGGAGGCTGTTCCAAACTTTGGCTGTACACCTCAGTGGTTGACAACCTGATTTTAAAGGAATTACTTCATGGATTATTTAATCCTTGTATGTTTGATTTAGCTGGATTAAAGAATCCGGCATATTACTAAATGTAGCCCAGAAAGTAATTTTAAATCCTTAGGTACTAAGCTGCCTGAAGTCAACACTGCTACGCACACTCCTCCTTCACTTCAGTCTTTTTGAAACTTGAGCTCTTACTATACCCATAAAGCTTAAATTTCCTTTGAATCCTCCGCTATGTCCTCTGCTCACCTCATTCTGGGAGGGGCTGCTTTTTGTTTCGCCCCACATGGCTGGCAAAAAAAAAGCGAACTTCATTCGTTTGGTAATTTTGCATTCTTTATTCGTAGAACATGTCCTACCATTCTCAATCTGTCTTTCATTATAGCCCTAAAAGGTCGATGAAACTACTAAAGTTTTCCTAAAATTACTAGGTCCTTTCCATTAAAAAAAATCATATACAGAATCTTTACTAGTTTTTCCCTAAACTTCGCAACCACTATATTTCAGAAATAACCGAGTGAATCACATGGCACACACCGTCTCAGACACGTCTAAAGACGAAATGCCCCATTTAACTATTAATTGATGTTAATATCCATGATGTGCTAGATTTCATTCTTCTGACGAACTTGGAAATGAAAATTGGAGTCTGTATTTTTCGAAGACCACACTGCCTTTCTAGGACGAAACCGTAAGAAAAGGTCCTTTTATTAGACAGTGAAGAACAGATACAAAAGCTACTGAGTATTTCGATCACATACATCAGTGATCATCATCAGCAGTGAAAGTAAAGTATTAAAATTATAAATATAGTTTAAATATAGCTTGTTTTTAATTGTAATACTTTAGTTTCGCTGCTGATGGTGATCACTGATGTACCTGAACGAAATATCCAGTAACTTTTGTATCTGTTCTTCACTGTCTAATAAAAGGACCTATCCCTATTGGAACTCTTAAACTTACTGAAGCACGAAGCCGCCTGAGGCCAACACAGCTATGGCCGCTCCTCTTCCATCCTAATCCATTCAAAGCGTCACTCTTTACACCCCACCAAGAAGTTCCCATTTCCCTTAAATCTTTCTTTACGATACTGTGTTATGATTCTGAACCAAAAAAGTTTGTGGATTCGTGTGTATATATACAGCTATTCTCAGGTAAGCATTTGTATGCCACTGATTTTGAAAAAAGAATCTTTAAAGCTAGATGCGTATTTGGGGGTGGTTTCAACTTTTTTGGTGGACGGGGGAGGGTCTTCAACTCTGAGAAACGTAGTTTTGTCCATTATAAATGAAGAAGTCAATGATCTTAGCAATTTTGATGATTACAAATATTTTGGGCTTGAGTCTGAAATCTTCAAACATTGGTAAAAATGCTCAGTTTTTGATGGAGGGGGAGGGGGTAACAAGTATTTTGTTTTTTGTGAGAGAGAGGGGAGGTTAAATGGAAAAAAAGATACATTTTAATTTACCAGTTTCCCACTTATACTATTTATTGTTCAGCTCCATCTTGTTGCAAATCATTCTATACTAAAAAAAAAATAAATTTCCATATCGTCAGCAGCAAATGCATGATATCTCGTCATAAAGAAGAAGAAGAATTAGCATGAATTGAAATTATATCGAGTTGCTTCATAACATTATTTATTGAGTATAGATCAATAAACTGTGAAGAACCATTGTGAAAAACGAAGTAAATAAGAACATTTGAGCTACGAAAATGTCTAATGGTTGTAAGACTTGAAGCTAAATTGGATGGATTTAATCCATTCTTAGAGCCCTTTACAATATTACCTATATACTTTGGCTATATACTACATATATTGACAACCCTATATATGAACCAATGTTTTACCCCTGTAGGTGAAACCATCATTTACCAAAAGTTTGGTAGATAATTATTTTCCATTTATTTACTATTATTTAACTATTTATTTGCCACAATTACCATGTATAAATCAAAAATTGTTTACCAAAAATGCACCCCCTCTCTTTTGAAACTGCGTGCCTTACCTGCCTGAAAGACGGAAAAAATTATTTGCCTGTATTTCCCAGTAAAGCCTTAATATATTACCTTAATTTTTTTGAAGGGGATACCCTTGAGCTCTCAGGGATCCTGCAGAAGACTTTAAAAGGACATATGTAAATATGGTTTGTAAATATGCTACAAAAGTGGCAAAGAAAAGAGAGTAACATTTTTTTTTTGGGGGGGGGAAGGGTGAGATGATTATTTTTTTATGTGTACAATAGAATACTGTGGTGTATGACCTTGTTAGGTTTATAATGGTTAAAAAAAAATTGTATGCATGATATTGATAGTAAAGGAGAGTAATATAATCTGTTTTTATTTTTTTTCTTGATTGTTTTTGTTTTTGCCGGGGGTGGGGGGGGGACTAGACTTACGTTACTATATTGTAATCTGAATTTTCGAACACTGTGTTGCATGACTATGTTCGGCTTATAATATCTATTCTTACCGAATCTATTTTTCATAACCTTCAGAATTCTATTAAACGTGTTCCCCACGTCCCAAAGGTAACAGAGGAGCTTCATTCTCTGTGTCACGGAATGCCTCAACAATTCAATTTCTTTTCCCTTTACACCATAATGCTAATTATTTTACATGGTGCCATTTCTTTGGCTTGAATTTAAACGGCTCAAGTTAAGGTCCGTAATATTCTACTTTGGTAGTTGAACGACTTAGTCTTCGAGTTTATTTTCCTGGGTTACAGATAAGACAGTGATTTGCAATTTAAAAGTTTTCGCCTAAATTTGAAAGGAGAGAAGAAAAGCCGTATAATATTTCTTTTTTTGTGTGCTAATTATTAGCTATCGGCTCTATTCGCATTTTACGTCGTAAACATCCTAGCTATGACGGACATGATGGTTGGTATATCCTCTCAGTATGACAGATGACATTGCCATATGATGTGAACCATTTTGATACCAAAAGGACATATTTCTAGCTATTTATCAAGAAGAGAATTACGAATATAATCCATTTTGAAAAAATTAAGATGCACGTAATTATTATTGGACCAATGGCTGTCTTCTGGCTCTCCAATCATATAGCTTGAAACTCATTAGTGGCGTTTTTTTTGCGTGGTTGGTTCCGTGGTTTAATCGTGTTTTGCCATTTTTGCGTTTTCGACAAAACACGTAACAGCATGTTTTAACAAAACTTCGTTTTTTTGCGAAACACGAAACATCATGTTGCCTGTTCGACTGTCTGTTTCCTCAAACTTGGAACTTGCTCTTTATGCGTGTTGCGTGTTCGATTGGTCCCTATCCAGATAGAAAAAAGTTATCTGTAGATGACAAAAGAAAGGATAAGATGGAAGGGAAGAAAATGGACATAGATCCTGCTGAATATGCGTTTTTGAATAGAGGCCAAGGTGAAACATATGTGTACAAGAAAACAGGCAAGTAAAAAGCTCAGAATTTTTCCACATTTTTCCACAGTTTTGAATATTTTGCCACTTTTCCTAAAATGCGTTTTTAGACGTTCAACCAGGAACATGTACAGAGAACACGAAAGCGACAAAAACTGCGTTTTTGGGCTAGAACATGAAACTTGGAACATGAACCATGAAACACGGAACTTCGAAAAAAAAAACGCAGCTATTGTATGACTCGGATTTGAGATCGAAAGCAAGACGACCACCGTTTGTGAAGTTTTTACTCGGCATAGGTTGCTTTTGAACGTCTATATTCAATATTTGCGACAGTTTTGTAATCATAAAGCAAGGATGCTCACAGATATCTGATGTGAGATGTGAGCACTCGATCAATCAGGTCGGGTTCAAGTTAATTATTAGGCGTCAATTTGAAGGAAAATTGTCACATTTAGGCTTTTGAACTAGCCTTGCAGATATTGCGTTATAGGGATGTCTCTGTGTATTTCGTATTGATTGATGTTCATAATTAAATTACTTACGGAAGGAAAATATTCTATTGTTTTTAGGAGACCCGCCGATGTCACCAGTAAATACTAAACCTCGGAATTGGAAGAACAAAGTTACCAAAGAAATCAGTCGACGATTTCGAAGTCAAGGAATTGGACCGTCTTCTCGGTATGCTAATGATTCCCACTCACCATCTTCCTCCAGTAGGGAAGGAAAATCTTTCGACACGCCCCTGGAACTTTGCCCAATGGTAAGATCCGTTTTCTTATAGTTTTTTTTTCTGCCATCTCTAAGGGGAAAGCCTTCCCCTCGAACCTCTCTAACCCTCCTTTCCTTCCCCCTCTTCTTGTGAAATCTCAAAATTGGATAGGTTTCCCTATGATACTTTATATTTCTCCTATTTTTTTTACTTCCCTGGAAGTGGTCCAAATTTTGGAAAGGCTAGCCCCCCCCCCCCTCTCAACATTTTTTTTTTTGTACTTGCTTTTTAACACAGTTTATATAATTATCCAGTAAGCTTATCGCAGATCATTTCTGGTCTTCGTTCTCGGTGCGAACAAAAAGCTCCTCCCACTTCTTCGTGCAGTTATGGATCAGTGTGTTTGCGTCTATCAATGAGAAATGGTTACTAAGTGCATTATTCGTAATAGCGGGTTTCCACTTGTTTCCGATTTTGTCCCGTCTGACTTGTCTACCCGTGAAAAGATCTGATGCCGCCTATGTTTCTACGTTCTCTGGAGCACTCGCACCCCGGTCCGGGTTTTTATAATGGGTGAGATAGGGAATGATCATACTGGATAATTATATAAACTGTGCTTTTTAAGCACAGTTTTGAGCATTTTGAGACTTCATGAATTAAAGCTTACTTCGATTTACAACGCTTTACGGTTAGGATTGAGTAGAAAAGCCATATCTTACTCAGAAACGACCCAAAGATATCGAAAAATAATGTATTTTCTTAGAAACTGAATAATTTAACGTAGCCAAATTTCTCTGTATTATTGACTAAATAGGACTTAATTGGCCATGGACTATCATGGACTAATTTGACGAGCCACGTATAATTTAGAAACGACCCCAAGATACCTACAAAATAAGGTGTTGTTCAAGTGGTTTGGATAGATGGCATTATTGAAATGCTGATAACAAAAAGCTGTGGTTTCTTGAGTACGCTTTTTAGGTTTAAGCAGTCATCTTTATTTGACATGACTCATCTCCTCATCAAAACCGGGAAATTACCTACTGATTACCTACGTTTACCCAAATGTGCATCAATGCTCAAGGTATTGTGCTAAGTGTATTTTTATATCTTTTTTTTATTATTATTATTAAAACCGACATTGAACTTTGCTAAAACGTCTTGGCCAATGTATGAATTAAGGCTTGATCTATGATATAACGAAAAATAGTGAGGCTATGTTATGCTACGGAGTCAGGACGAAGAAAAATCTAAAAATATCTACTTTGAGTCTTCCACTTCGAGTCTTCAAAATCTAAAAATCTAAAAAATATCTACTTTGAGTCTTCCACTTTGAGTCTTCAAAATCTGAAAATCTAAAAAATATTCACTTTGAGTCTTCAAAATCTAAAAATCTAAAAAAATTCCACTTTGAGTCTTCAAAATCTAAAAATCTAAAAAATATCCACTTTCAGTCTTCAGCCCTGTGCACAAAAATTAGAATAATTTTCCAAAAGACAAGCTAAAGTACCAACTCGTCCCTCGGGCATCCAGCTTTCGCCAATGATGGGCGCGAGCCCTGAGCCCTTGCAAATGTAGCCGTGCATTACCTCCCTCTGCTTGCTACGATTGACATCTTAGACCTTTGGAGCCTTCCAATGGTCTTTAGCCAGCGATATTACTTTACTTAGGTGCTGCTTGCTTCACTCAGTGCTGTTTGGGCCCTCATCGCTTGCACGCTTGGTAATAAGAACTCATGTATCTAGTATTTTTTTTTTTTTTTTGCTTTTTAGTTCATGTTTTTGAATCGTTTGTGTTCTGTCTTATGGCTTCAAAATTATACTGGATATGTTTCAGGTGTCTTCTGCAAGTTGAGCTAATGAAACTGATTTTATACATGATTTTATACATTTTATACACTTGATTTTATACATGTAAATACGTCTGTAGTTTTTTTTAAAAAAGAAAAAAAGAACACAGTGTAAAATTGCAGAAATATGTCTTAGATGGTTTTTCCATAACACAGTGTATTTATGCAGTTCTTTCCCAATGTGTTTCTCAGAGTATAAAGAGCATCTTTCAGATTTTTTCTGTTTTTTTTTTTTTGGGGGGGGGGGTCTAAATTTATGTTTAATTAAAAAACTAAAACTTTAAGATGTTATTTCCAGTTAGTCTGTAGAATAGGGGGGAGGAGGAAATGAAGGTCAGAAAAAATAAAATAGGGTCAAGTTTTACAGACTGAGTAGCATAGATTCACGTCATTCTTTTTTATTTATTTTTAGGAAGGGAACTAATAAAAAGGGGAACAGAACTATAAAACAGTTCAATAATCCAATCTAAGTGGAAAACCAATGAAACCAATTAAAAAATCAAACCACCGTAAAACTTTGAAATCCACCTTTTAACAGTTTTCTCTTTTGTTTCTAGTCTTGTGACAATAGAGGCATCCCACTGCTCGTAGACTTGTGCGTCCGCCTTGTGGAAGCTAGAGGGTTAGATGTCGTCGGCATCTACAGAGTACCTGGCAATAATGGAGCTGTGAACGCGCTTACCAATTCGATTAATCAGGGATTCGAGAATGTGAATTTTCAGGTTAGTTTCTTACAACGTAATATGCTTGATTTAACACTATATTTTTGCGTAAATCGAAGTCTTTTTGTGTTCATTCAGAATTGGCAGCTTTTGCTGCAATTTTATAGGTAGCAAATATCTATTAATGAATAGAGTTAAATGGCTAAAGATTTCCGAGTCTCGGTCTCGTGTTTTTCTGACAAGAAATATTATGGTGATTGACACTAGTCGAGTTTTATGACGTGTTATTACGTTTATATGTGACGTTTTATTATGTGTTCTATTTTTATTCATTGCCAAAATCCTGTGCTTTTAGAACTGACATCTGGCCCCAAAGGTTTGTGAGTATTTGTCACCTCGATAATAAAAACTAAGTTTCCTTCGTGCGGTCGTCCGTCGTCACCGTTTATAATCTATTGCTCAACAATATGAATCTCAATTGAAACTAAATTGTTGCCTTCAAATTATTCAGATAGTATACCATAGGCAGCGCAATAGCGCTGCCTAAGTAATGAGTGATGGGCACAATGTATTATTTATTCATTTATTTTTTTATTATTATTTTTTTTTTTTTGGTTTAGACCGGGGCACTTCGTATCGAAGGAGTTGTAGTAGAAACTTCGAAAAAGGGCTCATTTGAATGAAAATTCAAAGGGCTAGTGCCCTTTTTTTTAATAGTCGAAAGTGATTGGAGGGCAACTAACCCCCTCCCACGCCCACCATTTTCCCAAACATATCCAATCAATATTGTGAGATGGCCATTTTGTTCAACGTAATTGAAAGGTCCGGAATTTATGTCTTTGAGGATGACAACCCCCATAGCCCTCAGGGCAAGGGTTGTAAGTTATGCCCTGAGGGCATATAAGGTATATAGAACAGGTGATCATATAAACTTTGGAGGGGGCACATTGGATTGGTAATCAGAAGTTCTAGTGCCCTTTTTAAGATTCAGAGTGATCGGAGGGTAAATACCCCCCCCCCACACACACTTGAAATGCATCTAATAGAAATTTTTGAGATGGCCATTTGTTGTCGTAGAAACTTTGAAAACTGCTCATTCGATTGGAAATTGAAAGGTCCAGTGCCCTTTTTAATAGTCGAAAGTGATTGGAGGGCAACTAACCGACCTCCCACGCCCACCATTTCCCCAAACATATCCAATCAATATTGTGAGATGGCCATTTTGTTCAACGTAATTGGAAGGACCGAAAATTATGTCTTTGAGAATGACAACTCCCCACAGCCCTCAGGGCAAGGGCTCTAAGTTATGCCCCAGGGTCAGAATAAGGTATATATAGAAAGGGTGATTGTATAAACTTTGTAAGGGTTTCGTTGGATTGGTAATCAGCGGTCTAGTGCCCTTTTTAATATTCAGAGTGATCAGAGGGTGGCTCCCCCCAAACCTCGTATTTTCTAGAAATGTATCTAATAGAAATTTTGAGATGTCCATTTGTTGTCTTAGAAACTTCGAAAAAGGCTCATTCGATTGGAAATTGAAAGGGCTAATGCCCTTTTTGTTAGTCAAAAGTGATTGGAGGACCCCCCCCCCCCCCCCACGCCCATCAATTCCCAAAATATATCTAATAAAAAATTTTAGATAAGCCAGTTTTTCATTGTAGTTGAAAGGTCTGGAAATTATGTCTTTCACAATCCCCTTACCTTCTCAAGACCAGAACATAATTTGCACTTTGCTAAAAAAAAAAAAAAAAAAAAAAAAAAAAAAAAAAAAAAAAAAAAAAAAAAAAAAAAAAAAAAAAAAAAAAATGGCTGTGGATTGTCATTTTAGTATACATATACTGATATATATATATATATTTAAAGTTTCAATAATTTTCAATTTATTAAAATTAAAAAGGCTAAAACATTTTAAACGTATTTTGTTTATTTAAATCATAAAATAAATAACCGAGTCAATCTCAAAACGAGCAAAAATTAACATAATTAGGGCTGACAACCCCCTTGCCTTCTCAAGACCAGAACATAATTTGCACTTTACTGAAAACAAAATACTTTTAAAATGTTTTCACTTTTTTTTACTTGTTTAAAATGTTTTTTGTTAGATCTACGAAGGGGGAGTCCTCACCCTTGCACTCCGATTACAGGGCGAGTGTCTGGTGCCCTTTTTAAGAGTAACAAGAGATTGGAGGCCAAGCAGCTTTTCTCTCAAGATCATTTATTTTCCAAACGCATCTAGTCAAAATTTTGAGACAGCCATTTTGTTAAGCATAGTAAAAAAGTCGAGCAACTATGTCTTTAAGGATGTTAAGCATGTCAACCCCCCACAATTATGCAATTGGCCCATTATGCTTTCAAACTAAATGAAAAGGCATTGTGTCTATGGTTGCCAATAAGACACCTCAGCAATAAATCGAGAACAACTTGGGGTATTAAATTGAAACTTCTGGGGCTACTACTATTACTACTTCTGCTCTTACAATTTAAATAAATAAGAAGAGTGTAAGTGTATCCAGGTTGTCAAAGAGCATATAGTATCTTTTGGGAATGATATTAAGTTTTATTGTTCAGGTCAATTTCAGAAGCTATAGAATTAAATTAAAAAATACTGTATGTCGGGATTAAAAATTGTCGAAAAGTTTCTCCAACATACAAATATCACCATACTATGAATTCTTATAGAAGAAAACTGAAGAGATATAGCCTAGAATATTATTTTTTCCATGAAAAAGACTATGTCAATAAAAACCGAACAGAAATTAATTTATAAAACTTTTTCCACAAGACATGTTTTTCAAAGAACAGTAAAGAGCTCCATTAAGCCAAGAACGAGCAAAAATAAAGCCGAATAATCTTCCAATCGTAAAACAACCAAAAATCACTATCAATAAATAAATGAAACTCAAAACGAACAGAAATTACAATAAATAGCCGAGTCAAACTCATAACAAGCGAAAATTAATATGAGTAGGGCTGATAGTTCCCTTTGCTTTCTCTAGACCAGAACACGATTTGCGCTTTACTGAAAACAAAATACGTTTGAAATATTTTCACCTTTCTTTCTTTCATAAATGTAAAATTATCAAAACCCTTAAGGAAGAAATGTCAGTAAATGTCAATTAAACTGACAATCCACGGTCATTTGTTTGTTTGTTTTTTCAGTAAAGCGCAAATTGTGTCCTGGTCTTGAGAAGGCATAAGGGTTATTAGCCCTACTCATGTTAATTTTTGCTTGTTTTGATCGACTAAGAAAAAAAAAAAGTTCATTCTTAAATTAAAAAAAATTGACAAAAAATCATTTTGGCAAAAACCAAAAACATTAAATTGACAATTTTCCTTTTAATTGATAATCAGATTGTTAAGCGCTAAATTACAAACGGTAACAGGGATCAATAGCCATTTGAAATAACAACAAAATAAACATTTAATTAAAGAACACTCCGAATATTTCGGCCCCACGTCCGGGAGCCTTTCTCAACGGAAAAAAACAGAAAAACAAAAAATTATTTAAAAAAAAATAACATACATCGAAATAGAACAAACTTAACACACGAAAAGAGAGAAAAGAAAAGAAAAGAACAAAAAATATAAATAAATAAGTTGGAATCAAACTCACATATTGAATAAAACTTCCATGCACTGGCGTATTTAACGCAATAAACAAAAGCAAATGTCTATAATGATACCATGCGTCTCCTCACAATCAATGTATAAATGGAAATCTTTCAAAAAACGAAGAATATATTTATACTTGAACAAAACAATAAAGGTCACCTAACCCCCGGCCCATAACCCCTAATTAAATCTCACAAGTTCATCAACCAATTTATGAATTATAAATTGAGTGGATTTTTTTGGTTGCAAGTTTAGCTGCAGCTCGTTTACTTTTCCCAGCATTTAACTCGTTGTGACCTTTGTTCGGAAGGTTATCATTTGTTTCAGAACAATTATTAAAATCAGTACTGGATGAATATTTTACCTGCTTTTTAATTAAACTATCATAAATTACATTGATCCTAAATTCCCCTTCATCTCTATTGATATTAATACCCCCATAGATTATCTTTTTTATTTCTATAATTTCTCTGAAACTTTGTAAAAGTCCTACAGACGTATCTACCATTTTTGTCTGATCGAATAAAATACTGTGATGAGGAAAATTATATACATGTTCTGCAACAGCTGACTCAAACGTTTCCGGTTTTTTATTATGTTTTAGAGCGCAATCTATTGCATTCTTGTGTTGCTGTAGCCTATTTTCTAAAATCTGTTGCGTTCTTCCCACATAAAATTTACCACAAGAACATGGAATTTTGTATACTCCTTTTTGCTAATTTCTCGGTACCTTGTCTTTCGCTTTATTTAACAACGAGCTTATATTATGTCCTGATTTAAATGCTGTATTTATATTATGTTTTTTTAATTCTCTTCTTAATTTTTGTGATAATATTGGGATAAAAGGCAAAGTTATGTAATTTGTTTCTTGATTTGACCCATCTTCTTCTAATATTTTTGGTTCCGTCAACTTTTTTTTCTTTTTTCAATTATTTGAGAAATCATATTTTCCGGATAGCCATTACCTATTAGAATATCCTTAATAAAAATTAGTTCATTGCTTATGTATTCTGGTGATGCTAATTTTAATACCCTATCAACTAAAGAAATAACCACACCCCTTTTTACCTGGATCGGATGATTTGATGTGAAAGACAAGTAACGGTTGTTATTAGTCGGTTTACGGTAAATTGAAAACGCTAGTTCGTTATTATTTTTATGGATCAAAATATCTAGAAACGGTAACTTATTCTCTGTTTCCTTTTCAATTGTAAAAATTAATTCTCCTCCCAGATTATTTAAATGTTCCAAAAAACCTTCAATTTCTGATTCCCCGTAATTCCAAATAACTAAATATCCATATATCTGTCCCAAAATTTAGGTTTTAAAAAATATGGTTTTATGGTTTTATTGGTTTTATGGTTTATAAAACCAAAATTTAGGTTTTATGAAGTATGTCTCCTCGATTTTTTTTCACCCCAAACTTCTAAAATAACTTAACGAAAATCAAAATGGGGAGTTGGATTTTCAGTGAAAATTACGATTTTCCATTCTAATCATTACTTTTACAGCCTGATGGCCAAGAAAAATAATTTTCTTAACCCCCATCTATTCTATCTCTTACCAATATAATTGGTAATGTCGGTAAATTTTAGCTAATCACTAATATTAAAACAATCATGTGACGTTATTCGACAGTATCTGAAGCATGTATTTCTCCGTGGTAAAATCAGGGTCAGTTGGTTTCTGATTCTCGCAAGAAAGATTAAATTTTTTTTCTTTCTTATGCTTTCGTTTGACAGGCTCTGCAGCTAGTTTATAAACAAAACAATAAGATACAAATATATAACCACAGGGGAAACTTTAAATGCTACTTCTGCCACAACTAACATTTTACTGCAGCACCAAGCCACCTGTGGCCAACACAGGTGCACAAGCTCCTCCATTCCAATCTACTCAAAGTGCCACTCCAATATATTTTCAATTTCATTTAAATGCTTTCCCATGACTTGTTCCTGCTTTTGTTTGTCAATAGTTAGGATGGTCAAGAAGCATAATCTTTGGCAATCTGTCACTCATCATAATAGCCTGGCAATCTTAACCTTTATTTGCTTATAGCCCTTGGAAGTTCTGTTGAAATACTTTTTTCCTACAGCTTGCCGTTCTTTATGCGGTTGAATCAAACCACTAAAGTTGCAAGTTACAATAAAATGTATCTTTTATTGAATATATATATATATATATATATATATATATATATATATATATATATATATATATATATATATATATATATATAATATATATATATATATATATATATATATATATATATATATATATATATATAATATATATATATATATATATATATATATATATATATATATATATATATATATATATATATATATATATATATATATATATATATATATATATATATATATATATATATATATATGTCAGAGGATAAACCAGTAGCCAAGCCTTTTTAAGTCCTGATTGGTTAGTGTTTAAAATTGTAAACCAGTAAAATGAATGAAAAAGCGATATTCCATCTGATTTGTTTCGCTCTGTGAAATTTTCAGCTAGTGAAAAGACAGCTGGTATTTAGATCTGCGGTAAACAGCGTCTCTGATATTTTGGTATTTTCTAACAGGATTGTGGCCTATTCTGAAACGTTAGACTTCAGTATATTAGGTCTTTTCACCTTTGCTCTTTTTAATGATTTAGGCTTTCATTCTGATAAATTTTGTTGAATTATATTGTAATCCGCTCTGGTATATATATATATATATATATATATATATATATATATATATATATATATATATATATATATATATATATATATATATATATATATATATATATATATATATATATATATATATATATAAAATATATATAAAATATATATATAAATATATATATTTATATATAAAATAGAGGTTATAGAATATATGACTGCATTTTCCAGGCCACACCCGTGCATAAGCCAGGATGTGGGTATTTTCCAATTTCCCCCAATGCCCACACATACCTTGAGTTCTAGGATCTGTGGTTCTTTTCCAGACTCTTATTTTAGTAAAAATTAGCAATTTCAAAACTACGTTATTCGTATTTGCATTATATTATTTTGTTCCAATAAAATCAATTTCTGACTGAATTGTCAGCTTACCACCGTGCTTTCCACCTTAATTAGAGTTGGCCTAGGCTCTTTATATTTTATTGTAAAGAAATTAATTTTAACCATCTTAAACATGCTTCGTAAGCCATTATTATTTAATGGGTCATTCTTTTGCCTACAACCTCAATTTGCTTCTTCACGTTTTTTTCTCATGGCAAGAGTATGCCTAAGATACAATTTATTTGGTCTCATGTGAATTAATCTTTGAATTTGTAGCAACTTTCTAATTGGTCCTGAAAAGGACAAAAGCTCCCCCATCTATACTGTTCACAAAACCTCAGATATAGAAGCATTCTTCATATGCGTCACACGCATTTTGAAAAGCTTATGGGTTTTTAATGTTCAGATTACTGAGTTTGCAAGTGCTGAGGAAAACTGTCAATGTAAAACGTTCTTCCTGTAGTCAGTTGGACCAACAACATCATCTTTTCAGATGATGTGTGTGCTTAAATTAGCATATAAGGATAGGAACATCACTAAAGCTTATCTATCAGCTGAATCAAATGCTTTTTCATAATCTGTGAAACTGTGGGATCTATAAAACTAAAGGGATGTCGTGAATCAGACGCTTCCCAATTAGTAATCGAAGAGCAAAATTTGGCCAATGATATTGTCTGCTTCTGAAAACCACACCTTTCTTCTCTTAATTCTCAACATACAGCAATCTCTCAATGTAAGAAGCATCATCATGTTAAGTAATTTGCTTCTAAAAAAGGCTTCCTAAAGCAAAATATTCCGATTATTTTTGGTTCGATGTCTGACTTAGAGGTGTTACCCCTGTTATGTTTTTCTATGTTTTTGCGTTAGTATCTTGTGGTCAAAGAAGACGGACCAGTAAGTCCTTAATTTAAATTTCGTTAAAAGTTATGTACCTCCTCAACACTTTTCGCTGTCTGTCCCCCTTTTTGATTGTAGGAAAGAAGAGAAAAATTGAAATAAAACGCTTAAAAGGCTGTTTAAGCGTTTTCGCTTCTACAGTCTTTCTTGTAGACTTATACTTTTTCTGTTTTGATTAATGATATAAAAAACTTTTGCAATTCTACACAGTCGGTTTTAATTATTCATTGCTTACTCACTTTCACTTTGCCTTACCACGCTGGCTGATACATAAGGTGAAAAACGTTACCTGTCCACGATGACTTCTCGAGTGAACCAGACATAAAATCTAGGAGCCTCACCTTTGAGGCTGTCATCCATAATCCTCACTCCTTCTGAAAAATTTTGTGAATTATCCGAATAGCGTGTCATCCTTCCTAAGGACCCCCAGAGCGTTATATTCCGTCGAATACGTCTTCTGATGCCAGGAGGGAACCGCCACTGTGTAGTTTAAATCGTTTTATTGTAATTCATCGTAACTCGTTTTTTTCCTACAGAAGGTCTACAACCCTGGGCGTGAAACGTCTTAAGGCTCTATGGGACCCCGGCTGAGAAATATTGTTCTATCTATCAACAAACTTGTGGATATTTTGTATCTATCTCTTATATGTTATTTTTTCCTCTGTTTTAGGATGTGAGATGGGGTGATGCAAATGTGATATCTAGTTTGTTGAAGCAGTTTTTTAGAAAGTTGCCTGATCCTGTTCTCACGTCAGAACTCTATCCAAAGTTTATAGAAGCCTCAAAAATAGAAGATTTAGAAAAACGAAAACATTCCATCAAAAGCCTGGTAAGTGACACGTTTTTCGTTGATTATTGCAAAAAATAATCCTTGCAAAAAAATCCAAAGACCACAAAAAGTCAATTTTTAGTCCACAACTTTTCCAGAAAAGAAGTGGAATAGTCCTTCAGACCGCTCGCAGAGAGTGGTCTGCCGGAATCTCAGTGGTATGGTCTCAGAGCGTTCCCTGGCGTGGTCTCAGGTCACACGCCTGGTGTGGTCTCAGAGTGGGCCCAATCTTATAAGTCTGATAATTCTTTGCAACCTGACAGACAATTTAGCATACATTTAAGATGAAAATCGGGAATTGCAATCTGAAAATAGTTTAAATAAACTATTTCTTATGTAACACTATTTACGAGCTCAACTACTGGCATAATTCATTAAGAAGAAACGGACTTGTACTAGTAGTGATTCAAATGTTATCTAACTATGATTCAACTATTTCAAATTTAAGTACCCTTAAATGACCATTTAATGACAAAAATAGGTAGGCTATTAAACGACAAAATGGCAAAAATGAGCTAAGTGAGTAAAGGATAGATGACGTATTTAGATAAATAAAATATTAGAAAAGGCAAAACAAAGGTAATAATTACGATTTTTGTAAACTTTGTCGACTGTAAAAAAAAAACATTCGCCTTGACGTGTTTCACAAACAATGCAAAACATTCTTTTTGCACCTTGATTGCACCGTTTACTAATGAAATTATCCAGGTGGGTGAAACTATTCACATTCTCAATTTTCTCGATAACGTCGTCTCTTTATTCTCATAAACTCCTAATATAAGGAAGTTATTCGTTCTTAATATTTACAGCTCACTGCGCATCCACCATCTTTACTAATCATGCAATCGGGTAACTACCTTACACCATCTCTTCATACTCGTGGATTCCTGGTATGAGGAAGTTACTTCTTAATACGAATTTACAAACTAATTTTTGCATCCCGACCTCCCAAAACCTCAAAAGTCTGATTTTGACCTTGTGATTTAACACAATTTTTCCGATATGCTGTCTGGTGTTCTTTAGGACCCAGTCCGTCAAAACGATTTATATAAGTTGGAATAAGACACAGGTTGGCTAGATCCCTGATTTCAAAAACCAACTGCTATCCTCATCTCTAAACCAACTGCTATCCTTGGTTAAGAAAACATTTCTAAACCAACTGCTATTCTTATCTACCTTGGTCCTAAACCAACTAACCAACTGCTATCCTCATCTCTAAACCAACTGCTATCCTTGGTTTAGAAAACATTTCTAAACCAACTGCTATTCTTTTCTACCTTGGTCCTAAACCAACTGCTCTAAACCAACTGCTATCCTCATCTCTAAACCAACTGCTATCCTTGGTTTAGAAAACATTTCTAAACCAATTGCTATCCTCATCTCTAAGCCAACTGCTATCCTCATCTCTAAACCAACTGCTCTCCTTGGTTTAGAAAACATTTCTAAATAAACTGCTATTCTCATCTACCTTGGTCCTAAACCAACTAACCAACTGCTCTAAACCAACTGCTATCCTCATCTCTAAACCAACTGCTATCCTTAGTTTAGAAAACATTTCTAAACCAACTGCTATCCTCATCTCTAAACCAACTGCTATGCTTGGTTTAGAAAACATTTCTAAACCAACTGCTCTCCCCATCTACCTTGGTCCTAAACCAACTAACCAACTGCTCTAAACCAACTGCTATCCTCATCTACCTTGGCCGGAGGAACATTGTCCTCTTGCTCACCACCTAACAATCTTGTAATTAATACAAGGATATGACTTTCACCAAAGCTTTACTTTCAGCTTATTCAAATGTCTGCTCATAATCTATAAAAATAAGGACTCAGGGTTTTTAATAATCAACACATTTCTCAGATTTTAACGTAAGCGTGACAAATTGGTCAGTGCGTAGTGTCTCTCTAAAATTAAACCCTTTTTTCTCTTGAAACCTTACCTGCAGTATCTCTTAGTCTTTACATTGATAAGTACAATCATTCTAAGTAACTTTCCTTATAGAGAAGGTAAGCTAATGCTTCTCTAATTACTACACTAACTCTTACCACCGTTTCTGTAAAGAGATGTAAATAAAGTCAACCTAAATCACTGGTTTCTTCCCCTTTTATCAAAATCGTATGCGCCATCTTTGGATCCTACCTCTAACTTTGTAACTCAGTGGTTTGGGAAGGGGGGGAGTGACAAGTTGAAATTCCGCCCAAGGTGTCAGAAAATCTTTCTCTGCCACTATAACCACCATACTTCAAAAGCCTAAGTCAAAATCAGGCAAAAGCCTCAGAAGTTTTGGAAGAGGCATTGGGATAATATGATATTCCACTATACCATACTGTTTTGGATTCTATGCTATCTAAAATCAAAATTTTTTTCACATTCTTTTTACAACGCTGAATGGCAGCAGCCTGGATCTAGATTGCTATCTTGCTCAGATTACTCATCCAATTAGAGTAGCCGCCTAAGCGGCAGTACCGTCTGAGAGAATTAGGGTCGTTACAAGGGAAAAAGGGCTGCAGCGATAACCAGAGCGGCAACTGGCAAAGAACCATCACAAGTTTTGGTTTAAGATCTCGGTGGATTGTGATGGTTGCAGATTCGGTTTAATTTTTAGGATCCTTAAATTGATTAAAAAAGAGTACCTTACCGGAAAGCTGTACTGCTCTTCAAGAGAAGGCAAGCATTACAAAAGATTTTAGCAAACAGCTTTTAGATTAGAAAGCCATTAAAATTGTTTTTCCTCCTTTATTTTCATTCTTTCTCCACTTTCTAGTACCAAAAAAGGTATTCTTTTTCAGATTGATGAATTACCTGATGTAAACTATCGAACAATTTCTTTCCTCATTCGACACTTAGCCCGAGTCTCAGAGAAAAGCCAAACGAACAAAATGGATGTGAAAAATTTAGCAATAATTTTTGGGCCATCTTTAATCCGACCGTCAAATAAAGACACAGACATTATGGGAACGATGGTCAAAGACATGTCCCAACAATCGCGAATTGTTGAAACCCTCATCACTGATGCACTACTCTTTTTTGGTGGTGATGAATTTGATGTTACCCTCACTAATTGTGCTGATATCAGTTTTGATGAAAAGGGTGGTGGATCAACGGAGAGTGTTGTGGGTAAGCACAACTTGATTTGATACATAAATATTGTAGCACAAATAGAGAAAACAAAGAAGAAAACAAACCAAGATTGTATTCTGTCCGGAATATTCTTTTCTTGTCATTTCTTTGTTGCTTTAAAGAACCGTTTCTTAATACTTTTAGTATCCCTCCTTTTTTTTCTTGAGTCCTTTCAAAATCCCTCATAATAGATAAAAGTTTGAGTTTAGTTATCATCTGTATCGTCAGCAGGTTATGTAAATTGATTTCATGCTCTAAGTTTTTATTTTTTTGTTATACGTCCGTTTGGTGTGTCAAATTTTGTCCGGCTGCGGCCCCTTATCCATTGGAGCCCTGGCCCTCTCGTCATGTTATTTTTGGTGAGTAGGTAATTTGAATTTACTTGGCAAACTATAATACAGTCATTTGAAATAATGTTTTCCTTACTACCTTTAGAATAACTTCACTGACATAATAATTGATTGATTTAACAAATTATTGGTAGTAAATATCTATGACTGAATCTGGGTAGAAGATAAGATCCCCTGGGATCTCCTAGAAATTTTTTTATATATCAAGTTCATATTAAGGTTTATGTTCACTGTCTAGCATGTGACTTTTTGAGAGGCATGCAGTTTGAGCTTGCACTGACAGCACAAGATATAGGGTCACTGGATTCATTAGTTTCAGATCTCTCTTCAAGAGGATGCTGGGATTACATATCCCAGGGATTACAATATTAATCGTCTTTGTTCAAAGAGAATGATTTCAATTTCTTTTGAAAAATATGAAAATATTCGTGTTTTCAACACGAATGTCATTCGTGTTTTATATCTCTTTCGTGTTTTCAACATATTTTTAATGTAAGGAAAAGGCAAACCAAGTTTCAATAATGTAATTTGGTACATGGATAAAGCTTCATCTCTGTTTTGAATCATTTTTGAGTCAGTTTTGAAACAATCAGTTTTGATACAGTTTTGAAACAATCAGTTTTGAATCAGGCAAAATCGTTGTTTTATGTTGAAATATACTAATCCTTAGGACCGCAGACAAATAACATACCAAAAAGTCGCATAGGGCGCATCAAACTATTAAGTCAATCTTGTCATCAAACTATTAAGCCCCTTGTTTTTCCTGATGACAAACGCGGGCTGATGTTCGTCATGTGTCCATCCAGTCCATCCTCTATCAACTTTAGGCCTTACTGACTGAAAATTTAAAAACTTGTTGAAAAATAACTATTAAGTGAGAACAAAACGCCATTTGAAGCTGATTCAGGAATGGTAATTATTATTTCGATTAATTTTAGGGATGAAAGTCTGTTTCATAATCAAATTTATGGGTATTTTGAAAAAGAGAGCCTTAAAACCCTCGAAAATGGTGTCAGAACAAAATGAAAACCTGCACCATTAGAATCGCCATTGTCGAAAATCCTACACAAGAAAGTTACAACCCCAACAACAGGGAACGTCACTTTTTTGCATGTAAGAAAACTAAAACTACAAAGACCTTAAAATATATCTGCGAAAGAACTTAATGGGATTTTGATTTCAACATATACCCGAAAAAAATTTGCTTTGTAATGGTAATTCTGAATGTATATAAGATACAGTCTGAAACTCCTAAATTTTAAGACCCTTCAGAGCCTTCAAAAGTATTTAACATAAGGAAATCCACATGATAATCAGAAAATCGACAGAAAAAGGGGAAAAGGGTTTGATCTTGAGGAAAATGACGTCATCAAATTCAAATTGTCTGAAAACGTACCATTGACGTTTCAACTCTCGTTCTGCAAAAGGTAAGTTCGTCATGAATACTGGTTTTGTTCTGTCACTTTCTGTCACTTCTTGTCTAGAGATAGCCATGAAAAGAGTAATAAACGGCGAATGGCGAACCGAGCAACAATTTTAACTAAGCAGGTAAAACAGGACCAAAAGCAGATACACAAAAGGACAGCTTTAGAGCTTTCTTCTTTTCTTCTACAGACGTTGTTTTTATTCCTTCATTTTCTAATATTTTCAATAATCTTTGGGGTAATCCAACGTTCGAGGGGCATTGAATCAATTCGTGGAATAGTCCGTCAAGCACTTCGTCTCCACACATCAAACAAGTAGGCGTTTGAGTTTTCAAAATGCAACTAACTCCATCACTAAAAGGTAATATTCCATGAATCATGTAGTACACAAACTCTTTCTGTTCATAACTGAACGGCAATTCACCTGGATTTTTAAAAGATAACTGAAAATAAATGAACGGCTCCTTTTCTCTAGCTCTATAATTCGGTTCCTTCTCACTTCTAAAGACATCCCGCGATACCTTCTTTAGTTCCTCCTTTCCCAAGTCACATCTCAGTGCTCCCAATTCCTTTGCTTTCTTCAGGGGGCTGACAATCCACCGCAGAGGGGTCGGAATTTTTTTGCTTAATTTTTTATCACCTTCTCTTCTGCATCCTCATTCACTATAGGAAGAAATCACTGCCTCATAATTGCAGTTGATGGCTCCTCCTCTTTAACCACAAGTTCACAAATGTTTCTCAGGAATTTTTTCTTCTTAAACGTTATATGCCCAAAACTTCCTCTCTAATGTTTAAGCTTATACAATCATCAACAGATTTTTCCGAGTTTTCAGGATCGCTGCAAAGTATAGAAAAGGGATTTGATATAATCTCAAATAGAAGCAAGCGTTTATACACGTATTTGTTACCGCGTGATGTAGCTCAAATGCTCCGACTTTTGTTTTCTCTGAATCTAGAAATTGAACAAATTGTGAGAATTATACAAATTTACCAAAAGATATAAAGTTGCAATGTACTGCATTGAATATCTATACACTACTAATGAGGTGGGGTGGGGGGTGGGGACTTGAATACTAATTATTGGCCGAGGGGACAACTTCCTTTAGATTTTTCTTGAAAAACATCCTTTATATAGCAATATCCATGCAACTAAAGGTGGCTTTATTAACCTGTTGTTAAGAAACAGTTGAATAACGATGAATTTCTAAATAAAATATAGTGAACTGGAAATTTTTTAAAAGGCCTATAAATCTGGAAATCGTTATGAGAGCGAAGAGAAAAGACCCCCCTCCCCGCTTGAAGACTGATATTTTTCTATCTGTTAGTAAACACAATCGGTACTATCAAAGAAGACATAAAGCTGACCGATTTTAGTACCAGAAGGAACGTTCCCAACTCTAATATAAATTTTGGCTATGTTCTTGAACTGTTCCTTCCTTTTCAGGGGAAGAGGATAAAACTTTGCTAAGTCCGCGACATATTGTTGCTTCAATATTAAAATCTTGTGCTCAACGAATCAGTTCGTCGGATCCAGATATTGGAGCATCGTCTGCTATGGAGAAATCGCTTAAAGTCTCAACAAGGAGAGAGGTAATTTCCCTTAATTGCATACTTGATTTATATAGTGGCAGGTTCATGTAGTTTTTCTTAAATATGAATAAATTAGGCCATATTGATTAAGGTCCGTTCACATCTGCTTAAATTATCATCAATTTCTAGCCACCTTCAGTTTGGACCAATCATGGCTGCTTGTAAAAGCGGTAGCGAACTATGATTGGCAGATAATAAGTATGTCTAGACATTGATGTCTAGCTAAGTATTTATGTGACTCGGACTTAAAGTAATTCTACTTTTCAAAGACTCAGTTGGCTTTTGCAACTGTAGCTCTTACCAGAACGTTGAATTTCCATTTATATGAATGCGTGGAAACACAAACTCTGTCTTTCGTGCAGGATACAAGACAACATCAGGATTAGAAAAGATAAAAAAGAAATGATTTACATGAAGTGTCAAAGAATGAAGAAAGAAATGAAAGGAATGAATGAATAAAAGTTTTTTTTTACTTTTTTTCTTATTCCCTGTTTTTGCAATAGAAATAAAACTTTAATTTCAGCTATTGCTGAAATTCTTTTCATTTTCCTCGCTGCAAGATTTGTTCAGAAAACAAATTAAGATAATTGGTGTTGATGTTGATCTTTTTGCAAACTTCTTGAGATACAAAAAACAAATGATCTGTCATTGAAATGGATGAGAAAGAATTTGAGCAAAGCCAACCTGTGATTGTATAATTAAAAAGAGGGATTTTAAGTGTCCATTGTAATATGATGTTTTTCCTAGGTCAATGTATTATCATGTACAAAAATTTGCTTTATTTTGATCTCTTCATTGGAAGACGCCTTTGCTCGTTTTTGGTTCTACGAGTCTGCTCTTTCTGATAATGCTACTTTAGCAGTCGGCATTCAGTATAAACGCACGGAAATTGAAGAGGTCAGGAAATTTCCTTAAAGGAAATTTATGGAAATGGTCGTAGAGTGACCTTGGATGGAAGTTGTGGCTGCGCATAGCGCATGTGGTAGAACATTCTCCCACCTCAATAATATAGGGTGATATAAAACATGCTTTCGGAAGCTAGATTTTCGTTAATACAGAAGTATTTTGCTCTGTACTTACATATGGATGTGAGTTACGGAGCCCACAAAAAATGCTGAGACACGACTGCTTAACTTCCAGAATAATTGTCGAAGCAAAGTCTTTGTGACTTACTGGTTCCATCGAGTTTCAAACGTTTAAACTAAAAAATAAACGTTTGAAGGGTGGACACCCGACAGCCATTTGTAAAAAATGAAATGCGTATACAGAAATGGAGGAATTGGTGACATATGAAGAGGTAGCGCTCTTTCATAAAAGTGCTGGGCCCTACCCAGATTACGAAGAAGCAGAAAAAAACGCAATAAACTGTCGACCCCTTGACAAGGAGATTATAAATCATCGCACTTTACTGACTGAAACTTGACCCTTAGCTCAAGATCAATGGAACTGGCAGTAACCTAACCTGTTTGATCTCCTTCTTCTTCTTCTTTTTTTGTACCTTTTATAAAACTCAACATTCATTTTTGACTCACTAAGCTACCATTAGTGATTCCGTTATCTTTAGATGTTACTACTATTGGCTTCAAAATCTAGCATTTTCTATCCTAAGTTAAATTGTCCTTTAATCCAATTTTGTCTCAAACTGCTGATACTACTGGCCACCATCAGAATTTGTAGCAATATTTTCAGCAGCAAATGTGTTGCTATAAAAACTCGAATGAAATTTGGCTGTTAAAATTTAAATGTATGAACATTTGGGGTGGCGGTATTAGATAAGGCTGCATAATAATTTCAAACACTAACGGCAATGCTATTTCACGAATACATTTTTTCTAAGTGAGGCATTTCGAGTATTCATTAAAAACAATTGTAAATTGCAAAAATATTTTTACCGAAAATTAAAATAAAATCAGTCTAATTAAAATTAAGTTTTAATGTTTAATAATTAAATTATAGCTATATAATTATATTACATAACTATATAATTATATTATAGTTTCCGTAAGAAACCAGAAAACAACAAGGCTTGTTTTTATACATCTTTTCTTAGTTTCGGGACATGTTTTTTGGCCGACTTGGGGGCACTTTGTGTTGTGAATGAATTTGGTGGCAACCCTAACACTGTTGATTGTTCGATGTTCTTTTTGCCGTAGGTCGCGTCTGTATTCTAGTTTTGACAATAAGCGTTAATTATGTTTTCGAAATAGCTTTTCGGCAACGCTCTCAAAGTGCTTTATGCCAGTAGATCACATAGCTCTTGCACTTCAAACCTGACCCTTAGTTTCGAATTAATCTCAACTTGAAATTCCCTGAAAACTGTGGCTCTACGTCAGAGTTGTCCAATCTGAGCTCCACCCAACTCATGTATGATCTTAAGTGTTTTACGATTTTTCAAAGTATGGTTCTGTGATTACATTCTCAGGTTTAGAGCGTGATTAAATACTAAATTTAGTAAACCTGGTTTTATTGGAGAATATTTTTGCCAAATATGCTCCAAAGGCTAAAAAGGGTTAGGAGCCCCACTGTTGCACAATTTGTTTTAAGGTTGTCCCTAGGGGACATAGTAACCGAAAATTTAAAAACATGTTTTAAAAAAAAACTTCAAGTTAGGAAAAATCACCATTTGAAGCTGATGCAGGAATGTTAGCTATTATTTCGATTAAGATTGATGATAAAATTTGTTGGAATTTCAAAAAATAGCCTGAAACCCCAGGGTCAAATCGAATTGAAAACAGTACATTTGGAATCATAGCCACAAATTCTATATAGGAGAATTAGAGTCCTCCATCTTGAGCAACAAGGAAAAATCCTTTTTTACATGGAATCTAGGGGTGTGTCTTTTTTCCAATCGCTGATAGTGGGGCGCTAAAACGTCATAAAGAGGTGTCTTAGTCTTTATAAATATTCATAATATATTTTTACTCCTTTTCCAGTTACTTGACGATAAACGAAGGGCATCAGTATCGAGCACTCAAAGTAGCTCAACTGGTACTGGTCATGGTAGTGTACAGTCTCTCCCTGAATCTGCAATATCTACATTGGTTGGCAGTACAACGAAATCTTCTCAGATCAGTGGAACGGGCTCGATATCTTCTAGGAAAGAAGGCTCCGTAGCGCGAATATCGCAGCTCTTAGCCTGGGAGTTTGCCCAGGGTCAAAATCTCTCGGCTATGACGTCGAACAAGCTGAAGAAACATGAGGCGGATCTCAAGGTTTTTCTCTTGACATCTTTTTATTTAAATTATTAATTGATTACCAACTTAATTACCAAAGAAAAATGAGGCAGATCTCAAGGTTTTTCTATTGACTTCTTTTTATTTTAATTACCAACTGATTATCAGCTTAATTACCAAAGAAACATGAGGCGGATCTCAAGGTGTTTCTCGGCATCTTTTTATTTTAATTAATTAAAAAAAATTCCACAAAATAAGTTTTTTCAAAGAAAAGTAAAGAACTCCATTAAACAAAAAATGAGCAAAAATAAAATCAAATAATCTACCAAGCGTGAAACTACCACAAATCAGTATCGATAAATAAATGAGACCCAAAACGAACAGAAATTATAATAAATAACCGAGTCAAACTCAAAACGAGCAGAAATTAACAGAAGTTGGGCAAAAAACCCCTATGTCTTCCCAAGGCCAGAACAAAATTTGCACTTTACTGAAAAAATATAAATGTTTTTACTTTTATAACTTTAATAAATCAAACAATATTAACATTTTGATTACTAAATATCAGTATATGTATATTAAACTGACAATGCACATTCATTTGTATTTTTTCAGTGAAGTACTAGGCCTTTCGATTTCCAATCGAATGAGCCCTTTTTGAAACGACAACGCTTTCTGTAAACACCTTATATGCCCCAAGGGCATAAATTACAACCCTTACCCTAAGGTCTGTTAGGGTGGTTGTCATACTCTAAGACCGAATTTCAAGAACTTTCAACTACGTTAAACAAAATGGCTATCTCAAATTTTTATTGGATGTGTTTGGGGAAATTGTGGGCGTGGGAGGTGCGGTAGTCTCTCTCCAATCACTTTCAACTGTTAAAAGTGGCCCTAGCCCTTTCAATTTCTAATCAAATGAGCCCTTTTGAAGTTTCTACGACAAAACTTTCAATAAAAATCTTATATGCCCCAGGCATATAATTTTCAGAACTTTCTACTACGTTGAACAAAATGGCTATCTGAAAATTTTGATTGGATGTGTTTGGAGGAGTGGTGGGCGTAAGAGGGGGGTTAGTTACCCTTCAATCACTTTCGACTTTTACAAAGTTATGCCCCAGGGCATAACTTACAACCCTTGCACTGAGGGCTCTGAGGGGGGGGGTGATCATCCTAAAAGGCTTAATTTCAAGAAATTTCAACTACGTTGAACAAAATGGATATCTCAAAATCTTGGTTGGATGTGTTTGGGAAATGGCGGCCTTGGAAGAGGTGTTAGTCGCCTTCCAATCACTTTCGACTATTCAAAAGGGCACAAGCCACTCCAATTTCCAATTGAATGAGCCCTTTTCGAAGTTTCTACGACAACTTCTTCGGTACGAAGTGCCCTGCTCTAAAGGAAGAAATAAATAAATAATACATTGTGCTAACATCGTTCTTATATACCCCCAGGGCATAACTTGAAACCCTTGCCCTGAGGGTTGTGAGGGAGTGCCCTCCTCAAAAACATATTTTCTGTCTGGAAATCAACTATGCCGAACAAAATGGCTATCTCAAAATTTTGATTGGATGTGTTTGGGGGAATGATGGGCGAGGGGGGCTAGTTGCCCTCCATTCATTTTCAACTATTAAAAAGGGCACTAGCGACTCCAATTTCCAATCAAATGAGCCCTTTTCGAAGTTTTTACGACGACTCCTTCAATACGAAGTGCCCTTGTATGGAAAAAAAAATAATACATTGTGCCAACATCGTTCTTTACTTAGGCAGCGTGATCGCGCTGCCTATGGTTTTTACAACAACTTTCTATATAAACCTTATATGCCCCCAGGGCATAACTTACAACCCTTGCACTGAGGGCTCTGAGGGGGTTATCATCCTAAAAGACCTAATTTCCAGAACTTTCAACTACGTTGAACAAAATGGATGTCTCAAAATTTTAATTGGATGTGTTTGGGAAAATGGTGGGCGTGGAAGGTGTGTTAGTTGCCTTCCAATCACTTTCGACTATTAAAAAAGGCACTAGCCTTTTCAATTTCCAATTGAATGAGCCTTTTTGAAGTTTCTACGACAACGCGTTCTATAAAAACTTTATATGCCCCTAGGGCATAACTTACAACCCTTGCCTTAAGGGCTGTGGGGGGAGGGTTTGTCAGCCTTAAAGACCTAATTTCCAAAACTTTCAACTACGTTAAATAAAATGGCTATCTAAAAATTTTGATTGGACGTGTTTGGGGAAAAGGTGGGCGTGAGACGGGGGTCAGTTGCCCTCAAATCACTTTCGACTATTAAAAAGTTAGCCCTTTGAATTTCAAATCCAATGAGCCCTTTTTCAAGTTTCTACGACAAAGATTTCAATAAAAACCTTATATGCCTTCAGGGCATAACTTATAACTCTTGCCCTGAAGACTGTGGGGGTAGTGTCTTGCTCAAAGGTATAATTTCCTGAACTTTGAAGGTCGTGGGACAAATTGGCTATCTCAAATTTTTATTGGATGTGTTTGGGGAAATGGTGGGCGTGGAAGGTGTGTTAGTTGCCTTCCAATCACTTTCGACTATTAAAAAAGGCACTAGCCCTTTCAATTTCCAATCGAATGAGCCCTTTTGAAGTTTCTACGACAACGCGTTCTATAAAACCTTGTATGCCCCCATATGCCCACAGGGCATAACTTACAACCCTTGCCCCCGAGAGTTGTGGGGGAGTTTCCTCCTCAAAAACATATTTTTTATCTGGAAATCAACTACGCTGAACAAAATGGCTATTTTAAAATTTGATTGGATGTGTTTGGGAGAATGATGGGCGGGGGGGGGGGGGGGGGCTAGTAGCCCTCTAATCACTTTTGACTTTTAAATAGGGCACTAGCCCTTTGCATTTCCAATCGAATGAGCCTTTTTTGAAGTCTCTACGACAACGCGTTCTATAAAAGCTTATATGCCCCTAGGGCATAACTTACAACCCTTGCCTTAAGGGCTGTGGGGGGAGGGTTTGTCAGCCTTAAAGCCCTAATTTCCAAAACTTTCAACTACGTTGAATAAAATGGCTATCTAAAAATTTTGATTGGATGTGTTTGGGGAAAAGGTGGGCGTGAGACGGGGGTTAGTTGCCCTCAAATCACTTTCGACTATTAAAAAGTTAGCCCTTTGAATTTCAAATTGAATGAGCCCTTTTTCAAGTTTCTACGACAAAGATTTCAATAAAAACCTTATATGCCTTCTGGGCATAACTTACAACCCTTGCCCTGAAGACTGTGGGGGTAGTGTCTTGCTCAAAGGTATAATTTCCTGAACTTTGAAGGTCGTGGGACAAATTGGCTATCTCAAAATTTTTATTGGATGTGTTTGGGGAAATGGTGGGCGTGGAAGGTGTGTTAGTTGCCTTCCAATCACTTTCGACTATTAAAAAAGGCACTAGCCATTTCAATTTCCAATCGAATGAGCCCTTTTGAAGTTTCTACGACAACGCGTTCTATAAAACCTTATATGCCCCCATATGCCCACAGGGCATAACTTACAACCCTTGCCCCCGAGAGTTGTGGGGGAGTTTCCTCCTCAAAAACATATTTTCTATCTGGAAATCAACTACGCTGAACAAAATGGCTATTTTAAAATTTGATTGGATGTGTTTGGGAGAATGATGGGCGGGGGGGGGGCTAGTTGCCCTCTAATCACTTTTGACTTTTAAATAGGGCACTAGCCCTTTGCATTTCCAATCGAATCAGCCTTTTTTGAAGTCTCTACGACAACGTAAACATAAAACATAAGTTCCTCAAAACATAAATCCTATCTGTAAATCAACTACGCCTAACAAAATGGCTATCTCAAAATTTTGATTGGATGTGTTTCGGGAAATGGTGGGCGTGGAAGGGGTGCTAGTTGCCTTCCAATCACTTTCTACTATTAAAAAGGGCACAAGCCACTCCAACTCCAATTGAATGAGTCCTTTTCGAAGTTTCTACGACAACTTCTTCAATACGAAGTGCCCTGCTCTGAAAGAAAAAAAAATAAATAATACATTGTGCCAACATCGTTCTTATATGCCCTCAGGGTATAACTTAAAACCCTTGCCCCGAGGGTTGTGGGGGAGTGTCCTCCTCAAAAACATATGTTCTATCTGGAAATCAACTACTTTGAACAAAATGGATATCTCAAAATTTTGATTGGATGTGTTTGGGGGAATGATGGGCGTGGGGAGGGCTAGTTGCCCTTCAATCACTTTCTACTATTAAAATGGGCACTAGCCACTCCAATTTCCAATCAAATGAGCCCTTTTCGAAATATCTGGAAATTAACTACGCTGAACAAAATGACTATCTCAAAGTTTTGATTGGATGTGTTTCGGGAAATGGTGGGCGTGGAAGAGGTGTTAGTCGCCTTCCAATCACTTTCGACTATTAAAAAGGGCACAAGCCACTCCAATTTCCAATTGAATGAGCCATTTTCGAAGTTTCTACTACAACTTCTTCGATACGAAGTGCCCGGGTATAAAAAAAAAAAAAAAATACATTGTGCCAACATCGTTCTTTACTTAGGCAGCGCTGATTACCAAGTTAATTACCGTTGCCAACTTAATTACCAATTCATTATCAACTTAACTACCAAAGAAACATGAGGTGGATCTCAAGGTATTTCTCTTGACTTATTTTTATTTTAATTCCAAGTATTCTTGTTTTACTATATTAGGTTGACTCTTTGACTAAAAGTTGGAAGAACTTTTAAAAGAAAGAAGCAAATACTTGCATCCCTCTTTTTAGTACAAGAACAAGAGGATATGCAGATATGCTCGTCATAAACCAACACTAAATAAAATCTTAAAGAAACTTACAATTAAAAATTACTTTCATAATTCCCCCCGAGAATATTTCCATTGTTTATATTTCTTGGCCACTCAATTATACTTACAGGCTCCATCCCTGTCACATCCTAGGAGAGTTGTAATCCTTTTTTATTATATTTTTATATTATATTATTATATTATATTATCCCGAACAAACACGAGATGATGACCAAAATCTTTGTGGTTTGGGATTAGCGGGATTAGCAATGTGGTTTTTGGGATTAGCTATGCTTAAGACTTGGTCTTTAACTATTTGCAAGGGGATTCGATGATGGATATAATGATGCTGACGATTACGATCGCCGATACTCTTGCTACACATGGCCAACATCTGATATTGAAACATCAGAGGATTTTTCTTGGGGGTGGGTCGAAAATGGAGCAACGTGGGTTCTTGGTAAATTTATAAGATTTCAGGAGAGAAATGGACTTTAAGGACGATACATGTGGGTATCCAACTTTACTGTATTGTGATTCAGATCAGTACTTGAGCTGGAATTTTACTTTAACATTAAAGACTTATGTCCTTCCGAAATGTGTAAAAACTTATGTTCCAATATTAAAGAACCAGGACCATATCTCTCGAACGATTTCCTTAAATAGCCTGTAAGAGAAAAGTAAGATATCGAAAACGAAGCTAGGATGATATTTAAAGAGGGTCAGAATTCTTGAGAATTTCTTAAGATATGGCTGAAAAACTGTTGGGTTTCTGAGCAATCTACAGAGCAAATTCAAGATTGAGGCGATAACAGGAGACGCGTGCAAAACATATTGACAACTATGAGAGAAGTCGTTAACATGATGGGATTAAGAGGGGAAGTGGGCTCCAATGAATCTATATGCCTTAGTACCTAGCTCACTTTTATGCTATTTAACCATTTCATTCTAAAAAGATAGAGCTTCATTAGGGGAAAATAAACTTTTCGTATTGTAGGCTGCCTTAGAAAATGAGCTTGAGCGTCAGAAAAAAGGCGCTGAATTGCGTTTACTTGAAAAGAAGCAGATAGAAGAAGCTTTTGAAAAAGCTAAAATGGATATGGAATCAGAGGACTATTTAGATGTCATAGCTGACGACCCTGCAGGTAAATATGTTTGTGTAATATTTCTCCGCTTATTTATCTTCTTTTCTTCTTTTTTTACATTGCCATCCTATTTATCTCCCATTCTTTCTCTCTCTCTCTTTCTAGTAGCTTATTATTGGAATGTTTATTCCAAAGGAAAGAGATTTATTTTACGCTGGGCAAAAGCTTATTGACTCTCACCATGTGATGGTCAAGACGTTAGTACCATTTGTATTTGTAAATACTGAGGTTTTGATTCCGTGACAGCAGCCTTACTTGAAACGGTAGGCTATGAAAATTCCACGTTCCTTACTGCTAAATTATGAATATAACATTGAGGACAATAAATGCGTTTCCTTAATTGTCATAAAAACACTTGGGGTGCAATAACTAGGAGCAGACTAGGAGGTGTTTAATTACAGGACGGGGACCTATTTGAGACATCGACAGAAATGAGTGGGAAGAAAACTACAAATGCTTGTCTCCCTGATCACCTTCTCAATAGTTATATCTATTATACCACCTGGATAATTATTTTTTCTCTACTAAATTTGTCTAAATTTTCTTAATAAGTATTTCATTAGTTTGAATATTTCACTCATATATAATGGTAACTATTTTAATTGCACAGACAGTTAATAGTAGAGACCTAATTGTAATTGAAAATTTTTAGCTTGAGTCTAATCTTGGAAAATATGCTTCTGCCCAATCTTGAACAAAGGATCTTAAAATTGATGTATCTCAATCAGGGACAGATTCAATAACTGACATGTGTTGTGAAAAAGAGTAATCATATTTAAATAGGCTTGGCTATAAGATTGTAGTCAGCCAATCCCAACTATCTGCATCAGGTCCAAGATTAAGAACCTGCTGTCCTTGTTTAGGGAAGATACATTTTAGTCTAAACATTTGTCCAAGATCACACACGGGCCAGGGATTGGGGTTTTTACCCTAAATCCTCTTTCATGTAGTAGATATGATCTGACTGTTCCAGCCGCTTTCACGCACTACCTCTCCCGCCATTCATAGTCGTCACACTGACCTCTGCAGTAGGTTCTACCTTCTCCCTAATGGCCGTCATAGATGACTTTTACAGATTTTTCTAACTGCAACCCAAATCAAAACTAAGCTCTCATTCCTTTTCACTATCTTACCCAGGAGAAATGTCTGAGCTCTCATCAACGGTAACTGTCTAAACCTTTTCAGTTTCATTTTCACCCTCAGTGCTGTCTTCTCACCAAATGTCTTCACAGCTTGCTTCTTTGTTTTTCTTGCTTTTGTTGCTTCAATTATTTCTGATCCACCTCTTCCTTGCCTTCCTTGTAGCAAAGGCAGCTTCAATCTTGACTTTCACTGATTTATCAGTGAACACTTTTGTTCTGCCCTTCTTTCTTCTTTGAAGCATTTTTTTTTCTTGATGGTGCTGGGATATAGTTGTACTTGTTCAGGTGTGACTATCCTATTTCAAACTGGCTGAAAAATCACAAGGCTTACTGAAAAAATTAGGTGAGAGAATTGCAGTGGAGTTGGATGGGGGAGGATAGATGGGGTTGGAGTTAGAACCTCTGATGAGCTTGGCAATTTGCCACCAGCTTGATGGGCTAAAAAAATATTTGGTTGGTCTGTATTTAAGAGCACAGATCTTCATTATCAAAATAATCAAGACTGAAAGGGGAGGTACCTCCAAATCCCTTCTGGACGTTTGATGGTATGAAAGCCAAGAGGAAAGATTTTCCTACCAACCCAGCTGTGATGTAAATGATCACAGTTCTTCTCGATTGTGACGGTTGCTCGATTAAAAAAAAATACTACTAATTTTTATAATTAATTCTGTTAGGAATACGTAGCTGTTTGATATTTCAACTATTATGCAAGGGGTCTGAAATGTCATTGACATTTCGGGTCTACCAGATTTGCACTTCTCAAGATGAATAATGAAAAACACCAGCGTCCAGCCACCGACTCGCTAAGTTTCTAAGTCGCGAATAGGTTCAAATATGATGTAAATTACAGCTTGTATTTGAGAAACACTGATCAAAACAAAGTGTTTTCGGTGTACAATGATCGCGCCAGCGGTTGCGGCTGCTATTCTTCGCCCCCACCACCGACCTTCCCTTATTGGCATGGTGACGGGGTCTAGTTATATAATAGAAATCTCAAAACAAAAATATAAAATATAAGACAGTGTCATTCAGCCAGAGGGGGGGGGGGGTGGAGCCCCCTTGCCCTCCCACCCTTATGGGCACCCATGAGAGTGCATCAGAATTTATGTCGTACCCTTAGTTTTCTATACGACAATTTAAAAGGGTGTGTACCTCCTGAAAACAAACCGTTGGTTTTTGTGTTCAATCGACGGGCTGACAGGTAATAAGACCCCTACGATGTTGCCAACTTAAGAGCATGAATTGGCCAAAGTGGATCCTCAGTTGTAATCGGCTCTCTCGGAAACTTAATAAATTTTGACTTCAGGACCGAGTTGTAGTCATTTTTCTGCAGAATAACCTTTAGGGCTTGATTCTTGATTAAGATTGTCAGCGTCCGAGCTTTGACTCGCATTTTCAAAGAAGGGCTGAATAAGTCTCTATATAATAATAATGAAGATTTAGAGAATTTTTAATAGATGGATGGTGTAGTGCTTGAACCATCTGACTATGGTTTTTTAGAGCGCATTATTATTTTTAAATATTTTTTTTTAGAGCGCTCTATATTTTTTAGAGCTACTACATTAAAATATTTTTAGAGCGCATTATTATTTAAAGTCTGAATGAATTGGTGGACGATGAAACTAAATGGCAAAGAAACCGGTTTCTGTAATATAGGTTGTACTGTGTGTAGACCGGTGGAGTCTTCGATACTCCTGCATATCTTCTCTTGGGCTGGTCTTGGCTCAAACCGTCAATATTTCAGTTTAGAGTCAAGCTAGAGACATCACTACTATGCCATCTGTTTGATAATATAATGTAAAGGGGGGTTGCGATTATTATTTTTTTTTTTTTCAGCAGTTGTCAGTTACTGAATATATTCTTGTCCAGGGTCGCTGCGTAGTGTAACTCATATTAACCTGACAGAATAAGGAAAATCCCTTCAAACCCAAGTTATGGAATGGTGTGATTCTGGCTGGTATATCTGCCTAGAATTGAATAATTGAAGCAAAAACTGTATATTCATCTTAAAATGTGCATTTGAATTGTCTCGTGATCAGCATTAGCAGATGTAGAAAACTGAAGATGTCAGAAATAGAAAAGGAATAAAATCATAAAAGTCAAATTAAAACTCTCCTAGTTCTTGAGTAGAATCTCTATATTTAGCTTCATCCAATAATTGTCGCAGTAATTATTTTTAGTCTCTTGGCTTCTTAATGTGTGGGAATCCTTTCCATTTGATTTTGAGAAGAATCATCGTCCCTTTTTTCTTAAGAAGTAACACTGATGGAAACCCTTTTCTCGTAATGCCCCTCTTTTTGGTAACGTTTCTAAATTTTAAACTTGCCCCCGGTTGACATTTCTGTTTGGAGAACCCATTCAATACTGCATTTTGGCTTTTTCAGAAGTTAGGCGTCATCCTTGTCAGCTACAGCCTTAGCAATCACATCTTTGATTTTCATTAATTAAAAACAACTTTCCGAAAAATAAGTTTTTCAAAGAAAAGTAAAGGCCATTTTAAACTTAAGCTCAGCAGATACAAATACCTTTTAAAATTCCAACTCAAAACGACCAGAAATTACTATTAAAGAATAAATGAAACCCAAAACGAACAGAAATTAAATAAACAATCATAGCAAAAAACATACAACAAGTAATAATATAAATAAATAAATAGATCTTAAAGCGAGTAATGCTTAGATTGAATATGAAAATCAAGCTTAAAACGAAAAAAAAAATTCGTATTGGAAGTATAAATGAAACTTAAAACGAACCGAAATTAAATAAACAATCAATGCAAACAAACATACAATAGATATTAATGTAAATTAATAAACAAATCTTAAAACGAGTGAAACTTAAATTGAATATGCAAATCAAGCTTGAAACGAACAAAAATCACTACAAACAAGAGTTTGGTTATGACCTCCTTCTCTCACTGAAAACCAGTTTTATGACAAATATTTTCTTTTGTACTTAATATTGAAAATAACAATGTAACATTTTGAACTGATGGGCTTTCAGCAATTAATATAATTACACATCAAATATTCATTTTAATTTATTAGCTCTTTTTAAAGTTGTTAAAGACGAATATAGTTTCACTACTAACAAGTGTTTGGATACTGCCTCCTTTCCTAACTGTAAATAAAAACCAAAAGCCTACTGCGTCATTGGCGCTTAATTGAAAACGAATTATATTAAAAAAATTTTTTTTCAGTTCTTACAGCATTGAAAATAAAAATACAATTACAGTAAAATGAATTCTTGAACTGATGGATCTTTCAACAATTAATATCATTATACATCAAATATTCAATTTGATATTGTTTATACTTTCCAAGACTGTTCCAGACGCATATAGTTTTCAGTAAAGCGCCAATGACGCAGTAGGATTTAGACTTTTACAGTGAGAGAAGGAGGTCATACCCAAACTCTTGTTTGTAGTGATTTTTGTTCGTTTCAAGCTTGATTTGCATATTCAATTTATCACTCGTTCTAAGATTTATTTATTAATTTACATTAATATCTATTGTATGTTTGTTTGGATTGATTGTTTATTTAATTTCTGTTCGTTTTAAGCTTCATTTATACTTTAATAGCAAAATATTTTTTTTTTGTTTTAAGCTTGAGTTTCATATTCAATCTAAGCATTACTCGCTTTAAGATCTATTTATTCATTTTTATTATTACTTGTTGTATGTTTTTGCTATGACTGTTTATTTAATTTCTGTTCGTTTTGGGTTTCATTTATTCTTTAATAGTAATTTCTGGTCGTTTTGAGTTTGAATTTTAAAAGGTATTTGTATCTGCTGAGCTTAAGTTTAGAATGGCCTTTACTATTCTTTGAAAAACTTATTTTTCGGAAAGTTTTTTTTTTTTAATTAATTTTTGTTCGTTTTTGATTGCAAAAAATTTCAAGTTTTTAAAAATTCCTTATTTCAAAATCAAACTTTAAAAAAAATAATCAAATATTCATCAAAGTATCAAAACTGGTATCAATGTAACAATATCAAAGTGAAAAAATGGGCTGACCTATTTGTAACAAAATTGCTATCTCAAAATTTTTATCGGATGGGTTTGGGGAAAAGGGCGTGGGGGGACTAATTAAGCTTCGGTCTCTTTTGAATCTTTAAAAGCGAACTAGAACTTTCTATTTTCAATCAAATGAGCCCTCTCTGAAGTTTATACGAGTATCCCTTCTATAAGAACCAGATATATCCCCAGAGTATAACTTACAACGCCTGTCCCTGCGCCCTGGGGAGTTGTGTCGACCCCGGAGTTTTAATATCTGGTAGTTGAACTATTTTTAACAAAACTGTCACCTCAAATTTTTATTGGAGTGGTTTATCCATCCGATATACTCAAAGGCGTGGCGGGCGGGAGGGGCTAGTTGCCCTCCGATCTTTTTTCGCTCTGAGAAAATGAAGTAAAACTTTTAATTTTCATTCAAATGAACCCCCTCTGAAGTTTATACGAGCATCCCTTTCATAAGAATCACATACGGCCCCAAGACATAGTTTACAATACCTGCCCCCCGGGCCCTGGGGGGACGTGTCGACACCGGAGTTTTTGTTATCTGACCTTTGAACTATTTTGAAAAAATGGCTTTCTCAAAGTTCTTATCGGATGGGTTTAAGGAAAATAGGGCGTGGAGAGGGGGGCTAGTTGCCCTCCGATCGTACTCTTAAAAAGTTAACGAGAACGTTCAATTATCAATCATATGAGCCCTCCGAAGTTTATACGAGCATACCTTCCATAAGAACCATATATGCCCCCAGAGCAATACTTACAACGCCTGCCCCGGGCCCTAGGGGGGGGGTGTCGACACAGGAGTTTTTCTTATCTGACCTCTGAACTATTTTTAACGAAATGGCCATACGTAAAGGAGTTTTTCTTATATGATCTTTGAACTGTTTTTAACAAAATGGCTACCTCAAATTTTTTATCAGATGTATTTGGGGAAAAAGGGCTTGGGGGGCCAGTTGCCCTCCGTTCACTTTTGAATCTTAAAAAGGGCACTAGAAATCTCAATTTCCAATCGAATGATCCCCCTTTGAACTTTATACGACGACCCCTTCTATATGTTTTGCCTCTGGGAAAAAATAAATGGAGTTTGAGGGGAGGCTAGCTGCCCTCCAATCACTTTTGAATCTTAAAAAGTGAATTACAACTTTCAATTTCCAATCAAATGAACCCTCTAGGAAGTTTATACGAGCATCCCTTCCATAACAACCATATATGCCCCCAGGGCATAACTTACAACGCCTACCCCGGGCCCTGGGGGGCTGTGTCAACACCGGAGTTTTTGTTATCAGAACTTTGAACTATTTTTAACAAAATGATCAGAACTTTGAACTGTTTTTAACAAAATGTCTATCTCAAAATTTCTATCTCATGCATTTAGGACGTGGAGGAGGGGGGGGGGCTTGTTGACCTCCGATCTCTTTTGACTCTTAAAAAGTGAACAAGAACTTTCAAGTTCGAATCAAGTGAGCCCTCTCCGAAGTTTATACGAGCATCCCTTCCATAAGAACTATATATGCCCCTAGAGCATTACTCATGACGCCTGTTTCCGGGCCCTGGCGGGTTCCGTCGATACAGGAATTTTTCTTATCTGACCGTTGAACTATTTTTAAAGAAATGGCTATTATAAAAATTTTATCGGATAGGCTTTGGGAAAAAGTGTGTGTGTGTGGGGGGGGGGGGGGGTTCTAGTTGCCCTTGGATATCTTTTGACTCTTATATGCCATATATGCCCCCAGGGCATAACTTACAACGTCTGCCCCCGGGCCCTGGGGGATGTGTCGACACCGGAATTTTTGTTAAATGATCTTTGAACTATTTTAACAAAATAGCTATCTTAAAATTTTTATTGGATGCATTTAGGAAAAAAGGGTTTGGGTGGGGGGGGGGGGGAGCTGGTTACCCTCCAATATCTTTTGACGCTTAAGAAGTGATTTAGAACTTTCAATTTCCAATCAAATGAACCGTCTCTGAAGTTTATACGAGCATTCCTTCCATAAGAACCATATATGCCCCCAGGGCATAACTTATAACCCTTGCCCCTGAAGACTGTGGGGGGGGGAGTGTCCTGCTAAAACATATAATTTCCAGAACTTTCAACTACGTTGAACAAAATGGTTATATCAAAATTTTGATTGGATGTGTTTGGGGAATGGTGGGCGTGGAAGGGGTGCTAGTTGCCTTAGAATCACTTTCGACTGTTAAAAAGGGAACTAGCCATTTAAATTCCAATTGAATGAGCCCTTTCTGAAGTTTCTACAACAACGCTGTCTGTTACAACCCTTGCCCTGAGGGCTGTGGGGGGTTGTCATCCTCAAAAACCTAAAAAATTAAAACTACGTTGAATAAATTGGCTATATCAAAATTTTGATTGGATGTGTTTGGGGAAAAGGTGGGCGTGAGAGGGGGGTTAGTTGCCCTCCAATCACTTTTGACTATCAAAAAGGGCACTAGCCCTTTGAATTTCCAATCGAATGAGCCTTTTTTGAAGTTTCTACGAAAATGCCTTCTATAAAAACCTTATATGCCCCCAGGGCATAACTTATAACCCTTGCCCTGAAGGCTTTGGGGGAGTGTCCTCCTCAAAAAGATAATTTCTACGTGGAAATCAACTACGCTGAACAAGATGGCTATCTCAAAATTTTGATTGGATGTGTTTCGGGAAATGGTAGGCGTGGAAGGGGTGTTAGTTGCCTTTCAGTCACTTTTGACTATTAAAAAGGGCACAAGCCACTCCAATATCCAATTGAATGAGCCCTTTTCGAAGCTTCTACGACAACTTCTTCCATACGAAGTGCCCTGCTCTAAAGGAAAAAAAAAATAATACATTGTGCCAACATCGTTCAAATATGCCCCCGGACATAACTTAAAACCCTTGCCCTGAGGGCTGTGGGGGAGTGTCCTCCTCAAAAACATAATTTCTACGTGGAAATCAACTACGCTGAACAAAATGGCTATATCAAAATTTTGATTGGATGTGTTTGGGGGAATGATGGGCGGGGGGGAGCTAGTTGCCCTCAAATCACTTTCGACTTAAAAAGGACACTAGAACTCTCGATTTACAATCAAAAGAGCCCCCTTTGAAGTTGCTACGACGATCCGTTCCATATGAAGTGCCTCTGGGAAAAAAAATAATAATAATAAATGAATAATAAAATATTTGAGCCGTATGGCCTTTACTATAGGCAACGCTATAGCGTTGCCTCTGATTATTATTCAGCCAGAGTTTCTAGTTCCCTTAATTTTTGCATTTATTTTCTGGCTGTTCACACATACATGGGGATCTCATTGCTATCAAAAATGTGTTTTGTTCCTTTTTTTTATTTTCAAATTGTTTCCCCTCCTTCTTTTTATTACGTACAATTTTTGAAATCACCAATTTCAGTTGAATGGTCTCCACACCGATTGTCTTGTTAAAGATCGTGATATGATTCTAAAAGGCGATGAGGAGTGTCTTATGATGAAAGATTTATTTTCTTTTATTATTTTATGATATGGTCCCTGAAAGGCGATGAGGAGTGTCTTATGATGAAAGATTTTTTTTTTATTATTATTATTTTATGATATGGTCCCTGAAAACGGTTGAGAGGCAAATCACCTAGAAGTTTATTATTGAATTTTAGTTTTTGGCAAAGATAACGGTAGAACTTAGATTCGAACGAAACTTTGAAAGATACCTGCGCATGCGGGAAATTCCCCCCCCCCTCCTGAAGATTGGTCCAAAGACCCCTGCTTCCCTCTAAGTTTTATATACACTCTTTCTTCTATCTTTTCTGTTCTTGGAGCAAGATCCCATGAATATATATATATATTAAGGTTGTTAAGTCGAAATATTTGGACTTTATACATTATTTGTACAGAAAAGCTTTATCTGCCAAGTCCACTATTTTATTAAAAGTTTCGCTCGTTTTCCCGTTTGTTTTGTTTATTTCATTTTGATTGCAAATTGAAAAGCAGTGTTGTGTGAGGAATTATTTAGTCTAGTGGCATTCTTTCCAGTTGGTCTGGTATAGTGTATCATTTCCAATTTCTCTTGGTACTTGGTAGGGAGGAAGAAGGTCAAGGTGAATGTCCAACTATAGGAATTTTAGTCCAAATTATATGGTAACAAAGTAATTAATTGTTTTTTCCTTATTTCTAGGCTAGAAACTTATCATCCACTCTCATATAAGCTGTACTCATTTGAATTCTTTTATTTCTATCTAGGACGAATTGTAACGCATTTAACTTTGGGCCAAAAGTAATAAAAGTGCTTCGATCCCGGCTGTATGATATACTTTTTTTCTTTAAGCACGAAATGAAAGATGCAAACCCAACTAATATATTATAATATATTTTATGTTTTGTCCATTGTGAAAGTGTGTCATTGTGACTCATCTTGCTTTGAATCATTCAAAAGACTTTGTGTGACATTTTTTGAAGAAGTCATATTAACATCGCATCCCCTCAAATAAAGCATGTTTCAATTGGTTGAATTCGTTTGCTCCTTTCCTTCTTGGTTTCAAAGATATTTTGAATTTTCTCTTTTTTCCACAACGCGTCCCTTTTTACTCAGTTACAGGAAAAGCTATTAATAGGATTTTTTTTTCGTTGTTTATTAGCTGTCTAATGAAATCTTCCTTTTAAAAAACAGATCCATCTCAATTAGAGTTTAAAAAAATGGCCCTTTATAAAATCAATCTTGTATAACACACTACCTTTTCAATAATCGCTGCGAATTTCGAGTGGCTTAACGTAATGTTAATTAAATTTTCTGAAAAACTATTGTATGTACAGCAATTAGGAACCAGCTTAATCTATTATTCTGGTATATGCAATGTGGGTGCCGGCAGCATTTTAATGTACTAATATACCTTCAATTGGGGATATCGACTTATGGGTATAATAGTCAAAGAGGTATATTACGTGGTTCTAGGTGTTTATCCCCCCCCCCCTGGAAATACCCCCCACCCGTGGAAAATGAGGCTTTCCAAATTTGAGAATTTTATTTGAGTTTTTTTTTTTCCTTAGAGGGAAAGAATTTTGGTACTTGTTTATTATACGCCACTCACTCAAGTTTCCGCTGTGTAAAACTCGAGAACAAACCGGTTTCTTGGTTAGTTTCTGTCAGCTTAGCCGTGAGACAACTGACAGAATAGATGAGTAATATATAATTTGGGCTATATGAAAGGGGTTGCCTCCTCCTGAAGACCTCGCTTTTTACGGTAATTTTTTTTTTTTAGAATATTAAAACAAAGCTTAGTATTCTAATTAAACGGCCATTGGGTTTCAGGAATCTTTCTTAAAGAATTAGGACAAAATTTCAAAACTTTAGCGTAAAGAGTTCGTCCTGTGGAAGGGGCAACTCTTTTCATATACGTAATAATTTCTGTTCGTTTTAAGTTTTAATGTTGCTCCTTACTTTCAGTTGAAAAAACGTGTATTTTTTTTTATTTAATTTCTGATCATTTTCAAATAATACCGGGAAATCCAGCTCTCTCAATGAAAAATTCCTGTACTTGCGTATTATACGCCATTCACTCAAGTTTACGATATGTAAAACTCGAGAAGAAACCCGTTTCTTCCTTAGTTTATTCGTTACTTTAGAAACAAACTTACTGCTACTACTACTAACAATTCACTGCAACACCAAGCCGCCTGAGGTCAACACGGCTACGCACACTCCTCCTCCATCCCAATCTATTCAAAGCCTCCCTCTGTACACCCTCCCAGGAAGTTCCCATTTCCTTTAAATCTGTGTTTATGACATCTTCCCACCCTAGACGAGGACGACCTGCTTTCCGTTTAGCCGTAGACGGTCTGCCGAAAAAACAATCTTCGGCAATCTGTCATCCTTTATCTGCAGAACGTACCCTATCCATCTCAACCTTCCTTTTATTATAACCCTAGAAAGCGAGATTGAACCACACTTTTTGTACAGCCTACTGCTTGACATAATGTCAATCAGCTGGGTACCCAGAACAATCCGTAGGAAATTTCAGAGGCAACGCTGTAGCGTTGCCTATAGTAAAGGCCATACGGCTCCAATGTTTTATTATTTTTTTTCCCAGAGGCACTTCATATGGAAGGGGTCGTCGTAGAAACTTCAAAGGGGGCTCTTTCGATTGGAAATCGAGAGTTCTAGTGCCCTTTTTAATAGTCGAAAATGATTGGAGGGCAACTAGCACCCCCCCCACGCCCATCATTCCCCCAAACATATCCAATCCAACTTTGAGATAGCCATTTTGTTCAGCGTAGTTGATTTCCAGATAGAAAACATATTGTTGAGGAGGACACTCCCCCACAACCCTCAGGGCAAGGGTTTTAAGTTATGCCCTGGGGGCATATAAGGTTTTTATAGAAGGCGTTGTCGTAGAAACTTCAAAACAGGCTCATTCGATTTGAAATTCAAAGGGCTAATGCCCTTTTTAATAGTCGGAAGTGATTGGAGGGCAACTAGCCCCCCTCCCCCACGCCCATCATTTCCCCAAACACATCCAATCAAAATTTTGAGATATCCATTTTGTTCAGCGTAGTTGATTTCCAAATAGAAAACATATTGTTGAGGAGGACACTCCCCCACAACCCTCAGGGCAAGGGTTTTAAGTTATGCCCTGGGGGCATATAAGGTTTTTATAGAAGGCGTTGTCGTAGAAACTTCAAAAACGGCTAATTCAATTGGAAATTCAAAGGGCTGGTGCCCTTTTTAATAGTCGAAAGTGATTGGAGGGCAACTAGTCCCCCCCTCCTCTTATCACGCCCAACATTCCCCCAAAAACATCCAATCAAAATTTTGAGATAGCAATTTTGTTCAACGTAGTTGATTTTCAGATAGAAAATGTGTTTTTGAGGAGGACATTCCCCCACAACCCTCAGGCAAGGGTTTTAAGTTATACCCTGGGGGCATATAAGGTTTTTATAGAAGGCGGTGTCGTAGAAACTTCAAAAAAGGCTCATTCAATTGGAAATTCAAAGGGCTAGTGCCCTTTTAATAGTCGAAAGTGATTTGAGGGCAACTAACTCCCCTCTCACGCCATCTTTTCCCCAAAGACATCCAATCAAAATTTTGAGACAGCCATTTTATTAAACTTAGTTTTAATTCTGGGAATTTGGTCTTTGAGGATGACAACTCCCCCACAGCCCTCAGGGCAAGGGTTGTAATTTCAGGATTCTCCGAATCCTTCCCGTTATTTCTTATGGAAGGGATGCTCGTATAAACTTTAGAGAGGGCTCATTTAATTGGAAATTGAAAGTTCTTGTTCACTTTTAAAGAGTCAAAAGAGATTGGAGGGCAACTAGCCCCCCCTCCTCCACGCCGTAAGTGCATCAGATAAAAATTTTGAGATAGACATTTTCATAAAATAGTTCAAAGTTCTGATAACAAAAAACTTCGGTGTCAACACAGCCCACCAGGGCCCGGGGGTAGGCGTTGTAAGTTATTCCCTGGGGGCATATAAACAATCAAACAATCATTAAATAAGCAATCAATGCAAACAAACATACAATAGATATTAATATAAATTAATAAATAAATTTAGTGCTGGTATTAATGTAAATTAATAAATAAATTTCTGCTGGGTGGAATTTAACGCGGGGGAATTATCAGCAGGAAAAGAAAATGTTCTTTGAGGGGGGAGGAATTTCCCAGGGGTAGGTTTTCCAAATGTGAATTATTCAGGGAGGGAAGACTAAACCCATTCGATAATATTCTAAATTTTACATTTGAAAGTAACGGGAATAAAGAATCAACGGAAATGTTAGAGATAGCACTTCAGGTTCCTTTAGACGATTTTGTTCGTGTCTTTTGAAAAAGACATTTTCAAAAGACAGATCATTTTCATTTGTATTACTTTCTCTGTGGCTGCTCAATTATGCATGTGAGGGGGGAGACTTCCCCCAACCTCTGTCTACGCTAAGGTTTCAGTTTTTATCTCAAGGCTTAAAAATGAACGCAATGCGATAAAATTATAACTCAAAATAACATATATAGAATAATATATGCACATAACACGGAACAATTATTCAAAATTGCATATTATGAGTTGAGGCTCACCCAAATGATGGCCCAGGGGGCTCACACAATCTATGAAATCAATCCTGCAATAACTGAAAATATAAAGTATTTTTGAGTATTTTAACGTCTTCCACAACTCAAACGGTCCAACATTCTACAAACCAATGAGTCTGTCTAATCTCCTTATTCGGGAACAGAGGAGATAAGTGAAGTTCCGCCCCATATTGGTGAGTAGGTTTTAGGCTTCTGCAGTGAGGCGATACCCTAACTCTTGTTTGTAGTTATTTTTATTCGATTCAAACTTGATTTGCATATTCAATTTAAGTTTCACTCGTTTTAAGATTTATTTATTCATTTACATTAATATATATTGTATGTTTGTTCGCATTGATTGTTTATTTAATTTCTGTTCGTTTTAAGTTTCATTTATACTTTAATAGCAAAATATTTTTTTTTCGTTTTAAGCTTGATTTTCTTATTCAATCTAAGCATTACTCGCTTTAAGATCTATTTATTCATTTATATTATTACTTGTTGTATGTTTTTTGCTATGATTGTTTATTTAATTTCTGTTCGTTTTAAGTTTCATTTATACTTTAATAGCAAAATATTTTTTTTTCGTTTTAAGCTTGATTTTCTTATTCAATCTAAGCATTACTCGCTTTAAGATCTATTTATTCATTTATATTATTACTTGTTGTATGTTTTTTGCTATGATTGTTTATTTAATTTCTGTTCGTTTTAAGTTTCATTTATACTTTAATAGCAAAATATTTTTTTTTCGTTTTAAGCTTGATTTTCTTATTCAATCTAAGCATTACTCGCTTTAAGATCTATTTATTCATTTATATTATTACTTGTTGTATGTTTTTTGCTGTGATTGTTTATTTAATTTCTGTTCGTTTTGAGTTTCATTTATTCTTTAATAGTAAGTTCTGGTCGTTTTGAGTTTGAATTTTAACAGGTATTTGTATCTCCTGAGCTTAAGTTTAAAATGGCCTTTACTTTTCTTTGAAAATTTATTTTTCGGAAAGTTTTTTTTTTAATTAATCTCTGGAAAACATCTAGTAAATCTTCATCTGCTTTTCGGAGTGCCCATGCTTCACAGCCATATTTGACCACTGTCATCACTGTACCTTCCAATATTCTAATCTTGTTTGCAGACTTATCTTCCTATTCGTCCAAACTTTTTTAACTGTGAAAAACGCCCTGAGCCTTGGCTATTCTACTATTAATATCTTCCATGCTCCCACCGTCTTTACTAATAACACTACCAAGGTAAGTGAAGCTGCCCGCCTGATCAATCTTTTCGTTACCCAACGTCACCTTTTCAGCCTTAGTGACTTAGTCTTCTTAATATTAATTTTAAAACCTATTCTAGCATCCTGAACTCGCAAAACTTCCAAAAGCTCATTCATTTTGCTCACACTTTCATCTAGGATGCTTAAATCATCAGCTTAATCTAAGCCCAGGAGAGTTTTTCCTCCCCATCTGATTCCGTGGCCTTTCCTGTGCTACTTAAGATAAAGTCCATCAAAATGATCCATATGAAAGGGGATAGAACACAACCCTGCTTAACTCCTGATTTAGTACAAAACCAACTGTTAACTTCAATTCCTTCCTTGACCACAGCAGTGTTATTCTCGTACATAGCACTAATCACTTTAATGTATTTGTCTGGTATACCATACAAGTATAAGACCTTTGCTAAAGCTCTTCGATCAACAAAATCGAACGGTTTTCCTAAAATCGTTTGGTACTTTCCCTTTTCCAAAAATTCATTGCTTTCCCCTTTTCCAAAAATCCAAAAATCTTCAGTAACTTATTTCTAACCTCAGAGCCCTATATTTTAGAAACTCATTTACCACACTATCAGCACCTCGAGCCTCATTATTTTTTAATCCTTTTATTACTGTCCCTAATTCTTCCTCACAAAACAAATCTTATTTCACATCCAAGGTATCACAAATATTTTCATACTCCTCTATATCTTCCTGCAATTGTATCGGTTTAGCACATTCTCAAAATGTTCCGCCCATCTCTCTTTAACTCTTTCCTTATCACTAATTGTGGCCCCGTTCCTATCTTTAACTGGGACAAGTCCGGATTGACTACTCCCTCTCAATTTATTAACATGCCAGTACAATATTTTACTATTATATCGTTTAACTGCATCTTCCAGATCCTCGGTAATTTTATCCATGGTATCCACTTCACACCTCCTGAGTTCATGTTTTAATGTTTTCTCCACTTTCTTTACATTCCTTTTGTTTTCATATGATCTATCACTCAGATAATTCTTGTACAAGCCCCTTCACCTCTCTATTAAACATAAAGCTTCTTCACTAATATTCCTAGCTGCAGTGCTTGCTGCAGAAACAAACTTGGGCTATATATTTGCACTTCGGGGGGGGGGGGGGGAGGGAGGGTAAAGTATAGAGGGTCTGCCTTCAAAATGTGTTAGGTACAATTATCCTGTATATTATGAAGTAAGAATTGTTTTCTGACTTCAAACTGTCCAAATACTTACCCCCCCCCCCCGCCTCCTATGTGCAAATATATAGCCCAAACTATATATTTCCCATTTATTCTGTCACTTGTCTTTGTCTTGTCTCATGCTAAGCTGAAATAAACTAAAGAAGAAACCGATTTGTTCTCGAGTTGTATACGGTGTAAACTTGAGTGAGTGGCGTATAATACACATGTACCGAAATTCCTTCCCCCCTACGAAAAAAAACTGCGCTCAAATAAAATTCTCAAATTTGGAAAGCTTTATTTTCCAATGGGGGGGGGGGGGTATTTTTCGGGCCGGTGTTTTCCAGTATATATATATATATATATATATATATATATATATATATATATATATATATATATATATATATATATATATATATATATATATATATATATATATATATATATATAATATATATATATATATATATATATATATATATATATATATATATATATATATATATATATATATATATATATATATATATATATATATATATATATATATAATATATATATATATATATATATACATATATATATATATATTATATATATATATATATATATATATATATATATATATATATATATATATATATATATATATATATATACATATATATATATATATATATATATATATATATATATATATATATATATATACATATATATATATATATATATACATATATATATATATATATATATATATATATATATATATATATACATATATATATATATATTATTCTTTACACATTACCAAAGTTTCTGTGCATGTCACCTCTTTTTGCTGTGTTGGCAAATACCTCCACTCCAAGAGATAGTGAATGCATATCTGGATATAGCCGATCAGAGTGCTTCAAAATGAAAACATGAAGACGAAGAGATATGTCTGAAATAGAAAAATGGTGAATTAAATAAAAAACCGAAATAGTGAATTCATATATTACCATATTCATATTATTATACTTCATTAATGTTATAAATAAATAAATTTAACTGTGCAAACTTCAACAGAACCATGAGAACTCTCTTGAGCGCCAAATGTAAGTCTTTGAGCCAAGCTGGAATGAATGTATCCAAAAACAGCTAAATGTATTATAGCAAATAGTCTTTAAAATGCTACACAAAGAAACTAGAAAACAAGAAAAAAAGCAGTTAACTGGTATAGAAGTAGATTACACGCATTATTTATTTAAGACGAAAATGAATAAAGATATAACATTTAAAACGAGACTGTTCTAAAATAAATGGAATTCATCTACTTATTATATGTACGGTAAAAATCGAGAAACACAAAAAAGGGGCATGGTTCTGTTGAAGTTTGCTGTGTTGAATTTATTTATTAATAACATTAATGAAGTATAATAATATAAATATGGTAATATATTGACACTATTAATAATAATAATATAGGCTATAATAATGATAATATTAATAAGAATAATATATAATAGTATCGTAAATAATAACCATGCATTACCAAATTTTATTGTAATTTCATCATCTAGATTGCATCCTGCAGTTTTTATTATTAGACCTGGAGAGCCGGTTTAGCCCCAATTCAAATGCTCCGAAGATCTTAGGAAACCTTTGCTTGTGAAATGCATAGAGCTTGTGAAAACGCGTTCTGTCTGTAGTATGGTTGAAATTAACGCGTCGGATTGTAACAATGTTTTTTTGTTCGTTTCTTTGAAGAAACAGATGAAGTCATTCACGTATAATTCATCGTCAAAGAAACACTTCATGAGACATTTTACTTTTTAAAAAATGTACCTGTATGGTAAAGGCTGATAACAGATTTTCTAATGATTTTTGTAAATTTCTAATTTTAGAGGAAAAGACAAAAGTAAAACGTATCATAAGATGTAAAAAGTTATAATATGTTATAATAAAATTTAAAAAGCCAAAATATATAATAATGAAAAGTGGAGTTATGAATTAGATCCGAGTTTAAATTATGCAGTTTATATTATCAGACCTGACGAATCTGTTTTGTCCCTGGCTCAGCTGCTTTAGACACCTTAGGAAACCTTCGCTTGTGTCACATATGAAAAAGCGGATGGAGCTTGAGAAAATGCGTACTGTCTCTGGTTTATTATAACATAACAGGTCTGTGGATCAGATGGAGGGGATGAGAATAAAGCCAAACTCAACAGGGATTTTTTTTTTTGGCAGTTCTTATTTTTGTAAACCTTCAATAGTGCATGAAAATGTATGTCTACTGAACATACAAACTAAAGCAATTCCTCTTTTTCACTTTGGTTAAGCTATAAATAGACTTATATACTACTGTATATAGGCTTATATATAGACTAACAATAAAAAATAGATTATTATCATAGTTTATATTATGGTGTTTAGTGTATTAAATAAAAAAACAAGTTTTTTTAACTGAAAGTAAGGAGCAACATTAAAACTTAAAACGAACATAAATTATTCCGTATATGAAAGGGGCTGTCCCCTCCTCAACGCTTCGCTCTTTACGCTAAAGTTTGACTCTGTCTCACAACTTTATTTTTTAAAACAATAAAAAACTTTAGCTTTTTTCGAGTTTTTTAGATAAAAGCTTTTTAGAGTTTCGGTTACTATTGAGCCGGGTCGCTCCTTACTTACAGTTCGTTACCACGAACTTTTTGAAAGAGAAAAAGATAGAGCAATTTTCCCTGGTAAAAAGTGTGCTTTCATCGGTGTTTGTCTGCGACATTTTGTTAGCCAGTCACAATATTCCTTAAGTGTATCCCCGAAAAAAGGGCCAAGAACCCTGTCCCTGTAAGATCTAATCGGCTAGCAACTAAAAATGATGAAAAATTTTGTGTCACAAGACTTTTTTTGGAAGTAAACTCTACTTTACTGTGCTAAGTGCATGTCGATTCCGTTTATGCAGTATATACACTGTTCAAGTAACAAAATCCGCCTCTGTTGATTTGTCTCGTTTTGTATTGCTGGCAAATCTAATCAAATTTTCATTTTGATTTATTTTTAAGAGAAATTAATTTTCGTTGGATCAATTTGATATTCGTTAAGCAAAAACAAATTAAATTTTATAAAAATTTTATTTTTCCTAGTTACTGTGAATCGATCAGCGAAATCAGAAAGAGATTAACATAAAATAGGAATGAAAAAACAAATACATGAATTACTTGTTATCTTGTTTATGCTTGGTTTTTCCTATATTTATTGTCTTTATTATTTTTCAGCTGTGAGGGTAGCAGCATCTGACTTTACCCAGGGCCTCAAAAGTCTGAGCCTTCAAAGTGACGAGGACAACCCACCAACCACCACCCAGTCGTCCTCACAATCTGGATCCTTTCACTTCTCAGATAATTTAAAAGTTCCAGATAAATTCAGCCAATCGGCAGATCAAGTGATGCTCTATATCGATGAAGATCTGTCAGAGAAGCGTAACCTACCGTCGCCAGCAAATTCTTGCCCATTGTTGTCCCCAAATGTGATTCCTGATAGTCGTTATACCCCAGTGCGGAACATTGGATCCTTTCGTTTTCGCCCGAACGACCAATCGACGCCTGTGGAAAAAGAGAACGTTGTCTCACCGAAGAGATCTCAAATACCGGTGCAAAGTAGAGGTGGCCCTCGAAGAGTGGTTGAGACTAGAATGATGTCTACCAGTCTACCCCAGCCTTTGAGGACATCACAACTGCGAAGGACTACCACAGCGCCTTTATTAGACAGAGTTGGTGCAGATAGCAGCTCTAGTTCTCTCTCAGCTGCAGCATCGCCCTTGTCATCCAAGGTAATTTCTAGCAAATATGTTCTCCTCTTTTTTTGCTGACTGTGGATCCATTTTATTTGTCGTGATAAGCAGAAAAAAGATTCCAGTGTAGATGTAAAAAGTAGGGTAAGCGCAGATGTAAAAAGTAGGGTAAGTGTAGATGTAAAAAGTAGGGTAAGTGTAGATGTAAAAAATAGGGTAAGTGTAGATGTAAAAAGTAGGGTAAGTGTAGATGTAAAAAGTAGGGTAAGTGTAGATGTAAAAAGTAGGGTAAGTGTAGATGTAAAAAGTAGGGTAAGTGTAGATGTAAAAAGTAGGGTAAGTGTAGATGTAAAAAGTAGGGTAAGTGTAGATGTAGGGAAAATTTGTTAAATGTTTTCAAGGGGAACTGACTAGGATAGTTTTATGGACTAGTTTCGCTAACCGTATCAGAGCCAACGCTGTAGCTTATGGCTCTAGTAAAGAGCCATAAGCCTTCAATGTAGTGTTTTTCTGAGAGCCACTTTGTGTGGATAAGGTGGTCGTAAAAACTTCGGAGGGAGCTCATTCGACTGGAAATTGAAAGTTTATGTTCCATTTTTAACAGTCAGGAGTGATAATAGGGTGATCATACTCCCTCTCTCGCGATTTTCTACCAGCCCCCCTCTTTCTCTGTAACTTCCAAAGACATTCCATCAGAATTGAGATAGCCATTTGGTTCAAAATCATTGAAAGTTCCAATAAAATGCCTATGGGAATGACATGATCCCCCACAGGCCCATCGGTAAGGGCCGTAGATAATGCAAATTGGTAATTGGTTAAACATTTGTTTTATAATGGAAAGGGGAGCTGGCGCAATATTTCAGAAACGGCTATGGGTAATAAGTTGAAATTGACAACATCCAGGTTGTCAAAAGGATGTATCTGCAGTATGTCAGGAACAATTACGGGTATTAAGTTGAAAATGTCAGGGAATGTTGAGGGAAACGTTGAACTAAACTAAAAGACGCGATATTCAACCAGGGTGTCAAAAGATCGTATCTGCAATACCTCAGGAGAAGCTACGGGTATTAGGTTGAAGCTTAGCGAGAATGTTGAGGGGGATGTTGAACTTAATCAAAAGACATTATCTATCTCCATTGGTTTTTTTGTGTTTTTAGTATCTCAGGAATAGTCAAGGGTATTAAGTTGAAACTTTAAGGAAATATTGAGGTAGGTGTTGAACTTAATTAAAAGATACTATGCGAGTCCAGGTTTTTAAAAGGCTTTACCTGCAATATGTCAGGACTGTCAGGAATATAGTTTGACATAGTCTCTACTAAAATCCAAGGAATCATATGCAAATGCATTAAGATTTTAAAACCGACAAAATTCATACAAACATTATAGCCATCTACTTGTAATTGCCCAAAAGTAAATGTCTTCAATGAGCCATCATCTGTTCTCCCGAAAAAATCGCAATTTTTTTTTTTTTTTTCAGTTTCTGTTGGTCGTGGAGTTAGAAAAGGTTGAGTTTTATCCCTTTATATTTTTAAAATGTGTTTGTCGGGGTGTTTTCGTTCACTACCTACAAGCTTTATTAATTTTTTTTTTTTTGGGGGGGGGGGGGTAGGATGTGTGTTTTATTGCATATGCTGAAGATATTATGTTGTTGAGTCGTTCTTAAGCTAGTCTAATTAAAGCTTTTAATACCCTTTCCAGTAAGTTTAAAGATAGATACCTATCCATCACTGTGAAAAGATGTCAATATTTTCTATCACTGGTAATAATCGAGCTGAACTAATTTGCGACAGGAGTACTTCATATACGGTTTCTGATACTGTTATTTATCTGGGGCTACCTTATTGTACTTCAGATCGATATTCGAAGTCAATGCTAAGTTTGAATATTCAAGAAAAAATTAAAGATGCCTTTGGTTCAATAATACGGATTCGTGGTATCTATCATGGTGATATTTTAGGTTTCCTTTTTAATACAGAAAATCTATTTAATTATTAATAATAATTCTAACGGCCCTCCCTCATGTTCTCTATCCCGCCCTCCACTTTCGTAATTTTAAACTTTGTGATTACAACCTTTTCCTTTTTTCCACTTTATATATATATATATATATATATATATATATATGTTCATATAAATATCTATATATCCTTAAACTACAGCTGACATAGATAGACGTTTAGGAGAGACTAAGCGCTGCGCAGACAAGTTCCAAGACAGCCAGACACAAGCGCCAAATCCAACGTGGTATATACATATTGGAGATGTTAGGGTCTTTGAATTGCATCAAAGAATAACTCCATCAGTAGTGTAGGCTGGAGGGGGAGGGGCTTGTGTGGTTATGGATTGGCTTGTCTGAAAGAAATATGTCCGTAGGGTCATTAAAAAGATTTCTTATAGCTTTCATGATTTCAGATTGTGAGGCAAAGCACTTTCGACTCTCTAAAAGTTTCCGGTGCATCTCAGGACAAAGATTTTGCTTCCAAAGACGGTTGTAGTCCCTCCGGAAAAGGTCAGTTCTATTTGATATCTTTTTAATTGACATTTTTCCCATTCCGAAGGGTATTTTTCACCCTTAAATGCCCAAAGGTAGAATAAAATAATTGTATGATGTATATGTCTTTTCTGGGCCCGTCGACAGGAGCTAATGAAGAAGAAGAAGAAGAAGAAGAAGAAATTCCATCGAATGGTGTTTAAAAAACAGTCTATAAAAAATTCCTAATTTGTATTATTGGTAATATCTATATTTGGATCCTAAAATAGCCAATTCCTAAATAATTTAAATAATTCCTATATTAGGCAAATTTTGATCTTCTAATCAACGCTAGTTTAAACTCATTCATAGGCCAGCGAATTTGAATGAGTATTGGTTCAAACAGAGTTTTAGTTAAATGAGGTTGGGTTGAAGGGAGGGGGGTGGCTGTGTTAAATGGGGCTGAGTTGCACGCGGGTTGAGTTGAATGGGGATTGAGTTAAACGGGCTTAAGTTAGATAGGTCGAGGTGAACGGGGTTGAGTTACACAAACACCAATCATGAGACAAATCGATTATGAAAAGGCTATTACAAGCTAATCGCAGTGTTAAATCGGCTGAGGTCGAATGTAGGGTGACTTTCTTAGCCAGTAGAAGTAATACTGTGCAATGAGGAAAGAGTGTTTTTGTGTTGTTGTTTTTTTACATAAATAATTCTATATTCTTTTTTCTTTATACATATATTTCCATCCCCTGGCCCCCTGCCTATCTCTGCAAGAGAAAGATCTTAATCAACATCGAACAAGTAATTAGTGAGTTCTTTTACTTTTGTGCTTTCTTTTCTTTTTTGTACGAATAAACCCTAAAGAATAACAGGCTATTACAAACTTTTCATAGGGTTAGATTGACACACTAACTCTCCTCCGCCCTACCCTGACGCCTCGCAAGATGTTTTCAATCATTTTAAGTATTTTCTATAGTCTGTCCAAGCCTAATAAAGGACACCCTTGCTCTTATCATCGTGTGGAAGAAACACATCTAAATCGGCAAGCTTCTGGACAAAGCCTAGGATTATATCCAAGCATTATGATGATGGGGGTAGGGGTCTGAGATACAGTTAAATTGGAAGCCACTTGGTAAATCCAGTAGATAGAAATTTTGTGAATGAAGTTAGAATTTTGTATTATAGTATTTAGTCCATAACAGGACACACATCCAACTATCAGCTATTAACCTTTCAATATATAGGTTACACTATTGATGTAGCAATAGTTAGGGTTTTTTTTTCCCGGAACAATGATTATTTCTCTGTTTTTCAGGAGAAAAATTTTGCGGAGAAAAAGAGGTGATCGTCCGTCAAATAGAGACATCTCATCAGCAACCTGTTCTCGAAACGAGTTTAGATGAAAAACTATCTTCCTACAAGGTAATACATTTATCTTTAAATGAAAGCAATGCTGTTGCTAAGGTGCTTATAGGCTTAAGGATCCAGAGAATGCATCCTTGTACATGTTATGTCATTATTAATAGAGAATCTAGCATGAGGATATCTGGAAAGATGTTTCAAAGAGCGTGGAAAATTATTAAGAGTGGAAACAGGCGCTAGTATAGAAAAGAACAATCGCCAACGCCATCTAGCATTTAGGGATTGTGCCTCTTTTTAGAGCCTGCCACAAACTACCACATACTATTCTTTTCAGGTACTTTAAATTGTAGGGTAGTCCTGTAGTGATACAGGGGTTTAATCTCAGCTTGGTAATATGAGACCCAAAGTTCGAACCCAGTTGTAGCAGCACACTGCATGGCTCGGAATTTTATTCCAGTGACGACATCATGCGAAAGTATCTCCATGTTAATCGAAACAAGAAGAAGAAGAAGAAAATGTAGGGTGGGTCAAATAAAGCAAATTCTGTCACTAGTAGGCCTACCAGCTTAAAGTCTATTCTATCCTACTTGACGTGCTAAGATTCTCCAAAACTAACCTTGGTCTGCTTTGTAAATACTGGATTTTGACGTTAAATTATTCTTTAAAACCAAAAAAGAATGGTGGTTACATTATTGCAAAGGTATTTGAACTTTTACTTAATGTTTTTGGAAATTTTAGTTTTAATGAAATCGCCAGACGCTACATGGTCAGTGGCGCTATTAGTTTTTGATCTGTTACTTTCAGTGGCAGATCCAGGGGGAGCGAGAGGGGCGCGGGCCCCCATAGCGTAGTCTAAAGTAGTGTAATTCACTTTAATTAACTCAAGTTTGCGTTAATTAAACTTGCTCCTAACGCAAGTTTATCGAATCAACCTATTTTGCCCCTCCCTCTAATTTTTTTTTATCGGATCATCCTATTTTGCCCCCCCCCCCAAAAAAAAAATAAAAATCCTGGATCCGCCCCTGGTTACTTTCCATAAATAAGCATGATCCAGCTCTTATAAGTTTCCTGTACTTTCCGAAATATATAACACGTTGACGTTCTGCTTGTGAATAGTATTTAAGAAGTACAAGCTAAATCTTCTCTTTTAACATTACTGTGTAATGACGGTATGAAGAAATAAAGACAAGTTCCGCTCAAAGAGATTAGGGAGAGTAAAACAAAGACAAGAAAGAGAGAGGGGGAGAAAGAGAGACGTGGAGGGCCTAGTATGAGCATATTTTAAAGATATTATACCGAGCTGATGTAAAGTTCTGTTAGTGAATTACTCTAAGTAAGTACAAGAGTAACAAGTATTTATTTTAGTGTTGCTTTGTAATGACGTTATAGATAGGTTTTTATAAAATAGATTTGATAGAAAGAAGGAATGGAAGAGAAAGAAAGTTTGCTCTTGAAAACTTTAAATTTTTGACAGCAAATTCTTACTAAAAGCTCTCCATAGTAAAGCTATACTAAATGAAAATCCGACGAAAGACACTATTTTGAGACTCTCCTTCGGGGCTTTATATGACTTATTGGAACAGAATTGTTATTCTTAAATCGAATCTGAATTTCTTAAGATTGGCTTTTTTATTATTATTTTATTCTATAATTTTGAAATGCTCAGCTTCAAATTTATTTATATTAAATATATATAAAAGCATAATAAATCATTAGCAATTGAACCCAGAAGCCAGGTTTGTTTAGGGGGGGATAGTAAATTGAAAACAATATTTGATAATAATTAGGAAACATTAGTTGAATGCAAACAGAACATTAGGAGGATTAAGAAAAAACCCATTGTAACTATTTCGGTGATCTATAAAGAGACGGACTTTGGAGACAAGGAATGACCTGCAATTTGGGGTAGATTTCTAACTAAATTGATCAACTCCGGCCAGCAAGGGAGAATATATACCGGATTTAGTTTTTACTGTATATATTTACTTACGTTTACTACTGTACGCTTTTACTATTATTACTTATTATTTTTGATATATTTTTTTTATATTTATATATATTTTTATATATATTATTATTACTATGTAGTTTTTACTATATATGTTTACTATTGCATGCTTTTACTATGATTACTAATGTTCATTCATGTTGCAAAAGATTACAATCTCTAGAATTTTGCTCAGTTCCTCTATCATTTTTTTTGTTTTTTACTATGCATTCATTTTTCTTGTAACTTGGTATGAAATGACATCTAGGTTGATCGTGCTTTCTGTATGGCTTGTACGGCTGTACAAGTACTTTCTGTACGGTTTTTCTGTTTGTAACGTGTTACTGGTATTAGTGGGAGAGCTCAGATCAATTGCATCTCTAAGTCAAAACTTGGAATATGTTCATATGTCTCACATCATATGTCTGTATCATACACATATACATCATATGAATGTTCATGTTCATATGTCTCACATCAGGTCATATCTTTGAATATCAGCGCTAGGTGTACCTAGTGAAACTAGGTACCCTTGGATGTCATATCACTGCTTCTGCTATTCAAGATTTTTGGGGTTTCCTCGAATCTCCACGAAAGAAAACTTGATTCCCCCACATCTCCCGAAAATCAATGTTAACGAAGATTAATCATTTGCAGTTTCGTATTAACGTTTGAATATTTGCGAACGTTAACTTTCAAGGAGATTCTGAAGGAATCGGTTGAAGGATGAATTGCACCCCTTTACTGGTTAGAAGTGCATTGCCTTTGTCAAGTTGTTACTATTTTTAGATCAAGAGCTTCATGCATAATCACATGTCTCCTGTCTCCACTATCGTGGTCGCATAACCTCTGGGTTTCTATCTCCGTTAACAGCTAACTTTAGTGCAGTAGTTCATGAATGATTCTTAATCTTCTAGCATAAACCCTATATCTATTTGCCAAATTGAAATTTCCATCTACTTCAACTCGGGTTATCTACTCTCGCTATATAGTTATTGGTAGTTTTATCACCCTTTCTCATACAAGCTGTTAACTTTGAATATAATCGTATCCCCCGCTCTTGTGATTAAACACATGTATTGTATCCTGAGTATTTTTCTCGCCCGAAGAAAAAAAAATGGGTGGAGCGAACTCCCCGTGTCACACGTACAATATACCAACTCTGTTTGGCTGTTCTATATTGGTTGTTTTTATTTACCTCTCATTCTTAGAAAGGGGTTATCAAGGCCCTTGAGAGCTTTTAAACTTATTCAATGTTTCCCTTTTCTTTCTTGTTTGCAACGGCAGTTTCTGTTTATTAACCAGAGAAAAAAAAATCTAATATAAAAGCATTTAATGAAACAGGTCTTCCCCCCTTCTTTTTCGTAGAGAGTTCTATTCATGCCCATTGCTGTAATTACTGTAAAGTGTGCTCTTTTTTTCCAATTTTTTTTAGTCCCACCTTTAGTCCATTTAGCAATGGACTTATTCTTGAGTCAATTTGGCTCTGATTCCTTTCATCCGCATGAAAACCTCTTTTTGGTGTTCATAATTACCCCTTCATTTTATTCAAGAAAGATAAAATATTAAAATCTTTCTTTTTGGCAATTATTTGGTAAAATCGTGCCTCATAGCAATATTTGGATCATCTGGCATGTAGATGGTTTCTTTTTGTCATTCAAAGAAAACCGAAAATTCTCATTAACCTGTCTCCTTCCGGTCAGTTTTTAATTTGTTTAAAAAATATGTAAATTATATAGGCATGATCATATAACCCTCAATCAAAAATGTTTCTTTTTTTTTGTAGGAAAACCAAGATCCCGACCAAACTCTGTTGAAACGTCTTTCTCTGTCAGAAGATCGTCGTCGACTAAACGACGTCCGAAATCGAGACCCAAAAGTTCGACGTTCCAATTCATTAACAAAAGATGAAAAAACGGAATCGAACAATAAAGCTCGTGAGTATCACCGGCGCACCGACTCAAATCGCTTGCACGAAACGCGACACTCCCGCAGTCTAAGAGTCCGTGGCACAAGGGATTCAGGACTTAAACGCAGACATACAGTAGGTGGAACTCGAGACTTTGATAAGGTTCGGTTTCGTTGGATGGTTTACGAAAAGCCCAATACGGAGGAAAAAGTTTCTGCCTGGGATCAACTTCAACCTTTAGTGAACGACGAGGATTTGAATATCGATCGGACTCTTCGGGCTTGGATGAGGAAAGAGAGGTTAAGGACGAGTAGCTCTGAACTTATGAGAAAAATCAGACACAATTGTACCAGAGCCGTCAGCTGAAAGCTAGTTCGTGTGTCTTTTTTTTAAGTGTGCAATAATCTTCGATTTTACGAATGACAGCGCTTATTTTGTTGCAATTTTCAACTGCGAAATCATAGTGGTCTGTAATTTTAAAGCGATGTTTTTTTCTTTCATATGTTGGCCGGGAAACATAGTAACATATATTATAAGGAATTGAAAAAAAAAAAAACAAAAAAACAACACAGAATTGACTAATAAAAAAAGTGTTAAAATTTAAAACTTGTATTACAATTTTTAGATAAATGGTAGTTATCACGTGGGTTATATCCATTTTAATAAACTAATGCTTGAACAGAGTTGCTGAGGGGGTGGCATCTCTCTCAAAAACCAGCTGAGAGTCTACTCCATGTAATTATTTCTAGAACTTCTCGCATCACGTGATTCAGCCTTTTCGCAGCCAGGCACTGACACACTTTCCAACAATTGTGTATAAAAGAAGTGGCGTTGTAAAAAAAGGAAAAATTTGAAATTTGGAAGGTATTTTTGAAATTCTAATACAGCTCTATATGACCGTGTTACTAACATGGTTGCCCAAACCTGTCTGAAGAAAATTCTTTTTAAGTCCTTAAGAGTATCATAAGTGCACATTAGTCTTTTTCTTTGATACTTTTTCACTCCAAGAGGCTAGAAGTCATGACTGTGACCGTCTGTGCATGTAAAGGCTACTCTTGATAAGGTAGAATATTTTTTTCATTTACGCTGCGCTCATTTGCAACATCTATTTTAACTGTAATTTTTATTGTTCTAATATCTTATAAAATACCTGATTTTTTAAGACATTTGTTTTGTTTTTATGCATCTTTGTTGAAATTGACTTGCAAACCTGAGGATAAACCAGAGAAAAAATTTTGAATATGGAAAAGAAACGGAGCCCCACGTGGAGCCGCGGGGCTCCACGGCATTTTAAAGAGATAAAGCTTTAGTTTGGCTTCTTCAGCTGAATATTTTAACCAACAGATGGCAGATAAGGTAGGAGAAGAGTCGTGGATAGAGAGCTCCCCCCCCCCCCCCTCATTGAGAAGTAAAATTTTTCCAGTTGATATGTACTATTAAATGGAAAATACTAGAACAAATTGCTTTTGGCAGGAGCGGAACCCATTAAACACAGAGTGTGTACCCTTGAAACTAAAACAGATCATTTGATCATTTGATCATTTGACACCTCATCAGGTTCTGGAGCGTTTTAATGTAAACTTTGGCGTCCGCAAGATAAACGAACCAATAAACTGGGATATGTTTTTATATGACCTTTCGCCATTCTCTTTCCTCCTTGGAATATCGAGATTTTTAAGCTATTTCAGTAATTTCCTTGTATATTCTTGTTAATTTTAGATTTTGGGCTCTCCAATTGCTCTTTGGATTAAAAAAAAATACTTCTTCTTGTATTTTCGTTAGAAGCATCGAAAAAAAAAATATCATCCCTACATTTTGAAAAAAACAGTCTTTTTGTGTCCTCAATAAAAAAAAAATCCTTACCCCCTCTCTACACTTTCGTGAATTGGCTCCTCTGTCTCCTCAACCTGAAAGTAAATTATGGCGCAAAATTTATAATCAGGTGTTGGAGTGTTAATTGTTGAAAGGCTGACTCGAGTTTCTGCTGGGATTGCTGATTGAATGAATACATGAAAAGAAAGGCATTCAGTTTGATTCTGGAAAAATTAAGTCTTGAAGAGAATTATCAAGCTGTAGGGAATTCATATCACCTTTGCAGTTGCTTGGTAAAGTTAATGTTATAGTCTAGTATTGCTAGCTTGTTACACTCTAGATTTGAGTGAAATTTATTTAAACAAACCATTATCTAGTTCCATATGTTGTTATTTGAGTAAAGAATTTGTTGTGGCCTGATTCGGAAAAGATTGGGTAATGTATGGCATATTTCTGCAGACTTGTTAAGAACAGAATGAAAGATTTAAAAACAGATGAGTTTCATGTTTTTCAAAGTTTAATTGATGAGCCATTAAAGATTGAGCCATTTAATTGATCAATATTTACCTGGTTAAAGTTAGTAATTTAGAATTACATAAAGAGCTAGGAATTATAGCTAATTAATTCAAGCTACTACTATTACGTTATGTACAAATTTAAATTAAAGTGAATTAAAAATAATAAAGCATAAATAAAGAGTATTTAAAGTTTTTCTTTGGCTTATATTGTAATATTGAATGCCAATTGGTCAAATTATGCTTTCCGATTTTTTATTTTTTCCAATTTTTTCTTTAATTTTTTTTTTTGCGATAGGTATTTGCTAAAAGTACATTTTAGTTACTCTACGCCATTTTTGTCAATATATGGGGGGGATTGCCCACTCTCTATTACCTAGTGTAGGTTTCGGAGTATCTCTCATTCCGCCCGGTGTGGCGCATTCCCGCCATGCTACGTCTCTCTGGGCTATGCATGGCACACTTTTCGCCACTCATGGCGCGCGTCACCATATATACACGATTTTTGAAAATGTGTCATGCTTCGGTTTTTGTCAGGTTTAGAAGCTGCTGCGGTGATAATTTCCTTTCAATATTAGCCTACCTTTGCTCTTGGCATTTGGCTAAAAATACCATGACAATTAAGAATAATTAACATTTTCTTCTCTTAAAAAGATTTTGATTTTTATTCATTGTAGATAGTATTTTTTTATTCATTGTTATTCATTGTAGATAGTTATTTAGACTTGGAGTTTCCTAAGCCAAGCTGTTTAAACTTTTATTTTTGTATATTTTTAAAGTGGTTTTGTAAGAAAAGAAAGAAATGAACTCTTTGGCAAAAAAAAGGTGTATTTTTCTTATTGTGTTTTATTAAATAGTTGGGAAATGATTTGATTAGAGAAATAGATTTTTTTTTTTTTTAATCTGGCTTGGACAATAAGAAATCTTTTCAAGTTTGGATGAAAATTATTTGAACGCCAAAATGACGTTACAAAAACACTTTGAGAATTTTACTTAATTTTTTTGCTATAAAAATTGTTAAACTCAAAAGCAATGCTTGGAAGAACATAGTTTTACTTCAAAACAAATATGGGATAACACAGGCTATACAATGATAAAGGCGATATAGATGATAAAAACTACTGTACTTATTCATCCCTTTCTTGTTAAAACAAGTGTTGAAATTTCCCCTTTACTAAATCAATATTCCATTTATTACCCGAGACTTGTTATGTCTGACCAGTATTCTACCTTAAGAAAACTACCATTTTGAATTGTTTTCGCAAAAAAAAAAAAAATTGCTAAAGTTCTTCGTTTTAGTGAAGAATGATGCTTTTACCTTGCCTATTTGTTAGCGAAAAAATTTTGGCTAAAAAAAAAAAAATTGCAAAACCTCTTAGTGTTAGTGAAGGATGGTGGTTTCACCTTGCCTATTTGTCTTTTGTCCTGCCATTTATATTCAAGCTGATGATTAAACCACAGAGAAATAGAGAGACTACTTGCAAAGAATCCCGTAACGCAAAACTTTATTTTCCTACTTGCTTAAAATTTCTGTTTTTAAACCCATCAGGTTTTTGAAAGCTGAGGTTATTTGTCCCTTCAGTAGTAAAAATTAATGGGATTGGCTTACAAAAATACGTCACAAATGTACCAATGAAATTAAAGCACTCCTTTTACCACAGAATGTTACAAAAATAATCTCTCTGTTTCTCTTTGTTTAGGCCATTGACTGTGTGCTGAGTTTCCGGTGTTTTTTTAGCATTCCAGCTTATTTTATTTTTTGTTTCATTGTATATACAGAAAATGTTTGAAATTGCAATTCGTATGAGCAAACTGTGATTTTGAATTTTGTTTTAAAGTGGTTATTGCTCGTACATTGCCCATTAGCCCTCAGCCTATGTATGGCTTATTGCAAGTCTTTTATTATTATTTTGTTTATGTAAATAGCTCTCATTTTTGCCGTCCAAATAAAGAGCGTTTTTTTTTAACCTGTTAGAAATAGATTTGTTAGCTTATTATTTTGCTTTTACCAGAGTGTGGGTCGAACAACAGATATAAAAGAAATCAGAGGCAACACTGTAGCGTTGCCTACAGTAAAGGCCATACGGCTCCAATGTTTTATTATTATAATTAAAAAAAAACCTTCCGAAAAATAAGATTTTAAAGAAAATTAAAGGCCATTTTAAACTTAAGCTCAGGAGATACAAATACCTGTTAAAATTCAAACTCAAAACGACCAGAAATTACTATTAAAGAATAAGTGAAACCCAAAACGAACAGAAATTAAATAAACAATCATAGCAAAAAACATACAACAAGTAATAATATAAATGAATAAATAGATCTTAAAGCGAGTAATGCTTAGATTGAATATGAAAATCAAGCTTAAAACGAACAGAAATTAAATAAACAATCAATGCGAACAAACATACAATATATATTAATTTAAATGAATAAATAAATCTTAAAACGAGTGAAACTTAAATTGAATATGCAAATCAAGTTTGAATCGAATAAAAATAACTACAAACAAGAGTTTGGGTATCGTCTCACTACAGAAGCCTAAAACCTACTGCGTCATTGGCGCTTTACTGAAAACAATTCTGTGAAATATTTTCACTTTTGTAACTTTAAGAAATCAAAAATTAATTAAGATTTTGGGGAATAAATATCAGCATATGTATATTAAATTGACAATGCACATTTTTTTTTCAGTAAACTCATTTGAATTTTTTTTTCAGTAAAGTACAAATTATATTTTGGCTTTTAGAAAGCATAGGGGTTTTGAACCCTACTCAGATTAATTTGTGCTCGTTTTGAGTTTGACTCTAATATTTATTTTAATTTTTGTTCGTTTTGGGTTTCGTTTATTTATCGATACTGATTTGGGGTAGTTGTATGCTTGGTAGATTATATGATAGTCCGGACGCCAGGTGTTGAAAATGTGAAGCATACCACGACGGAATGGGGCTGCTACGAGAATTAGCCTACCCTCCACCCCCTAAATTGACCATGCGGATTCAGAAATACCAATGGCACTTGCTTGCGGGTGGTGGAACACTCCAAAACTTGACATTTTATTATATTTTGGTGTTTCATGCAAGAAAATGCATGTTCCACAAAGTTTGAGGTGCAGTTTTCCGCTCAAATAGAAATGCCTAGAAGCCATAGAATGTTTTCATAACAAACTAACACGATTAGTTACAAAAAATGGCAAAACTATATGAGTCTTGAACAGTCTTGGAAAGTATAAACAAAATCAAATTGAATATTAGATATATAATAATATTAATTGTTGAAAGATCCATCAGTTCAAGATTTTTTTTCACTGTAATTTTTATTTTCATTTTCAATCCTGTAAGAACTGGAAAATAATAAATTTGTAATATATGAGTAATTCGTTTTCAGTGAAGCACCAATGACGCAGAAGGCTTTAGGTTTTTACAGTTAAAGAGGGGCAGTATCCAAATTTTGCTTGTAGTGAAACTATATTTGTCTTGACCAATCTTGAAAAGAACTAATAAATTAAACTGAATATTTGATGCATAATGATATTAATTGCTAAAAGCTCATCAGTTCAAAGTTTTACTGTAATTTTATTATTTATTTTCAATATTAAGTACAAAAGAAAACATTTTTAATATAATTCGTTTTCAGTAAAGCGTCATGACGCAGTAGGTTTTAGGCTTCTGCAGTGAGACGATACCCAAACTCTTGTTTGTAGTTATTTTTATTCGATTCAAACTTGATTTGCATATTCAATTTAAGTTTCACTCGTTTTAAGATTTATTTATTCATTTACATTAATATATATTGCATGTTTGTTTGCATTGATTGTTTATTTAATTTCTGTTCGTTTTAAGTTTCATTTATACTTTAATAGCAAACTATTTTTTTTCGTTTTAAGCTTGATTTTCATATTCAATCTAAGCATTACTCGCTTTAAGATCTATTTATTCATTTACATTATTACTTGTTGGTATGTTTTTTGCTATGATTGTTTATTTAATTTCTGTTCGTTTTGGGTTTCATTTATTCTTTAATAGTAATTTCTGGTCGTTTTGAGTTTAAATTTTAACAGGTATTTGTATCTCCTGAGCTTAAGTTTAAAATGGCCTTTACTTTTCTTTGAAATTTATTTATCGGAAAGTTTTTTTTTTTAAATTAATTTTTGTTCGTTTTTGATTGCAAAAAGCTTCAAGTTTTTATGGCATGGGGGGGGAGTGCTTACTGTCCGATTATTCTTGACTTTATAAAACGGATCTAGAACTTTCTATTTAAATGGAATGAGGCTTTTTTCAAAGTCTATACGATTACCTCTTTGATAAAAACCTTATATATGAACAATAGACAGCTTGCATAACTTGTGGACAGCGATTGACAACAATGAATGGATTGAAAAAATTGATCCAATGAGGGGGTTTAGACCATTTCACTTGCTGACACAAAGGGATCACGACTGTTTGGAATTGACCTTAATAGGAATTTGTGTGCCAAAGCAATTTTGCATCTATCACAGAGTATGTATTTTAACCTTATAATTGGATAATTATAATAGATTTCCTATGTGTTTTTCCCATACAAAACCCCTTCCCGTAAGTTATAAACCCCCTTAATAAGTTATGCCCCTGGGCATAACTTACAACGCCTACCCCTGGGCCCTGGTGGGCTGTGTCGACACCGGAGTTTTTTGTTATCACAACTTTGAACTATTTTAACAAAATGTCTATCTCAAATTTTTATCTGATGCATTTAGGGCGTGGAGGAGGGAGAGGGGCTAGTGCCCTTTTTAATAGTCGAAGGTGATTGGAGTGCAACTAGCCCCCCCCCCCACGTCCATCATTTCCCCAAACACATCCAATCAAAATTTTGAGATAGCCATTTTGTTCAGCGCAATTCATTTCCAGATAGAAAATATATTTTTGAGGAGGACACTCCCCCACAGCCCTCAGGGCAAGGGTTTTAATTTATACCCTGGGGGCATATAAGGTTTTTTATAGAAGGCGTTGTCGTAAAAACTTCAAAAAAGGCTCATTCGATTGGAAATTCAAAAAGCTAGTGCCCTTTTTAATAGTCGAAAGTGATTGGAGGACAACTAGCCCCCCCCCCCCCCACGCCCATTATTCCCCCAAACACATCCAATCAAAATTTTGAGATAGCCATTGTGTTCAGCGTAGTTGATTTTCACATAGAAAATATTCTTTTGAGGAGGACAATCCCCCACAACCCTCAGGGCAAGAGTTTTAAGTTATGCCCTGGGGGCATATAAGGTTTTTATAGAAGGCGTTGTCGTAGAAACTTCAAAAAAGGCTCATTCGATTGAAAATTCAAAGGGATAGTGCCTTTTTTAATAGTCAAAAGTGATTGGAGGGCAACTAGCCCCCCCCCCACGCCCATCATTCCCCCATACACATCAAATCAAAATTTTGAGATAGCCTTTTTGTTCAGCGTAGTTGATTTCCAGATAGAAAATATGTTTTTGAGGAGGTCAATCCCCCAAAACCCTCAGTGCAAGGGTTTTAATTTATGCCCTGGGGGCTTATAAGGTTTTTATAGAAGGCGTTGTCGTAGAAACTTCAAAAAAGGCTCATTCGATTGGAAATTCAAAGGGATAGTGCCCTTTTTAATAGTAGAAAGTGATTGGAGGGCAACTAGCCCCCCCCCCCCACGCTAATCATACTCCCAAACACATCCAATCAAAATTTTGAGATAGCCATTTCGTTCAGCGTAGTTGATTTCCAGATAGAAAATATGTTTTTGAGGAGGACAATCCCCCACAACCCTCAGGGCAAGGGTTTTAATTTATGCACTGGGGGAATATAAGGCTTTTATAGAAGGCGTTGTCGTAGAAACTTCAAAAAGGGCTCATTCGATTAGAAATTCAAAGGGCTAGTGCCCTTTTTGATAGTCGAAAGTGATGTTATTTGGGCCATTTTGTTCAGCGTAGTTTATTTCCAGATAGAAAATATATGATAGGTTTATATATTAATAGATAGGTTTCGATGTTTTATTGTTTTTTTTTAGTTGTGCAATAAGATCAGTGAAAACAGGACCACCAGCTAGAAGGTTTTGCACAGCCAGTCCCGTCCGCCCACCCCTTTGCACTAAACCCGACCCCCTCCTCCCATTTGTTGCGCAAATGAGCTCTACATACTGCTTGTTAATGGTTACCTCTTTTATAAAGCTATTTTAGTTTTTTTTTTTTTAATTAATGTTTTCTGTTACTAAGTCTTTGACAATAGAAAACCAAAGGTCATAAAGACCATAAGACTTTAACGTTTTATTGGGTCTTTTTCTAAAAACTCCTCATTTTCAAAAAACAGCTCATTCGACTAGTTATCACGTACCCTTTTAAGATTCAAAAGTTTTGAGAGGGCAACCCCCCCCCCCCTTACACCTATTTTCTTCAAATGGACCAGATCAAATTTGGAATAGCTATTTTTGTTCAAAATAATCCTAAGACAAAAAAATTACAGTGACATATAATGTTTTCTTATGAAGAAAATAGGGCATGTTTGATCACATTAATTATGATATCCTCTCATTTACAGCGCAAATGGGAGGATAGATCTGTCCAACCCCATAATATTCTCGCATTTGCAGCGCAAATGGGAGGATAGCTGTATATACTGCTTGTGAATGGTTATCTCTTGTGTAAAGTTATTTTAGGTTATTTCAACAGAAAATAGGGCATGTTTGATCCTGGATCTTCTGGATGCGCTGCTAGTTGTGTATAAATGCACTGAGATTCGTGAAAACAGTGCTCTAATGTAAAGGTTTTACACAGCCAACCCTGTCCGTCCCATAGCATCAAACCCGACCCCTTAATATCCTCCCACTTACAGCGCATATTTATGTGTCTGTGAGTCCCACAGCTCTATAGACTTCTTGTCCATGGTTATCACCTATATAAGTTTGTTTTATTAATTGTTACTTATCCTTTCAGGTCATATAATGGAGGCAGCTAGGTTATAATATTTCTGTAGAAATTAATTATGATTTATTTGAATATGAACTAGATATAGGATTCATTTAAATCAAAATATAGCTTATGATAAAACTTCATAGAGTTGACATTTTTCATATTTTTAATAGAAAACTAAAGTCGAATCAAGTTACAGCCATATTTGAAAGAACCAAAGAAGAGTATTTAAAAGAATAGGACTAAATGTACACATAAAAGAAGTTTTTACTTGTCATTCTGCTGTTAAAAGGATGTCCTCTCCTCACAGGAAATCCTTTTATACGGAGGCAAAATCTACAAACAAAAAGAGTTCTTTCAGTATTTACTCTAACTCCAATTTTTCAAATTTTAATTACAAGTTTTGAATAACAAAACAGGGAGACTGAGATCTTTCATCTATTTTTACTTCACAAAATAATATATAACAGCAATAATAGATGAAAGATCAAAACAGAAAGTTAAAGACATTTCACAAAATTTTGTAAAAAATATTGTAAATAAAAAATGGTTGTAACTCCAAACTTTACCGAAATAAAATGTACAAACATTAGATTTTAGAATAAATTACAAAAAAAATAAACTTGACAGATATTTGTAAGTGGTAATTCTTTCAAAATGTTATTCCTTTCCAAGAAGGACATTAGCTAGGCTAAGGGCTATAAGTGGTATGCTTCCTTTAAAATGTTACTCCTTTCCAAGAATAACATTAACTAGGCTACAGGCAGCAAGGCTATAAAAATATATATATAAAAAAATCTAAAATTTATAAGTCATATAATTCCTTCACAATGCTATTCCTTCCAAGACTGCATGTAAATAAGATTCATGTTTCTAGCTATCTGAAGTTCCTTTTCGTATCGCGTTATTTTTAACCCCTAAATAAACTATTCTCATATCACTTGCTGCTTGTCTTGCTATGATTGATTAGAATGACGAAATAATGAAATTAGTATAATTGGCTAGCATCCAACTATGCAGTATATTACAAACTGGAAAGTATAAAAATAAACATATTCCTGTCCCGTCACGTTGTCCTCTTGTCAAAAAGAATCCTTTGTATGGAGTCTATAAAAATTAAGAGTAATTTTTCTAAAGTGCAGATATTCAGTATAAATATTGAGTATATACAAAGGCTATCAAGAATAAGATAAATGGTCGGTGAAATAACAGTTATTACAATTGTAAGATTTTGTTATTTGAAACCTCTCGCTTGTGGTTTGCTTCGAAATAATGCATTTTTAAAGTGAATGATAAAAGTAGCTTTATAATATTTACGATCGTTCTTAGAATTACACTCTCTGGATAGCCTGGGATAAGAGGATCTGAGTTTTAAATGCTTTATTGACAGCAATTAAAAATGTGAAAGTGCTTTCTATTTTACCTTAATCATAAAAATGGGTATAACTAATGTAATCTTAAACCATGTGGTAGTCAAATTCATGAGTATGTATCTTAAACTACGTGGTAATCTATCTAATCCAATCTGTAGGGTAATCCAATCTTTGAAGCATCCATATCGTTTTGACTTCACACGACGTAAGCATTACAGCTATGCCAGCGTCCCTGGAATCCTTTTCAGTAAACGAAGAAATAGCCACTCTCAACCTCAAGAGTGGTTGAACCGCTTATTGGCAATCATGAAATGTTTACAACACTTTTTTTTTACCTTACTTTCGAACATTATGTAGTTCATGTATTCCTAAGATCTCTAGTAATTTATTTTTCGCCCTAGTCTAGTCTAATATGTAGTAACTAATCTAATATATAATATCGATTTTTAGGAATACTTTTCAAGAATGAGAAAAGTCATATCTGATAGGTCAGCAGCATCCGTATGGTTTTGATTTCTTACAATCGAATCATTGCAGATGCGCCAGCGTCCCTCAAGTGTTTGTACACAAAGTAATGGCCACAATCAAAAGTTGTACCAACGTGAATTGCGGCAGCAATAATCTTGTACATTTGTGTTGACTTAGAAAATTCGTTGTAACTTTTGCCTATAATATTACACTCATCCGTGGTTTCAATACAAATTGAGTCCCCATCGATCTCTATGATCTTTCTACAGTTTTTGTGCATCATTGTTCTTCGATCCAAATTTATTGCAAGGAACTGGCTTGTTTTGGTAAATACTGTTTTCAGTGTCAGATTATGTTGATACGGACATTTTTGCCCACTAGGTGTGGGTTTAATACTCTATGAAACGGAATGTTCGTGCTATCAATTTCTTCTTCCCATGCAGGTGCATCTGGGTTAAGAACCCCTGGAACTGGAAAGTAGCAAAATTTTACATCTGGGAATGTGTCCCTAATTTGAGTCCAATGACAGGTCTCACACACCCAAAACTTTTGATTCTTGAAATGGAATTTCTCACTTAGTGCACTTTCATTGATTAATGGATTTGCGATGGTGTTCTCATAGTAAATTCTTTCAAATAGAGCCTCCCAGAATTCGCATAATGACTGCTGCCTCTGCTCTGAAAAACCATATTGACTTGGAAGTAAGCTCCTAAGCATCTTGATTGATTCCTTCTTTTGAAGAGATGACAATGCAAGACGTTCAATTTCTTTTGAAACTGGGGCTTTCAAATGGGCAAGCGTGTCAAAGAGTACTTCATGCATGCTAAAGACACACTGAACAGCCGAGTTTGCATAACACGAAACGTTGTCAAGATTATTTAGCCCTTTCCTGCCTCCTCCAATTCCTGACTTTTAAAAACCATGTAAAGTGTCTTGGTTTTTAGCACGTTTTGGAGACAAGACTTCCTTAACGCTTATTCTTCTTTTACTGTTAGTATACTCTTGGATTCTTACACTTGTTTTTCCGTGTTTCTGGGGTCTTTCAGGTGTGGTCTCTTTGCAAACCATTGGCTGCTTAGGTTTGTCAAAAAGACAGAGATCTGGTCTGTATTTACTTCTTAGACGGTTATATTCTGTGATTGCCTCACTGTCGGCAAAAATATTTTGTTATCCAGTTCTATGAGATATAATCCAGCACTACTTGTTGCTCTTGACAAGGCAACATAATTCATTCCTGGTCCAAAACGTCTGTTTCCAGCATCAACTATAGCACACTCTAAGCTAAGGCCTTGTGACTTATGGATCGTAATAGCAAAAGCTAGCTGTAGTGGAAACTGTCTTCTAGTGTAATAGATTTGTTTTAACGCTTCAAATCTCACAGGTTCACGGGATATTTCAACCATGTTTTTTTTACCGGTAAATTGTACAGTGATGCTACCAATTTCACCATTTGGTAGACTTTTTAAATCCTTTGACATATCCCTTTGACCCATTAACTAATCCCTTGTCAACAGCAATATTTCTTTGGATCATAACTTTTGCCCCAGTGCACAACACCAGATTCTTTGATGCGCCACCAGTAAGTTTAATGTCATCTTCAAAACGAATGACATTCTTCTCTGCTTCTTCCTCAATTCGCTTATCTTTAACGACCGAGGAAAGTTGATCAATCGCAGTTAGAGTCTGTAAATTTGAGCTGTTTTTTTGTAAAAGTATTGTATTCACTAGTTTACAATCATCATTTGTGGGCATAAGAATAACAGGATACTTTCCTTCATTAACCAGTCGTAAATATAAATCTGAAACTTCTTCAGGGGTAGCTCTTAAGTCCTTACTAAATTTTCTTGCATTGAGATTATGAAGTTTGGTCTCTTCACACTTTCCAACTCGAATGTTTGATAGAGTTTCTCCGTACACTTTGTCTGTTTTTTGTCTCATGTTGATAGTCAGTTCATCATAATCAAACTCCTTCCATAAGTCAAATGCACCAATGGAACCAATACGATTTCAAATTTAAGGACGCGTCAGAGAAGCATGTGGTGGATTTGCTAAAACTGGTCGTAGTTGAAGAAGATCACCGAAGAGAACACAGTTACTATTTCCCATTGAAAGATTGTTTGACATAATCTCTGTAAGACGCAAGTGAATATACATCATCATTAATGACGAAACTATGCTTATCTCGTCAATGATAAACAGACGTGTTCGCGACAATGTTTTCCGCAGTGTAAGCAACTGTTCAGTGGAGAGAGGAGTATATTTTGCCGTTGTTTGCTTGTCCACAGGCAAACTTAGACATCGATGTATTGTTACACCTTTTATGCTGCTAGCTGCAAGTCCTGTTGGGGCCATAACGACCACTGGGCAGATTTCTTTTCTAAATTGGTTGCAAAGTATTCTTCGAGTAACATCAATGACTCGTGATTTTCCCGTTCCTCCAAATCCTGAAACGAACATTTTGAGTGATTTTTGAGTGTTTCCACCATTGATGATAGCCAAGACTTTGTCAACTATTCTTCTTTGATCAATATTCAGGGATTTGTAGTCTGATTGTGACTGATCCATTGTGTCAAACTCCAAAATCTGTCTGTGTGCTGCTGCCAGGTCCTCCATTGCATCAGCAGCTCTGTCAATTACTTCTCCTTGTGTTGCGTAATTGGAATCATCTATTTCTTCAAAAATTGTAGTCTCATTGTCAATTTCATTATGATGAACTACTTTAGCTCTCTCTCGGACTTTCTCTTCAAATTCTTTGTCAATTTTGAATTTGGACACCAGTTTTTGGTGATAGTTCACCATTTCTGGATATTTCTCAACTTCAATACAGTATGTTTCAAAACTGGTTAGACTACTGACTATAATGTCACTTTCTTTTCTCCATGGTTTAAAAATTTTGAGAAGCATGGTACAATAATGTTCATTCTTCTCGTCAGATTCGAGAGGATTAACTTTTTAGTGTTTAATAATGTAAGGTCTGTGGATTCGCTTTCTTAAGTAGAATGAACCATTTTTCAGTCTCATACTCTCATCCTTTCCTTGTTTTTCACGTTCATACCAACTGAGCAGTTCATATAAATTGATATTTTCCAAACTGTCTGGTCTATTTGTATACATATCAGATACCCAGTGGGTGACAAATAAATCTGAGCTTTCTGGGTCTTTTTCAGCAAGTTCTTCTATTTCCTTATAGGTTTTCAGTGTCCTTTTCAATTCTGTTAGCTTTGATAAATCGACAAATCTAAATTGTCTTGAACAGCTATACAGTTTAGTACCAAGTTGCCTATCAGCTGCTTCAATGGCACCAACTTGGCGTGTTTTCACTGAGTTTAGTAAATAAAACCAAGCTTTTTGACCAAGGGATTTAAGGGATTTGTTAATTTCTTCCCACATATTGTCAACATCAGAACTTTCTGCCTTCGTCATGTAATCTGTGATATAATACGGTAGTTTTGAACCAATGTGAGCAATATACTGAACGTCAACATTGGATAAATTTGCCATTAATAATGAAGGGCTATAGTCATTAACATAGCGCTCAGTGTCTTTACGTTGAAGGTCGTAAATTCTCTTACGTGGTTTTTTGCGGTTTGATCCGTGAGCTAAGCAGTCAATGATGTCATGCATCTCCGTCTTTTCTTTTAAAGGACGTGGAAATCCAAATCTACAGTAGCTGATCTATTTTTGGTTTCTTTTGAATTTTCGCTGGCAGTATTTGTTGCATCGATGTATTTGATGATCGGCAACTAATTTGTGGAGTGTTGGACTTGTTAACTTATCTGGAAGTTCACATGTGATAATACTATCTAAATATTTGACCACTTCTTCGATTGACGACGTTCCAATAACAGGCGCATCTTCTATCCAAAGAATACACTGCACATGTGGTGCTCTTCTTGCTTGATACTCTATGCGACAAAAATGATCCTTTACTTTTCCAAATATAGGTTTGTCCTTCGCACATATTAGTTCGTTAAAGATTGCTCTCCATTTCTGCTGAAAATGCACAGATACGAAAACAGGATCCATAGAAGTCAATTCTCCTGCAGTCATCTTATCTATGCCTGGCATATTTTTATTTATTTCTCGTAAATGTTTGATAAATTCTGGAGAATACCATTCTGCACAAGAAAGTGTAATGGATAGCGTTGGTGGACCCTCTTGCTCTATCATCGCCCTTACATTACCAGTAAGTGCCTGAAAATATTGGCGCGAACCTCTGATTCTGGATTGTAGAGAAAATATTGAAGACTCCATATCTCTATCTCGGTTTTTGAGACGATCCATAAAATCGCGAGCGTTTTGGTTAGGTCGTTTAGTGCGCAGCATGTGACCAATGCTATTACAGAAATGTGAAAGTTCTTGAACTTGAAAGTTATGGAATAAGTATTGTATAGCTTGACGGAACTGTGGATGTCTACTTAGAAGACGGCATTTGATGTAATCAGAATTCCTAATATAAAATTGGCGGGTTATGTCCCTCATATAGTTTTTTCCGTCAGGAAAAAGATTAGGGAATGCCATAACATCAATTCCTTCTTGAAACAAATCTTCACCTATACCAACTAGTTTTTTCATTTGAATTTGATCGCAGTCAACCTTCTTATTTTTCTGGAAGTCTTCTATGAAGTCTTTTGGGACTGATCCGTCTAGTGGCTGTATTGAAAAATGTTCAACCAAGTTAGGTCTCGCATCATTAGATAACTTTTCTAAAATAGCACCTTCCGGTATATTATGTGGGTTTTCTTGACCTTCTTCTTTTTCCAATAGGCGATTTGTAAGTACTTGCTCCAATTCTTCTATTGTGAACGCTTGTATATTTTTATACAAATAATTGTTGTCTTTCAACTAAAGAAGGGCGCTGTGTATCTTCCTCAAATCAATCAGAGTAAACCAAACGTTTCTTTTGTAGGTAGGTTGACCGTTGACAATAATCACAAAGCTATCTATGTTTAGTAACTTCCCCGGAAGTATTTCTGCATTTGCTTGAACATCTACTGGCAAATAAACGATTCTTCCTTTAAGAGCATTAGTTAGTTCAGTTGCATGTCTCTTTGATCCCATTACTTGTCCTAGTCTTAAAATAGTTAGACAGGGCATGACACACCGAATTAGTGCCAATTAAAACTTGTTCAATGTTGCTATGCATTCAGGAGCTGCTTTCACTTGAAGATTATTTACAACAGAACGAACGTTGTCTTTACATGAAAGTATTTTGCATGCGCAGTAATCACATAATTGAAACATATCTAATATATTCTCCCTCCAGCCAGTGGAAAATCTAATTTCTTGTCTTTCTTCCATGGGTATATATCTTTCAGTTTCGTCTAATAAAGCCGTAACCATTTCATTGAATCCCTTTCTCTTTGAAAATGCTCTTAGAAACTTAATATCTTTTGTATTTTTCAACTGTTCACAACAGTTGCATGGAACCGAAGGATACTCATCCCTGATCTGGGCTACTTTAATTAGATTCTTTCCAAAGGTACTCATTACCTGATATTCATCAGTTGACACTCTAAGATTAGATATATGTGGGTTAACACTTCTACATTTAATTTGAATTTTACAAATTGCTTCTTGAGCAAGTGGGTGAAGCATCTGGAAGTTTCCTGCAGTCCTGGCAACGGTTATGTCCCGAATAATTTTACATTTGTACACAGCCTTATACAATGCTCTGACAAAGTTTCTAAGGACGGGAAAATGTGGAGCTAAGGCTCTTAGAGCTCGAAAAGCACTGTCACAACCATTTTTGGGGTGACAGTAATATGAATGTCCATGCTTTTGCAACAAAGTAAAGGAACTTTTGCAAATATCCAAGTCATCTAGGTATCCTATGACAAGAGAATATGTTGACGATTCTTCTTCACTCATATCAGCTATATCAGAAAATAATTGTTGACTTATTCCAATATTAATTGATTCATATTTACAAAATTGATGATGACATTTCCATTTCACTGAATCTTTGTTTTCGGGATTTGCTTTTTTAGCGTCCCATGTCATATCACTCATTTCCAGATCATCAAAAAGTATTTGACCTACCATACCTTTGTGGGTTGCAGTAGATGCAACCTGTTCATCAATATTAATTGTTCCTTCAAACTCATTGTCACTTATTGTGGCTATTTCGAGGCTTCTACGAATTTTGCTAATGTTTTTTTCTATGGAATCTTTCTTAGTTTCTATCAAATGTTGATAAAATTTGCCTCCGTCACTTGTATTTTTCAATATTTCTTCACTTCCAGTCAAAGACAAACTGCCAAGGCTTCTACGCATTTTGTCAATTTCAGTTGATTTCCTTTCTTTTCTGTCATCCTTCCTAATATCACATCTGCATCTATCCTGAAGTTGTACTAGGGAATTTTCACCGTCGTCAAAAAAAATTGCTTGTCCTGTTGTGTTAATTGGTATTGTCTTGTATACATCACCTACTTGACCACAACTGTTGCATTTATTTGTACCACAGTTCTTATGAGCGGTTTCAAAATGAAAAGCTTCACTGTGCTCACAATGTTCTAGAGTATTTTTCATTGCAACCATGAATTGAGATGGTTCCGGCACATCAAATGAATTATGTAGGTTCTTTACAAATTTTTTGCATTGATTTCTAATGTTCACATGCAGTTTTGCCAATGAATTAGATACATGTTTTACAATTTCCTTCGATTTTTCTAAAAGTAGTTTGATTTCAACCATAGAATTGTCTGTATCGTTTAGAGCGTAAAATAAGAGGCATCTTGTAATGCTTCAAAGTCAGATGTCATCTTGGCTAAATTTATTTTCTTGTTAATAAACATTGGTTTTTTATTTGTTTCCCGTGCATTAGTGCCTCTAACTTCATGAATTGGATTTTTTTCTTTATTCCAGTACTTTTGTGTTGTTCTAGCATTATGATTTTTTTCTATAATCACCGTCTGCCCAGTACTTTTGGAAAGATGATTCGATACGTTCTTGGCGAAAAGTTTCATCAGTGTTGTACTTGGTTCGATCCCTTTCAATGCGTTTTTGGCGAAAAGCTTCATCAGTGTTGTACTTGGTTCGATCCCTTTCAATGCTTTTTTGGCGAAAAGCTTCATCAGTGTTGTACTTGGTTTGATCCCTTCTATGGGTTGACTCGATACGTTCTTGGCGAAAAGTTTCATCAGTGTTGTACTTGATTCGATCCCTTCTAAGGGCTGACTCGATACGTTCTTGGCGAAAAGCTTCATCAGTATTGTGCTTGGTTTGATCCCTTTTAAGGGTTGAGTCTATACAATGCTCCCGAAAAGAATCATCTGTTGCATATTTCGTTTTAATGCGTTTGCAAGTGTTTTTTTTATTTAAAAGTGAAGCTTTGTCATCGTTTTTGAAACTATTAGAAACTTTTGCTTTTATGTCATTCTTGTTTTCTTCATAGTATTTTTTTGTCTGCAGATCTTTTTTCAGCTCTGCTTTCGGTCGTCTTTTTTTCTTTAGGCCTTTTTCTTCGTTCTTTTGAAACCACTCTAATGGTTTTAGGAGACAGAAACTTGACAGTATTAATTCAAGTTTCAAATAGGACACTCTTAGTCCTATATTGATTTGTATATGTACCTACATTTCACATACAAATCCTCCGTCAATTCCTTATATATGATTCCTTATTCCCAAAGAGGAAATGAGGCACTTGATCATAGGACCGAAGTCCTAATCCGCAAGTGGTCGCAGTAAAGCTACCAAAACAGTAGCGAAACTACCTTTTAGTGGGACACAAAATCCGTCAATTCCTTATTCAATTCCCGAAGGAAAGGGAGCACTTGATCATAGGACCGAAGTCCTAATCCGCAAGTGGTCGCAGTAAAGCTACCAAAACAGTAGCGAAACTACCTTTTTCGTGTCCGTAGGACACAAAATCCGTCAATTCCTTATTCAATTCCCGAAGGAAAGGGGGCACTTGATCATAGGACCGAAGTCCTAATCCGCAAGTGGTCGCAGTAAAGCTACGAAAACAGTAGCGAAACTACCTTTTCCGTGTCCGTAGGACACAAAATCCGTCAATTCCTTATTCAATTCCAGAAGGAAAGGGGGCACTTGATCATAGGACTGAAGTCCTAATCCGCAAGTGGTCGCAGTAAAGCTACCAAAACAGTAACGAAACTACCTTTTCCGTGTCCGTAGGACACAAAATCCGTCAATTCCTTATTCAATTCCCGAAGGAAAGGGGGCACTTGATCATAGGACCGAAGTCCTAATCCGCAAGTGGTCGCAGTAAAGCTACCAAAACAGTAGCGACACTACCGCTTCGTATCCAGTTATTAGGATACGAATCTTCTTTATACAGACCAACTTCCGGACGTGCCGCCTGGAAAAAAGGGGAAAACTAATATGAAAAACATGAGTCTGGAGGGAAATCGTCAGTAGTAGAATTTTGGGTTAGTGAAAAGCCCATTATGGTCTTGCAAGGGAACATACTTATCACGGAAAATATTTCAAAGGCTTACCAGGTTGGTAATTGAGGTATTCTTGAATGGTAACGAGATACAAAAAGTGTTTTTTTTGGCATTTTTCAACATTTCTGGTCAATTTTTTTTCCTAAATCACAATTATATATATATATATATATATATATATATATATATATATATATATATATATATATATATATATATATATATATTATATATATATATATATATATATATATATATATATATATATATATATATATATATATATATATATATATATATATATATATATATATATATATATATATACATATATATATATATATATATATATATATATATATATATATATATATATATATATGTATATATATATATATATATATATATATATATATATATATATATATATATATATATATATATATATATATATATATATACATATATATATATATATATATATATATATATATATATATATATATATATATATATATATATATATATATATATATATATATATATATATATTATATATATATATATATATATATATATATATATATATATATATATATATATATATATATATATACATATATATATATATATTTAAGGTTGCCCCTTACTTACAGGGCTAATAAATTTGGTAGCGTGATACAAACTGAGGCGTTGGGTAAGAAATCGGTACTCAGAATTCAGTGACAAATGATTTTAATTACAAAAGAAGATAAAAAGAAAAATATTCTAATTCTGTTTATGTTGAATATTTCCAAACCTCTTCTAGGTCTAAGGTCTAATGATCCACTTGTTCAAATCCACCAATGTTTACGGAAAAGAAAAAGATTAAGTTAATCCTAAGCTAACGAATGTTTCTACTTAAAAGGGTTACACTTGAACAGCTAGTCAAGGCTTGAGTTCTGGGTTATTAAAATCCTTTAGTTCAAGCTATTTTTGAGCTAAGCTAAGAATAACCGTACTTGCTTTTAATTCAAATTTCATTAACCAAAACCAAGAGATTCTTTTATTGTTTCTTGAAAAGGCTGTGTATTGTTTGGACCTTTATTAAGCTTTAACTTTAGCAGGGAAAGCTTAATTGAAAATATCTGGACATAAAGGTTTGGAAATTCTTACGTTGATAATATTGTTCCCTTTTCCCCTAAACCTACCTGTATAAACATTAAGGTTACCTTTGTATAAACATGCAGTACGGGGTCAACGAAATGAAAGAATGATTAAAAAGGGAATGGTGTTCCTCTTCGTATAAACGTCTGAAGATTGCACAAAGGGGGGGGGGGTGGTGTTAATTAATGTTATTGTCCGATAATTCCAATTTTTGGATATAAGGTCTTTATAAAGTCAAGCTAAGCCTCAAGGGACTCTAGGCTGACAAGGGGAAGCACAAATGGCTCTCCTAGCTTTCTCTTCTTGGTTAAGGTTTCCTTTCCTCTTTTAACCCTCAGTTATTCAAAGCTTAAATTTCTGGGAAGAAATTTAATTTGGCTTATTCTAACCTTAAAAATGCTGTTTTGTCCAAATGGCTCAAGCCTTGTCTAGGTGAAATATATTAACTGAAAAACCAATCAACAAATGAATAAAACCTAATAAGAGTCTGAAGATATTTCCGCCTCTAATCAATTTTAATTAGATTACGCATCCTTTTATTAATCACAAAGGACCTTTGGATTACATCACTATTAGTTAGATTCAAAACCCTCTATAAATCTATTGGCAACCCTCAAAGGGGAATTTTCGCCCTAATTACAGTTTATAAGGCTTAAATGTAAGTATTAAATTAATTCAAAGTAGGATCTTAATTTAGTCCAAGCGACAGAAATCTCTCTGAAGTTTGTTACTTTATTTTAGTGTTATTCTCAAAGGAAATTCATGCAGGCTAGTAGTAGCTTTTCATTCTAATTCATAAAGAAAACACTTACTCATATTCCTTAGTTCCGAGGCAAAACTACCCCGATTTGTCTCTCATCCATAAGTTATATTCTTTTTGCTACTTGATCCGTTTAGTGACCTTCCCTCCCTCCTAGCCAATCAACCACTTTCTGTTAAAAGTAGTTTCTTTTCCAGTCTTTCAAGGCCTTGCAAAACTGGTCTAAATTAGGTCTTAACATATCACGGGTTCAAAGTTCGTTTGATTCTTGGACAAAGAGTGTCACTACAAGATTTATGACTAGTTATGCAAAGAGAATTTATTTTCAAATTCAAGCTAATTTGAAATTGTCGCTATATTTCTGATCTATGAAGCGAAAGGGAATTCAAAGCTTTAATAAAATTGAGTCACGAAATTTACACAAATTAAGGCCTCCTTACAATCTCCCCCACTTAAAATCTTAGTATAATTTTTGTTTTAAAAGGAATAAACAAAAGGAAACACAAATTTACTAAGATCTAGTGTAACTCAATTTCTCCTTATACTACTTCTAAATTGAACCCCTGAGACTTTTGGTCTCTATAACCTGTATATAAATTTCTTAATTTTCTGAATATCAGTCCTACTGAAAGAAATCCTATTATATATATAAAGAGTGTAAAAATGTTATACGTGATGTCCAATATGTTGTTACATCTTTCCTTTTCTTCTTGTAAGGAAACTCGCATTTGCCTCACTTCATCTAGGCCAATGGTTGAACTAAACCTATTCTAAAAGTAAATAAAAGTTAAATATTCAGTTTCGTCTTCCTAATGTAGTAGAACTTATGCAAAGTTCTCAGCCAAAATCCTTATGAGTTCATGCAGATATTTTTAATCTACGGTTTTTTTTTCGTTTCGCGGCGTCCAAAATCAAACCCCTGCTCTTGTGTTTAAGCACAGATAAATCGACTCTGATTACTTTAAGTTTAAAATTGAGCAAATCTTTAATAAAAGAAGATATATTAATTGACCTCTACGAATAGCTGAATGCTATTTTCTTATTTGGGCCTTTTCAAACTTTATTCACAATTTTTTTTCTAATTATAATTGAATCCTCGAAAGAGTATTTAAAGGTTCCAAAAGGTCTAGTAACAATGGAAAACTTGAAAAATCAAAGACAAATACATTTTACGATGAAAGAAAAAAAATCTGTACCCGTTCTCTATTTTTTTTTTTTTAATTACGAGTTATGAAAATTTAGAACCTCTCGAATATTCTGAATTTATCTCCTTTGTTGGAGACAGAAATCACAAATTATTACAATTTTAAGTTATTCTATGGCTGTATTATAAGAAGTCTCTTATATAATATCTATAATTCTTATCCTTTATTTGACGGATATTTTAAATCCTATCGGCAGTGCCTTTTATATTCAGCAATATTCTGAATCCTATGGGCAATGCGTTTACTCTAATCTATTTTTCTTGGATGGTGCTACTACTATATTTTTACCAATGTGCATTTGTCACCATTCGCGCTAAGTTGCAAGTTTCCTGTGGTATCACTTGACCGAATGTGAAAGAGGTCATAAGGGAAAATATTATCCCTAAAGAGTGGGGTAACTAACGCCAACTTTAACTCTTCTCAAACAGAGTTCATAATTCTTAATGCCTCTTCAACCTGGCAATACATATATACAAAGACACCATATTGTCTTAATTTATTTAAGGTTTTGACAGCTCCCATCTTGGCCCCCCGAAAAAAGGACTTGAATGTAGGAAACGGATGACTCCATTAACTAGTTTTTTTTTATAAAATGATCTTAAATTGACGTCTTTTTTTTCTTGTCAGAATCATCCAGTGTATACAATAAGCCATTCACGGGAACCAAACGGAGATTCCTAAACTTTTCCTAAAAAATGGGATTTCCTTTCTTTCCTAAATTCGAAATTTTTGGTTCTGAGCTCCACCCAAAATGTCAAATTTTGGAAATATTTCGGTATCCTGTTTACTTTAGAAGCCATTTCAGCACTTTGCTAGCTTTCTTTGTCTCAATTTTTAGCCTGGGAGACTCTAATCCAGGTTCATGATCATGAATACTCTGTGAGTATATGCATATGCAGCCTTTATGCGTTGGAATACAACCCTTTTTCATATCCCTATGGATGCAAACCTTTTTGCTTCCTTAAGAGGTAGGCGCAATCCTTTCTTGCATCCTTAAGAGGTGGAAGCAACCCATTTTTGTATCCTTGAGAGGTGTCCTCTGAAGTACATGACTCCCTGTCATGACATGTCCGTGACTTCTAGTCACTCTAGGTCTACTCCTAACGGTTAACCTATATCTACAAAACTACGGAATCTGTGCCTGTGCCTTCCGGTGGTTCCCTAACCATCGCTTGGAGGCCGCAATGTTTTCGGCAAAAATTGCCCTAAAAATATTCTTGGGGTTGGTTTATAGGTGCTGGGGCTAAACAATATCTCGCTTTCTGTCCTGTTTCACCACAGCGGATAGAGGTTGGAGGTTTTTCACATTCTGAATGTCTATGTGGACCCCCGCAAGTCCAGCATTTTATGCGAGCATTTTTTTTTACTAAATTTATATCTGGAATAATTATCCCTAGTTGGTCCTGACACATCTTTCTTTCCACAGTTCAAACATTTCTTTGGGTTATTTTTATAATTTCCTATGTTTTGAAATTCTACTCTGGAGTTATCTCTTTGTTCTCCAGGGGAGGTCTTGTCTCCTAAGTCAACCACTGTTGCTCCCAAAGACATGTCTGAGAAGTCCCTATACATTAAATCAATCGATTCAAATCTCTTTGCCAGCGCTAATAATTCATCTTTGTCGTCTGTTGTTTTAGTTTGTTCATGAATTTTCCTTCCAATTGAAGGGAGCATACCACTTTTGAAAATACTAATAGTTATGTCATCTGCCCTTATACCAGGAGCAGTTTTTGCATACTCTAGAGCCTTTCTACTAATTCGGGAGTAAAATTGGTGTACCAACTCAGATGGTCTTTGTTTCTCGGAAAGCAGTCCTTGTAGTTTTTGTGCGGCTGGTTTTTCATGTAAAAAGGCTTCTTTTAAAAGTTTTTCTAAATGGCCTAAATCTTTTATTTTAGGAATATCTAAGCTCATTACGAATCTTTGCATTTCTCCTTGAGTATAACAAAGAGCTTGATTTATCATAGCAATGTCATTTTTTTCTATACTCCTTTGTATTTGTTTAAGGGTGGAAATCCATGAATGGATTTCATTTGGGTATGTCAGTAATGGGATGGGAGGCGCTTGCTCCACAAATAGGCTTTGAAGCCTACTAGTGACTGTGGCATCTCTATATTGCCCCTCTAGAGCGTTCATTCTAGACTGCGCGTCTTGTAGTGCAATTTCTAAATCTTTGATTTTGTTTTCATTTGAACTCATGATTGTTCTATCCTTATAAACTCTTAATGTGGGAAACGTTTTGAACTTTTAAATTGTTTGAAACTACTAAAATGAGCTAGTGTATAAATTGCGTAAGAATTAGCTCAATATCTCGATTTAAATTAACCCTCAAGGCTAATATTGTAATTTCAGTTTTGAAGATGATTAAACTATGACACTAGTGTTAAAAAGGATTTAAGCAAGCTACAGATGATTCGGACACTAGAACTTGTAGCAAAGAGTAAGAAAAGGAGAAGAAAGAAAGAATCTTAGGAAGATAAAAGATAAGTCTGTCTGAGCTTCCCCCTTAGGTTAAAATTTCTTTTAATGAACACTTTTTCAAACTTTTCTGTCTTGGATAGGTTTGGAAAACTGAAAAAACACTTTCTTGTGAGGAACAGGACTAAATTATACTAAATTTTATAAATTTAATTAATCCTCCCCCACTTAAACGAAAGTTGCACGGAACTTGAGTACCGCTGCGACCAGTTTTAAGGTTGCCCCTTACTTACAGGGCTAATAAGTTTGGTAGCGTGATACAAACTGAGGCGTTGGGTAAGAAATCGGTACTCAGAATTCAGTGACAACTGATTTTAATTACAAAAGAAGGTAAAAAGGAAAATATTCTAATTCTGTTTATGTTGAATATTTCCAAACCTCTTCTGGGTCTAAGGTCTAATGATCTACTTGTTCAAATCCACCAATGTTTACCGAAAAGAAAAAGATTAAGTTAATCCTAAGCTAACGAATGTTTCTACTTAAAAGGGTTACACTTGAACAGCTAGTCAAGGCTTGAGTTCTGGGTTATTAAAATCCTTTAGTTCAAGCTATTTTTGAGCTAAGCTAAGAATAACCGTACTTGCTTTTAATTCAAATTTCATTAGCCAAAACCAAGAGATTCTTTTATTATTTCTTGAAAAGGCTGTGTATTGTTTGGACCTTTATTAAGCTTTAACTTTAGCAGGGAAAGCTTAATTGAAAATATCTGGACATAAAGGTTTGGAAATTCTTACGTTGATAATATTGTTCCCTTTTCCCCTAAACCTACATGTATAAACATTAAGGTTACCTTTGTATAAACATGCAGTACGGGGTCAACGAAATGAAAGAATGATTAAAAAGGGAACGGTGTTCCTCTTCGTATAAACGTCTGAAGATTGCACAAAGGGGGGATGGTGTTAATTAATGTTATTGTCCGATAATTCCAATTTTTGGATATAAGGTCTTTATTAAGTCAAGCTAAGCCTCAAGGGACTCTAGGCTGACAAGGGGAAGCACAAATGGCTCTCCTAGCTTTCTCTTCTTGGTTAAGGTTTCCTTTCCTCTTTAAACCCTCAGTAATTCAAAGCTTAAATTTCTGGGAAGAAATTTAATTTGGCTTATTCTAACCTTAAAAATGCTGTTTTGTCCAAATGGCTCAAGCCTTGTCTAGGTGAAATATATTAACTGAAAAACTAATCAACGAATGAATAAAACCTAATAAGAGTCTTAAGATATTTCCGCCTCTAATCAATTTTAATTAGATTACGCATCCTTTTATTAATCACAAAGGACCACAGGCTTACATCACTATTAGTTAGATTCAAAACCCTCTATAAATCTATTGGCAACCCTCAAAGGGGTATTTTCGCCCTAATTACAGTTTATAAGGCTTAAATGTAAGTATTAAATTAATTCAAAGTAGGATCTTAATTTAGTCCAAGCGACAGAAATCTCTCTGAAGTTTGTTACTTTATTTTATTGTTATTCTCAAAGGAAATTCATGCAGGCTAGTAGTAGCTTTTCATCCTAATTCATAAAGAAAACACTTACTCATATTCCTTAGTTCCGAGGCAAAACTACCCCGATTTGTCTCTCATCCATAAGTTATATTCTTTTTGCTACTTGATCCGTTTAGTGACCTTCCCTCCCTCCTAGCCAATCAACCACTTTCTGTTAAAAGTAGTTTCTTTTCCAGTCTTTCAAGGCCTTGCAAAACTGGTCTAAATTAGGTCTTAACATATCAAGGGTTCAAAGTTCGTTTGATTCTTGGACAAAGAGTGTCACTACAAGATTTATGACTAGTTATGCAAAGAGAAGTTATTTTCAAATTCAAGCTAATTTGAAATTGTCACTATATTTCTGATCTATGACGCGAAAGGGATGTCCAAGCTTTAATAAAATTGAGTTACGACATTTACACAAATTAAAGCCTCCTTACATATATATATATATATATATATATATATATACATATATATATATATATATATATACATATATATATATATATATATATATATATATATATATATATATATATATATATATATATATATATATATATACATATATATATATATATATATATATATATATATATATATATATATATATATATATATATATATATATATATATATATACATATATATATATATATATATATATATATATATATATATATATATATATATATATATATATATATATATATTATATATATATATATATACATATATATATATATATATATATATATATATATATATATATATATATATATATATATATATATATATATATATATATATATATATATATATATATATATATATATATATATATATATATATATATATATATATATATATATATATATATATATATATATATATATATACCCCGTTAACAGACGCAAACTATTTCAAACTATCGTGTTTTAGAGTATTTATATTATGTTTAAAGAAAACTGTATTTGTTTAACTAAACATTTCTCATTTTTTCATCTCAATCAAGTCAAACATTTTGAAATCGATATTAACGGTGAAAAGAACTATTTATAAGCTTTCAAACTGTGTTTTAAAAATTATTCTGAATAATTTTGGGTCAAATTATTCTGAATAATTTTGGGTCTGAATAATTTTGGGTCAATAAACAGTTTTCTTTTTATTTCTTTTCTCTTTAAATGTATTTGAATGTGGCGTCATTAAGGCAACAGTCATTATAAAGTGGCGTTATTATAAACAGTTTTCCATTATTTCTTTTCTATTTAAATGCATTTGAATGTGGCGTCATTAAGACAAATTTTTTTCAAAATTAAGCCTCTAATGTCAGCCGAAGGGTCCGCCTTCTGCCCACGTCCCACCAAAATATTCTCACGCACCACTGGTAGGGCCTTCGCCCAACGTTAAGAATCATGGGTATAAACAGTAGAAAAAGAATAAAAATATATCATATCTCGTATAAATCATGGTTTGAGGCATTTACGTATCAAATGTTTGCTCTAAAAATCGCTTTGTAGTTTGGAGTGAACGAAGACAACTACGAATAACAGAGAATGAATTAGAGAAAATGTGTAAGATAGTGGAAAATAGATTAATAATCTATTACGTATTATATTATTATTCTGACTTGAATTTATAATTAAGTCAGACATTCTGAAATCGATATTAACGGTGAAAAGAACTATTTACAAGTTTTCTGACCGTGTGTTTTAAAAATTATTCTATATAAATAAAAAAAAATACCATCTTAGATTTTACTTTAAAGAAATATCTGTTCAGTCCACAAAAACTAACAAGAGACTATATCCCGGAAAATTCCACCTTGGGAAATCATCCCCACATTTAAAATTGAGCAGCCATATGGAAATGCAGACAAATAAAAATAACGAAGAAAATTATATAATAGTGCAGCAGCTGCTATTATCGAGGAGGGGTGGTGGGTCATATCGTAGGTGAGGAGAGGGGTGCTATATGCCTTAAAAAAAGTACATAATGCCGAAATTATGGAAATCTCCACGAGATTTAAAATTATGTAAAATTAAATATCTTACAAACATAAAGATAACCGGTGCAAACATAAATAAATGAATAAATCTTATATAGCTTCAATATTTTTTTATTATTTTCCTCCCAGAGGTGCTTTATATGCAAGGGTTAAAAATACCATTTTGTTAAAAATAGTTGAAAGGTTTAGTAACAAAACTCTGGCGTCAACAAAACCCCCCAGGGCCCGGGGGAAGGAAGGGATTCTCGTATAAACTTCAGAGAGGGCTCACTTGATTGGAAATTGGAAGTTCTAGTCCAGCTCTTAAGAGTCAAAAGTGATCGAAGGGCAAATAACCCCCCACATCCTTTTCCCCCACCCCTTCCTTTGAACTAATTCTGTATACACCTGAAGGCCCAATGAGTGTTAGAATGTTTTGGTATTAACACACACTTATTAGGCATCTGCTCTCCTCCCTAACAAGGAAAGAAACAGAGAGTGTAAGGCAGTGGCGGATTCAGGGGAGGGGCGAGGGGGGCGCCCCCCCTAACGTAGTCTAAAGTAATGAAATTTACTTAATTAACGCAAGATTACGTTAATTAATTTTGCCCCTAACGCAAAACCTTTGGGCCATAGGCTTGATTTTACTCCAAAATTCTTCTGTGCAGTTAAATAATAGCAATATGGCATGTTGTATGTTTTAAAGTACTAAGATGTCATCTTACTACAGAAAAAAATTCCATTATTGAAAAGTCTGCTGTCCGTTTGATATTGTTACTGACTGTATGTACATAGACATTGAGAAAAAAACTGATGATTACCAAAAAACATTCATTTAGAAACAAAAGCATGTATACACTGTATATACTGCTCTATTAGAACTACAACTTAATTGAGTTTACATAGGATTATCTATCATTAACAAATTTTGGCTTAAAATTTATAAATTTATTTTAAAATTTTGCTTGTAATATATCTCATTAGTAGATTTTTTGAATGAAATTCTTAGAAAAATCTTTGGGCCATCGGCTTGATTTTAGTCCAAAATTGTTCTATGCAATTAAATAATAACAATATATTTCTTGATGAGTGTGCGTAGCTGGGGTAATGTCAGGTGACTTGGTGTTGTGGGAAGTTGTTATTAGTAGTAAAAAAAAAATTACCCCCCTCCACTGAACTAAAATCCATGATACGGCACTAGTAGTAGTAAGAGTTTCAATTTCTAATTAAGACCGGTCATTTTTTTTTATTATTAAGCCTAGTTACCCACTGTACATTTTGAATTAAGACCCGTTATTAGATTTCTTCTTTTTACGTGTGCTGACTGGAATGCCCAACATGTGCATTCGGATTTTACGTTTATACTATTCGACCGAAAAATAAAAATGAAAAAATACTGAAAATGATTAAAAAAAAGAATACGATGATGTTGAAAAGAAATAAATGTTATGTTATTATTACAGAATTTACATTCAGAATTAATTGATGTAGATGTAGAGTAAATATTTACAGCCACCCCCACCCCTTCCTTTGAACTAATTCTGTATATGCCTGAATATCAATGAGAGCTAGAATGTTTTGGTATTAACAAACACCTAGTAGGCATCTGCCCTCCTCCCAAACAAAAGAATCAAAAGAACAAAAAAAAATCATATATAGCCTATACTCTATACCGTGTGTCTTAATCTTTCTTGATTTCACAGAGTTCACATATAAGTAAAACCAATAAATCGGATCCAAACTGGAGCCATGGATAAAATTGCCGAGGATTTAGAAGATGCAGCTAGACGGCATAATAGTAAAATATTGTACTGGCACGTTAACAAATTGAGAGGTAGTAGTCAATCCGGACTTGTCCCAGTTAAAGATAGGAATGGGGTGGCAATTAGCGATAAGGAAAAAGCTAAAGCGAGATGGGCCGAACATTTTGAGAACTTGCTTAACCGAGATAGAGTTGCAGGAAAAAATATAGAGGAAAATGAAAAAGTTTGTGATACCTTGGATGTGAAGGAAGATTTGTTTTGTGAGGAGGAATTAGCAACAGTACTAAAGGGATTAAAGAATAATAAGGCTCCAGGTGCTGATAGGGTAGTAAATGAGTTTCTTAAATATGGTGGCTCTGAGGTTAGAAATAAGTTATTGAAGATTATGAATATGATATTTGAAAAAGGGGAAGTACCTAACGATTTTAGGAAAACCTTAATTAAGCCACTTTATAAGAAAGGTGATAAAAGTGAGTGTGGTAATTATCGAGGCATTAGTCTGGTCTCTGTAGGTAGCAAATTGCTTAGTAATATGATACTTTTTAGACTGAGAGATGCTGTAGACAAAGTTTTAAGAGAAGAGCAGTGCGGTTTTAGAAAAGGTAGAGGATGTGTTGACCAAATTTTCCAAATAGTCAAGGCTCAGGGTGTTTTTTCATAGTTAAAAAAAGTCTGGAAGAATAGGAAGATAAGTCTGCAAACCAAGATTAGAATCTTAGAAGCTACAGTGATGACAGTGGTCAAATATGGCTCTGAAGCATGGACGCTCCGAAAAGCGGATGAAGATTTGCTAGATATTTTCCAGAGAAATTGCTTAAGGATTGTTCTGGGTACCCGGCTGACTGACCGTATTTCAAACAATAGGCTATACGAAAAATGTGGTTCAATACCGCTTTCTAGGTCTATAATGAAAGAAAGGTTGATGTGGTTCGGGCATGTTGTGCGGATGAAGGATGACAGATTGCCAAAGATTGTTCTTTTCGGCCAACCATCTAGGGCTAAACGGAAAGCAGGTCGTCCCCGTCTGGGGTGGGAGGACGTCATAAAGAAAGATTTAAAGGAAATGGGAACTTCGTGGGTGGGTGTAAAAAGGGAGGCTTTGAATAGATTGGGGTGGAGGAGGAGCGTGCGTAGCTGTGTTGGCCTCAGGCGGCTTGGTGCTGCGATGAGTTGTTAGTAGTAGTAGTAGTAAACTGGATATAAGATAAGATTTTGTCAGTGAAACGCTCTTTATTTCGTATTTTAAACGAAATTCTTGAATAAATACCAAAAATCAATGTATTGTTTTTACATTCAAATCGTAGTCAAATGCGCCGTAAATTAGTCCAAAGAAATCAATAAGAATCAAAAATCAGAATTGAAGAAAATGAAGCGAAAATAGTGAAAATTTTTAGTTTATTTAGCAGTAACACAGGTCTTTAAACTCCCCCTCCCCCAGAAGTTTCCCCCAACCGTCGGAAAATTTCCCCAGGAAAATCGCCCATGGTAAAATCTCCCAATTTTCCTTTCATAAAAACAGCCTAGACCTGAAATACTCGCTAGAATCAAGAGGTATTAAATAGCAACCCCCACCCCACTACACCCCTTCCTTTGAACTAATTCTGTTTATACCTGAAGGCCCAATGAGAGTTAGAATGTTTTGGTATTAACACACACCTATTAGGCATCTGCTCTCCTCCCTAACAAGGAAAGAAACAGAGAATGTAAGGCAGTGGTGGATCCAGGGGAGGGGAGAGGGGGCACCCCCCTTAACGTAGTCTAAAGTAATGTAATTTACTTAATTAACGCAAGATTGCGTTAATTGAACTTGATCCTAACGCAAGCTTATCAAATCAACCTATTTTGCGCCCCCCCTAAGAAAATCCTGGATCCGCCCCTGGTGTAAGGGCACTATAAATTTTAATTTGTAATTCAATGAACCCCGTTCCAAAGTTTATGCGACCACCTCTTCCACATAAAGTGCCCCTGTAAAAATAAATAAGTAGCCTATTAATTCATTGAACTCTTATGGCTCTTTACTTAAGTAACGCTATAGCATTGCTTCTGACCTAAAAAGTTGAGTAGAAATTTCAGCTTCCATTTTTATGAATATCCGAAATTATCTGAGGGGAATATGTTTGGGGGAGCATATTCCACGGCTGGGAAATTTCTGCTGGGTGGAATTTAACGCGGGGGAATTATCAGCAGGAAAAGAAAATGTTCTTGGAGGGGGGAGGAATTTCCCAGGGGGTGAGTTTTCCAAATGTGAATTATTCAGGGAGGGGACGACTAAACCCATTCGATAATATTCTAAATTTTACATCTGAAAGTAACGGGAATAAAGAATCAACGGAAATGTCAGAGATAGCACTTCAGGTTCCTTTAGACGATTATTTTCGTGTCTTTTGAAAAAAAAAGACATTTTCAAAAGACAGATTATTTTCATTTGTATTACTTTCTCTGTGGCTGCTCAATTATGCATGTGAGGGGGGAGACTTCCCCCCACCACTGTTTACGCTAAGGTTTCAGTTTTTATCTCAAGGCTTAAAAAGGAACGCAATGCGATAAAAGTATAACTCAAAATAACATATATACAATAATATATGCACGTAACACGGAACAATTAATCAAAATTGCATATTATGAGTTGAGGCTCATCCAAATCATGGACCAGGGGACTCACCATTCCACAATCTATGAAAGCAAAGGTTTTACGCTAAAGTCTACGCTAAAGTTTTCTTCTTTATGTCAACTACGCTGCCCCCACTCCAAAGACTTTAATAAGGTAAAGTTTTGTATGGGAAGAATACATAGTAAATCTAGTATAAAATACTTAAAATTACAGCCATACTTAAAATAAGGTTAAAATACATACTTTGCGATAAATGCTAAATTATTGTGGCACAAAAAATCCGAAAAATAGTCTAATCAAAACGATGCTGTTCTTTCTGCATCAACGAATGGAATAACCTAGCAAGATCCATTCATTGTTGCGTGAAAAAATCAGGTTTGATTTTTCAGAGGCATGTAAATTAAGCTGTCTATAGCAAAAGCCATAAGGCTTCAATGTTTTATTATTATTAATTTAAAAAATACCTTACATAAAAATAAGTTTTCTAAGAAGAGTAAAGAGCCATATTGAACTCAGGACCAGCAGAAATTAATTCCTATTATAGTTAAAACTCAAAAAGACCAGAAATTACTGTTACAGAATAAACAAAACCCCGAACGAACAGAAATTAAAATTAACTATCTTACAAACGTAAAGATAACCGGTGCAAACATAAATAAATGAATAAATCTTATATAGCTTCAATATTTTTTATTACTTTCCCCCTAGAGCTGCTTTATATGCAAGGGTTATAAATACCATTTTGTTAAAAATAGTTGAAAGGTTAAGTAACAAAACTCTGGCGTCGACAAAACCCCCCAGGGCCCGGGGGCAGGAAGGGATTCTCGTATAAAATTCAGAGAGGGCTCATTTGATTGGAAATTGGAAGTTCTAGTCCAGCTCTTAAGAGTCAAAATTGATCGAAGGGCAAATAACCCCCCCACACGCCCTTTTTCCCCACCCCTTCCTTTGAACTAATTCTGTTTATACCGGAAGGTCCAATGAGAGTTAAAATGTTTTGGTATTAACACACACCTATTAGGCATCTGCTCTCCTCCCTAACAAGGAAAGAAACAGAGAGTGTAAGGCAGTGGCGGATCCAGGGGAGGGGACACTCCCCCACAACGCTCAAGGCAAGGGTTTTAAGTTATACCCTGGGGGCATATAAGGTTTTTATAGAAGGCGGTGTCGTAGAAACTTCAAAAAAGGCTCATTCGATTGGAAATTCAAAGGGCTAGTGCCCTTTTTAATAGTCGAAAGTGATTTGAGGGCAACTAACCCCCCTCTCACGCCCACCTTTTCCCCAAACACATCCAATCAAAATTTTGAGACAGCCATTTAATTAAATGTAGTTTTAAGTTCTGGAAATTAGGTCTTTGAGGATGACAACTCCCCCACAGCCCTCAGGGTAAGGGTTGTAATTTAAGGATTCTCCGAATCCTTCCCATTATTTCTTATGGAAGGGATGCTCGTATAAACTTTAGAGAGGGCTCATTTGACTGAAAATTGAAAGTTCTTGTTCACTTTTTAAGAGTCAAAAGAGATTGGAGGGTAACTAGCCCTCCCTCCTTCAAGCCCTAAATGCATCAGATAAAAATTTTGAGATAGACATTTTGTTAAAATAGTTCAAAGTTCCGATAACAAAAAACTCCGGTGTCGACACAGCCCATCAGGGCCCGGGGTAGGCGTTTTAAGTTATGCCCTGGGGCATAACTTATTAAGGGGTGTTTATAACGTATGGGAAGGGGTTTTGTATGGGAAGAACACATAGGAAATATATTATAATTATCCAATTATAAGGTTAAAATATATACTCTGGGATAGATACAAAATTGCTTTGGCACACAAAATCCTATTAAGGTCAATTCCAAACAGTCGTGATCCCTTTGTGTCAGCAAGTGAAATGGTCTAAACCCCCCTTATAGGAGCTATTTTTTCAATCCATTCATTGTTGTCAATCGCTGTCCACAAGTTATGCAAGCTTTCTATTGTTCATATATAAGGTTTTTATTAAAGAGGTAATCGTATAGACTTTGAAAAAATCCTCATTCGATTTAAATTGAAAGTTCTAGATCTGTTTTTTAAATTCAAGAATAATCGGACAATAAGTACCCCCCCCCCCATGCCATAAAAACTTGAAACTTTTTGCAATCAAAAACGAACAAAAATTAATTGAAAACAACTTTCCGAAAAATAACTTTTTCAAAGAAAAGTAAAGGCCATTTTAAACTTAAAATCAGGAGATACAAATACCTGTTAAAATTCAAACTCAAAACGACCAGAAATTACTATTAAAGAATAAATGAAACCCAAAACGAACAGAAATTTAATAAACAATCATAGCAAAAAACATACAACAAGTAATAATATAAATGAATGAATTGATCTTAAAGCGAGTAATGCTTAGATTGAATATGAAAATCAAGCTTAAAATGAAAACAAATATTTTGCTATCAAAGTATAAATGAAACTTAAAACGAATAGAAATTAAATAAATAATCAATGCGAACAAACATACAATATATATTAATGTAAATGAATAAATAAATCTTAAAACGAGTGAAACTTAAAAAGAATATACAAATCAAGTTTGAATCGAATAAAAATAACTACAAACAAGATTTTGGGCATCGCCTCACTGCAGAAGCCTAAAACCTACTGCGTCATTGGCACTTTACTGAAAACGAATTATATTACAAGTGTTTTCTTTTGTACTTAATATTGAAAATAAATATTAAAATTACAGTAAAATTTTGAACTGATGAGCTTTTAGCAATTAATATCATTATGCATCAAATATTCAGTTTAATTTATTAGTTCTTTTCAAGATCGGTCAAGATAAATATAGTTTCACTACAAACAAAATTTGGATACTGCCCCCTTCTTTAACTGTAAAAACCTAAAGCCTTTTGTGTCATTGGTGCTTCACTGAAAGCGAATTACTTCTATATTACAAATTTATTATTTTCCAGTTCTTACAGCATTGAAAATGAAAATAAAAATTACAGTGAAAAAAAATCTTGAACTGATGGATCTTTCAACAGTTAATATCATTATATATCTAATATTCAATTTTATTTTGTTTATACTTTCCAAGACTGTTCAAGACTCGTATAGTTTTGCCATTTTTTTTAACTCTGCCATTTTTTCTAGCTAATCGTGTTAGTTTGTTATGAAAACATTCTATGGCTTCTAGGCATTTCTATTTGAGCAGAAAACTGAACCTCAAACTTTGTGGAACATGCATTGTCTTGCATGAAACACCAAAATATAATAAAATGTCAATTTTAGGAGTGTTCCACCACTCGCAAGCAAGTGTCATTGGTATTTTTGAATCCGCATGGTCAGTTTAGGGGGTGGAGGGTAGGCTAATTCTCGTAGCAGCCCCATTCCGTCATGGTATGATTCACATTTTCAACACCTGGCGTCCGGACTATCATATAATATACCAAGCATACAACTACCCCAAATCAATATCAATAAATAAATGAAACCCAAAACGAACAAAAATTAAAATAAATATTAGAGTCAAACTCAAAACGAGCATAAATTAGTATGAGTAGGGCTCAAAACCCCTATGCTTTCTAAAAGCCAGAATATAATTTGTACTTTACTGAAAAAAAATTCAAATGATTTTACTGAAAAAAAATGTGCATTGTCAATTTAATATACATATGCTGATATTTATTCCCTAAAATCTTAATTAATTTTTGATTTCTTAAAGTTACAAAAGTGATAACATTTCAAAGAATTGTTTTCAGTAAAGCGCCAATGACGCAGTAGGTTTTAGGCTTCTGCAGTGAGGCGATACCCAAACTCTTGTTTGTAGATATTTTTATTCGATTCAAACTTGATTTGCATATTCTTTTTAAGTTTCACTCGTTTTAAGATTTATTTATTCATTTACATTAATATATATTGTATGTTTGTTCGCATTGATTGTTTATTTAATTTCTGTTCGTTTTAAGTTTCATTTATACTTTAATAGCAAAATATTTGTTTTCGTTTTAAGCTTGATTTTCATATTCAATCTAAGCATTATTCGCTTTAAGATCTATTTATTCATTTATATTATTACTTGTTGTATGTTTTTTTGCTATGATTGTTTATTTAATTTCTGTTCGTTTTGGGTTTCATTTATTCTTTAATAGTAATTTCTGGTCGTTTTGAGTTTGAATTTTAACAGGTATTTGTATCTCCTGAGCTTAAGTTTAAAATGGCCTTTACTTTTCTTTGAAAAACTTATTTTTGGGAAAGTTATTTTAATTAATTAAAAGAAGAGTCTTAGTGCAATCTCTTTTGTAAAATCAGAGTAAAAACAGCTGGCACCTTCCTCAAAAACGAGATTATAAGTTCCTCCGCCCCCCCATTAAAATAAGCTAGGGTATACTTACCAAATTATGTATAAAATTTGTTGCCTTTTAATGAAGCATACTGACTGTGCGCAATAATTGTAGTAAAACCTACTCTCTTACCTTCAGGAAAAAAAACTTTTAGTCTCTCGTGATAATCAGAAACCAGATGATCCTGATAGTAAAAGTGATTCAGAAAGATATTGGTTTCAGCTCCTCGCTGTATCAAGGCCGTTCCTAACATTTGTGGCGCCTGTGGCAAAATTAGTTATGGCACTCCCTCCCGGACTCAAAAATAAATAAAAAAAAACGGAAGGCCCATTTGTGCCCCCTCCCCTTTGAATGGTCCTGGCTGTATAATCTCACGTGATTGGCCAGATGTCACGGATTATATGTACCGTGAGCAAAATGCGATATATTTAAAATACAAAGATTCTTTCCTTCTAAAGATGATTCTGACAGAAATTAAGCGTCCCCTAATTGAGTTCAAATACCGCTTCCAAGAGTCTAAATTCTTAATCAGCAAAAAGAGAAATTGCATTCTAGCTTCAGTCAAACAACGACGCTAGTCGGTTTGAATTTCCCTAAGATAATTAGTAACAAAAAAGATGCTACGCACAATATTTCTAAGGAAGTTTAAACTATAAGAGCCGTGTGAACGTTTGAATCATCAGAAATAATTAAGACAGATTATTGGACGAAGAGTTCGCATCCTTGAGCCACCTGAGTCAATTGTGAGCCAGTTTTCACAGCGCAGGACAAAAAAACTATGTTTGATAGTGGGGAAAAAGTGCTTTTTGGAGGATTCGTAAAGCAGAGTCAGGATCATTTAGACAGAATTTTTTGACGTTGATTTGTAAAGTAGATTCAGGACCATTCAGATAGAACTTTTTCGATGTTCAAGCTTTGCAATTCTCTCATTGTTGTATCTCAGTCACCGTTGTGTCATTTGAAGTGACCTACTGCTGTTCACCTAAATATGTAAATCTCAATAAATCCATTGCTTTTTACCTGTGTTTATTTCATTTTATATGTCCGTATCTATTCTAATGATAGCTAATTAGTTCGCATGTCTCCAAAGGCACGTTCCCAGAGGAATCTGATCTCCAGATAGCTCGAAGAGAAGAGGTCACATTTATATGGCTACACATTTTATTTTCTCTCATTAATTGAGGGTGGCGTAGGCCTTGTTGGCACGATCTTTATCGCTATAAGCGGCGCTGTCGGAGAACTTATAAGGTGTAAGTTCACAGTTTCAAGGTACGATATTAGATTTGACGCGGTCAATATTTATGACCACAATTAGCCCAGTCCTTTTCCTTCACCGCAACAATTTTCTTTATAGCCACAAATATCATTCATTCATCGCTACAAATGGCGCGAGTCGGAAATTGGAGAAAAATCTTGCGAACTAATTAGGCTATAAGACTTTGTAATTTAAATTTAATTATCGGAGAGATATAGACATATAAGTAAAGCGATTAGGCCTATTGCCGCTAAGCTACGACAGGGAAACCCTTTAGATATCTCATAGGAGATAATAGCCTCCCCCAAAATAGGTTAAGTGAAAAAAATAAATTTATTTTGAATTGATTCAAAAAAAATGGCGGACGACCTTAATGACTTATTAATAGTGCAAAAGTTAGTCGCGAAAAATATAGAAATAGCAAAATCTATCCCGGAGTACAATGGCCAATCAGATATTGACGAATTTAATATCCAATTGACCCAGTTTGTACAACTAACAAAAACAGAGCTAGAAGCGTTAGTCGACATGCTCCTATTACGACTAAAAGGCCAGGCGCTAACCTTTCTAAAACAAATTGAACATACCATAGGCAATGACACCAACTTGCCAATAAATAAGGTGGACAAATTATTAAAAGCATTCAAAGATAGATTTATCGAAACCAGTTCCATAAATAAATTAAAACACGGAATGGTGAGCTTTGATTATTCACAAAATATAAGAGAATTTCTTGATGATATACGCATTTCAGTAGAGGCAAAATATGGAAGAGGTTCAGGAGAACTGTATGAAAAAGTCATACTAAATACCTTTTTGCAAGGGCTGCCCCCAAAACTATATAGAATAGTAATATCAAAAATATTCAGACATTGGATCTTGCAGTTCAGGAGGTAGAGCGATTGATCGAAGTTGATACGATGGTCGAAAATCACAGTAAAGCAAAAATAAATAGCCTAGGCGATTCAAACGCGAACCTAATCTTCAAGGGCGATCAGGCGTCTCCCAATTTCTTTTCAAGGGATAACTCCCCAGTGCAACAAAGAAATAAAACGCAAGAACCCGCTAGGCAGAAAACAGTACGTTTTCAGCCTGTCAAACAATCTAATTCTGGAAATAACCCTACAATAATAAGATGCTATATTTGCAATCGACCTGGACATATCGCGAGAGAGTGCCGTTATGTCCCCAATCCTATACCAAGAATTGCTGACGGTACTACGCAAAATTATGGCAATAATTTGTTCGGAAGAACAAATTTTAGCGCCGGTGGTGCGCTAGGCTATAAACAGGGAAGATTGCGCCAATCAGTACCTTACAACGCGTACAAACCAAATTTTTATACCCCTCCCCCCAATAGACAAATTAATTACCGATTTTAAAACCCAAATAATCGCCAAAGCCAATATAACGCGATAATGCTATATAGAAATCACGAAAACTTGCCGACGGGACATGAAAATTTTGCAAGCCAATGGCATTGGCAGTCAGCGCCAGCAAGCGGCACTGACACAAGACATCCAAGTTACCATAATAATATATGGGGAAGGTAGACAGATATAAATCAATTAGATATGCCTACGGAACCTCATATGCCTGAATATCTATTACAGGCACCGACACATGAAATAAATCCTCAGGGAAACGTTTCAGGCCCCTCAAAAATATAAATTGGACCCAGAGGGTGCCCAGAATATTTAATAGGCCCAAATTAATGGTAGTGCCGTCTTGTAGTGATAATAATAATAGGTTGCCTGTATTTAATGATTTTTGTGTAGAAAACACTTACTTTAAAGCCTTAGTTGACAGCGGAGCTACAGTCAATATAATAAGCTCCTGCGTATTTAATATGTTGCCTCCCCATATTAGACAACAAAGAAATTTTAATAATCCCAATTTAACTAGTGTGACAGGACATAAATTGGATGCAAGAGGTTCAATTTGCCTAAACGTAAAAAGGGACAATAGGATATTTTCGACAAATTTTATAATATGTGATAAATCTCCGTATGAAGCAATTATAGGTGCAAATTTCTTAAGGTCTAATAGAGTACTATTAGACGTAGCAAACGAGAGGCTTGTCTACCCAGCTAAGGTAGGGGAAAAAATTTCTACCTTAAGAAATCGTAACACAGGTTACGAAGACAACGCAACAGTAAACAAAATTTCTGACGGTATAATGTCGCAATCTTTTGAACCTCATGTCTCACAAGGAGGAAAAGGAATAATCAGAAACTTGTCCAATTATTCTTAAAGACATTGCAGAGATGAAGTAAATTTAAATAATAAAAGTATTGAATCCGCAAAAATAAAAATATGAGATATGCGACAGTACAGGTCGAACGAAATCAAGAAAATAGCGGAATTATGGAAAAACATAGTAAAACGAAACGTGACGCCACAAGATGCCGCAATGGCGCACCATAGCGCCAGTATGAATCTAATAAACAATGAAAATAAAGAGAAATATTACGGATTCGCGATAAGGAAAACAAAAGTCCCTCCCAAAACGATGCAAATATTCAAATATCACAGATGATTGAACCAGTGGTTAGCAAATCCGAAAAATGGTTTGCGACACCATCAAACGAAATTCCTGAAAATCTGCTATGTGAGGAACAGATTATATCTTACGACAGAGGAGAAGGTTTTATTTGGGTAACTAATAACCATGAAAATGATACAATTACAATAAAAAAGGGGACGTGTTTAGTTCAAATCCAGGTTTTAACGGAGAATGATTTAAATAGATAGGAAAATTCTAAAAGAAACCTAGTTAACGGCATTAAAACCTCAAATAACAAATATCCTCTAACTAAATCGCAATTTTTAAACAAATTTAATATGGATCATATTACAGACATGGAACTTAAGAAAAAAATTGTGCGAATTATTATGGAATTTTAGAGATGTATTTTCCGCATCTGAAGATGACATCGGACTGATACCATTTTATGAACACTCAGTTTTAACGACTGGTAATCCTGTAGCAAAACAGCCATATCGTGTGCCATATAAGCACAAAGAATGGTTAAAAAATAAAATTCATGAATTAGAAATAAATGAAATTATACGTCCAAGTATAAGTCCGTATAGTGCACCAGTGATCTTAGTACCAAAGAAGAATGGTGACCATAGACTTGTAGTAGACTACAGAGCCCTCAACAAACAAGTAGTTAGCGATAAATTTCCTTTACCAAGAATAGATGAAATTCCTGACTCTATTTCAAGTAAAAACAAAATTTTTACTTCTTTGGACCTTACCCAAGGCTACCACCAAGTGAAAATAGCCGAAAAAGATGTCCATAAAACTGCATTTTCAACATGTGAATGTGGTTCATATGAATACTAAAGGGTACCGCTCGGACTTAAAACAAGTTCAAGCGCGCTATGTAGACCCCTATTACACCTGTTAAGAGGATTAAAAAATATAATTCATTTTGTTGATGATGTCATATGCGTGGGAGAAAACACTGAACAACACTTAGCAACATTAGCTAAGGTCTTCGAGAAGTTCAGACAGGGCAATTTAAAATGTCGGCCTGAGAAAGTAAATCTATTTCAACCAAAAATTAAATTTTTAGGAGTAGTAGTGACACAAGGCGAGATGTCCCCAGACCCTGATAATATAAAATGTGTTGAAAACCTCAAAACCCCTAGAACCATGAAAGAATTAAGGGGAATATTAGGTCTTACTGGCTACTTTAGAAAATTCGTGCGTAATTACGCCCATATTGCGAAACCCCTCACGGAATTAACTAAAGGGAACTCCCAAAATGTTACCTGGTCCCAGGAAGCTCAAACTTTCCTAGACCTTCTCAAAAAGGCGCTCACTTCTGAACCAATATTATCACTTCCTGATTTCGAAAACGGAAAATTTGTGGTCACAACCGATGCTAGTTCAAAAGGCATCGGGGCTATTCTTTCGCAAATAATTCCCATAGGAAACCCTGATCCTTTACAAGGACCTTCTAATCAAAAAAATAGAAAAAGTTATATGCTATTCGAGTAGAACTTTATCAAAAGGCGAAAGTAGTTATTCCGCCACAAACTTAGAATTATTATCTTTAATCCACCACTTGGAAAAATTTAGACACTATTTGATTGGTAGAAAATTTATACTACGATCAGACCATAAAAGCTTGCAGTACCTGCGCACATTTAAAAACCCCACGGGATTTCTCGCTAGATGGATTATGAAAATCCAAGACCTAGATTACGAATTTGAAAATTTAAAAGGTAAACAAAACGCAGCTTGTGACTTTTTGAGTAGATACCCAGAAAATATTCCATCGGAAGCAGAGGAAAATGAAGTTAACGCTATCAATGCTAAGAGCAAACATAAATGTAAGAAAAACAAAGTGAAAGACACAGTAAAGGAAAATAAGGTTAACTATTGTCCCTTGTCGTTAGAAAATATAAAAAGAAAGCAAAAAAAGGACGAAATGTGTTCGGCGCTTATTAATTATTTCGTGAATGACGATGCTTTACCGGATAAATTCAAAACTCTTAGAAAAGAAATAGATAATTTTTACTATGATCTTGATGAAGAAATACTATGTAGAATCGTGACTGCTGAGACAAATAGAAACCAAACCTCAATAATACCTGTATTACCACAAAACTTAATAGTACCTGCATTCGAATATTTTCATTCAGATATATGCGGATATTTAGGAGTAATGAAAACTTTTTAGCGTGTAACTTAAGAAAAATCCCCCAGGCTTATCCTAATCCTCCAATGGGAAGAGTTCCGGTAGCAAAATATCCCTTCGATATTATCTCATTTGACTTATACGGAACAAGTGGAGGCTTGCCTGTTTCCAGCAGAGGCCATACTTGTATTCTTTCAGTAATAGACCATTTTTCATTCAATGCTTTTGCAAAAGCATTGAAAAACCAAGGTGCTTACGCCACAAGTAAGGCGTTAGCAAAATTATTTTTAAAATTTGGCATTCCTAATAAAATTTTGAGTGACAACGGAAGCAATTTTGTTTCAAAAGTAACAAAAGACTTATGGAGTTTTCTTAATATAGAGAAAATGGTGACAGCTCCGTACCATCCCCAAGCAAATGGTAAAATAGAAAATAGGCATAAAATACTCTCGAACGTATTAAGTATTTATACAAAAGACAATAGGAACGACTGGGATCAATTCTTACCTTATTTAACTAGCGTAATCAACACTGCTAATTCAGAAACAACTAAAGATAATCCATTTTATTTACTTTTTGGTCGTGATTTTAGAATCCCGTATAATGAGATTATTGAATCTCGGCAGTATTATAATAGCTCGGAAGATTACAAACAAGAATTCATAAATAGGATGAGGAAAACTTATAAAATAGTTAGACAAGAGTTGGAAAAATGTAAAAGAAACCAAGAGCTAAGAAACCAACCCAAAGTAAAGGGGAATATAGATTTCAAAGTAGGAGACTGCGTCTACCTAAAGAACGAGGCAAAAACGGAAGGAAAAAAACTTTCCAAAAAATATTCTGGACCGTACAGAATAGTCAAAATGTACGATAACGACTATACTTTTAAAATGGAGAACCCCGATAGTGGAAGAACTTACAAGGCTCATTTTAGCCGAATAAAAAGAGCCAAATTTCCTGAGAGATGGGTATCACATCCATCCTCTACAGATTCGTCCGATGCAGAAAATGAGCCCCTAGATCAAGATTGGCAGAGCTAAAACCCCTTAATTTTAAACAAGATTATTTTGAAGATGACAGTGATGAGGAAAACTTTGAAGAATATTTAGCAATGAAAAATCTAGTTATTCCTAAGAAAAAATCCCTAATACCAGGATTTTTTCCTGAAATAAAAACACCAAGAGATACAAAAAGTTATTCATCGGCGAGCGCAGGAGAATTATATTATACGATATCTCCAAAAACCCAATTTTTGCCCGATTGAATTTCAACCCCTTGTCCCCCCCAAAAGATTTCCAGACGATATGGTTTCCCCTGCAACACCAATAGAAAGGCCCCTGTCATTGCAGGAAGAATTAAACAGAGCTGTAGAAACCCCCGGTATTACTGTAAAGAAAACTCCTCCCAAAGATTTAACTAAAACAAACCTGCGAGAAGCTATGGATTTTAAAAATTTCCCAATAAAAACGAGTCAAAGTACATTGCCCGAGAATAAAACTCCCAAAGATGACCAGCAAGGACAATATCATGATATAACCGTGTCCAAAGTCAAGCCTAAACAGTGGACTTCATGGAGGGAAACCCTAGTGCAAAAAATGCCCCATCCCCTGAAGACATGGCATTCAAACAGTGGAGGAACCTCGCAAAAACTATTGATTCCTCCCAAAGCTCTCAAGAATCTTTCAAATCTCCCGAGTTGAAAACTCAAGGCGAGGACTTAGAGAATAAATCTTCTAGTTCCAGAGGAGTAGAAATTTACGAAGGAAGGGGAGGTGATACCTCAAGAACGCGAGGTGCAACCTCTAAAGGTTCTAATACGGATTCGTCGGAAACCAGTTCTGAAGAGTCTGATGACGAATCAGACCATATAGTAGTTAAAGAAATAGGGAAATCAAGACCGACTTCAGCAGCCGCACACGCAAAACAAACGAAATTAAAAGAGCAAGAATTTTTGAAAAAACAATACAAAAAGTTCGACCTTATTTCTCTAGAAAAACCGAAAAAGAAAAAACCGCAAGAAACAGAGGAGAAAATAACGACACAGTCAGGAAGAACGGTTAAAAAACCTGACAGATGGAAATATCCCTAATTAATGTAAAGACAAATTTCAAATCCCTTATGAAAACCAACTTATGATCCACCATAATAAATTTAACAGTGTGCAAGTAAAGTTAACCAAGTCAATATTAATGAAAAAAAATACGAGTGATGCCAAAACATTGGTGATCAGAGAGAAAGACCCAAAGTAGGAAGCTCGTGTTCGACTGAGAAAGTAGTGTTGGACCACGTTTTGCGGGAAGCCTGGGGAGAAACTCAAAACCCAGGCAGCGTTAAATTTGTTGAGTTTTGGCGGTCCCCTCGGATTTTCTATGAGAAAATCGACCCATGTCCTAACCAAGATGGATGTTATCCAAAACAAGAAATTAATCCCATATATATGAAATATTTTGTCTTAGTGCAGATTATAATTATTTTAGGCCCACCCATAAAATAGGATACCAGTGTAGTTATGTGCTGCACGCTTGCTCATTCATGTGTTTCTTACTCGAGAAATATAATGTAAAATTAAATTGTATAGCGATTACTAGCAACGCTTTAAAGTTATATCTCAACCAGTCATAGAGGTATATCACGACCAGAATAAAGCTCGGAAGTCCTAACTTTACTTTCCTAACCTATCTAATCCTAAAATACTTATTATGTTTTACGCCTATAAACCAGTTTTCTTTGGCCAATGCCACAAAATGATTATATAAAAAAAATAACCTAAGTTAAAAATTAAAGTGCTCTTGAAAAAATATAATAATAACAAAGTAGTAAACAAACGAATTTTGCAAAAAACGGGTAAAATTAATGATAAGTTAATTCTAGAAACAAAAAATAAGATTAGGCTTAAGAATATCATCATAATCCTCGTTGTTCACGCAGTGGCCCAAGATATTGTAAAACATGGAGTAATATTCAAGCATGAAAATTCATTGCTAGCTAGCCATGACGCAAGGAAGATCTTTATGAAATTGGACCCCAAACCCTTCGAGACCTTGTTTCAACAAGTAACAAGACTAGAAAGAAACAAGAATGAACTCAAAGAATCGACCAATTTCTGGTGGAACATTCTACTGGCCGTATGTTCGTATTCGCGACTTCCCTGACCATAAGAACCATATTGACTTGTAATTACGGAAAAATCCTGAGACTAAGAAGGCGAAAACCAAGAGAAGAACACGGGGAAACGGCTGAAATGCAGAGGTTAAACCCAGAACCCCATGAGAACGTCTAAGCCAAGAAAAAGGGAAGACATTAGAAAACGTGTGGGTATAGAGGTGTCCACTCGTCCTTGCTATGTCTTGTTCCCTCATTGTAAGGTTGTTTACGTAAAACCGTGTGGTTATGACGCTGCAACATGCGTTTCTTAAGCAGCACGGACGTGCGTGAACAATGTAGGCATGAAATATGTTGTAAAATGAGACCTCAAATTAATCATGTAGCATAAACTCTGTTTAAATGATTATTTTAAATCTAATGTAAAATTAGCTAAGTGTTGAAAGAACTTAAAATAAAGTGTATGTAGTAGTGTATATTAGAAAGCATAATAACAGACCACACTCAAAGTTAAAGAATTGATCTTTTATATCGTCGTTAGGCTATAACAACTTAGAAGAAACTTCTATGTATTGAATTTCCCAATGGGAATTATGTCGTTTTATTATAACCAACACGATACAAATTTTGTTTTCTGTACTAATATTAGTGTATTTATTTAACTCTGTCTCATAGCGTAAAATTCATGTACCTGATCAATACGTGACTTATTTGTACTATGAGTATTTACTTTAAAGAACGTGTGATTCCGCCTCGTTATTTTTATTACAGGAAGTGGATTGACATATTGGATATCGATCATTACAATGAGTTGCCCAGTGCAGAAACAACCTAGTAGCATCTATTTTCATCAAACCTAAACCAACGAAGAGTGCTCACCATAGACTCCAGGCAATTTTCATCCAAGCTACGTCTACGAAAATTACAGTTACCTTTTGATCGTTGTTTCCTCGACCATGAACCACATTACGTATCAGGTAACATTATATTTGAATCTCAGTATCTAGTGAATTATCGAACTATATAATTACATAAATTCTGAGAACCCCATCGATCAGGACAAGAGATAAGTACATAAATATCGCCTTTGATAATCATTATGGACCCATATACCATATGACCGTATAGTTATGATATTTGATGACCCCAAAAACTATTTATGTGTCACAGACTTACGCGTCGAATCCCTTTCGACCATCTCTCGAAATCCATCCTATCCCCTCTGTGTGGAAAGTTCATATCTCTGTTACCCCATAAGTGTTACGAGATAATTTCTGAAAAATGGACCTGGAAACCAAAATTAACCCCAGTGACCAACCCCTCAGTGACAATATACTCCTCCCACAAGTTAAAGACAATATGTAGAAGGAGTCACTATAGTTTGATGTCGACCTGTTCCAAATCCAAACTTCAATTCCGCTGTGATTAACCTAGGAATCACCGCACAAGTTAATAGACGCAAGCCATGAGGAGCTAACAACCTTATAAGAAGACACAAATGAACAATTTTATGCGAGAATAAATTCTCTATGTGCCTCAAAATATCCCAAAAATGATATGCTGAGAAGAAAATAAACGCACTCCCAGTGTTCGACCCCTTAATGATTAGGCACCCTATGAACTGTCAAAAAGCAGGTGACAATGAAGTCTGATAGAATATTCCCACACCTGTAATTGAAAGCATCATTTCCCAGTTGACAATTAGAGAAAGCTTATCGTGTGAACACAATCATGCTTGAACTGTACCATGAAGAAACCATAACGTAAGTGCTTTAAAATTTTGCCAACACGAAAAGAGTGAAGGACAAAAATTTACAACAGAAGGATTGAGTACATTAAGGACTCGAATGGTGATGAAATAGATGTGAATTTACATAGGTTACTTCTTAATAACCTTAAGTTAACTATATGTTACCTCCAATACCCTAGCATTAACGTTGCGTAGCAAACATCCCCAGTGAAAGTGTTCTAATGTTACCAGTGAACATGGTAAACCCAATATTGTGTATTTTAAGTAGTTCTTGTATGTAGTGTTAGACGTCTAGATAGAGTTATGTGTAGCGTTGTCGAGCTATTCATTTAATGTAGCATAGATAGAAATTAGTGTGCCATATAGACAGCAAAATAAAAAAAAAGCCTTGTAAAAATTGAATTCAAAAAAAATCTTATGTAGAGGTAGAATAGCCCCAACCTTATTGGAAATGTAAAAAGTAATCAGTGTTGATGTAGAAAAAAAATCTTTAGTATATTAGCTAGCCTAGAACCATGAATAATCTTAGTCCGGTAGACGAATTTTAGATGGGCATGTAGAATAAAATAAGAAAAGTAATAGAGAAATTTTTTTAGCACTCCTGATTAAGCCATAACATAAATATAAAATAATTATGTAGAAGAAATAGTTAATGAAATGCGAACATTTCAAAAGCCCAAAGGCAAGCAAGTCAAAATGACGGGACCTCATTAATTAATGGGACGGGTAATATGTACCGTGATCAAAATGCGATATATTTAAAATACAAAAATTCTTTCCTTCTAAAGATGATTCTGACAGAAATTAAACGTCCCCTAATTGAGTTCAAATACCGCTTCCAAGAGTCTAAATTCTTAATCAGCAAAAAGAGAAATTGCATTCTAGCTTCAGTCAAACAACGACGCTAGTCGGTTTGAATTTCGCTAAGATAATTAGTAACAAAAAAGATGCTACGCACAATATTCCTAAGGAAGTTTAAACTATAAGAGCCGTGTGAACGTTTGAATCATCAGAAATAATTAAGACAGATTATTGGACGAAGGGTTCGCATCCTTCGGTCACCTGAGCCAATTGTGAGCCAGTTCTCACAGCGCAGGACAAAAAAACTATGTTTGATAGTGGGGAAAAAGTGCTTTTTGGAGGATTCGTAAAGCAGAGTCAGGATCATTTAGAGAGAATTTTTCGACGTTGATTCGTAAAGTAGATTTAGTAGACCGTAAAGTAGTAGATTAAAGTAGATTCGTAAAGTAGATTTAGTAGACCATTCAGATAGAACTTTTTCGATGTTCAAGCTTTGCAATTCTCTCATTGTTGTATCTCAGTCACCGTTGTGTCATTTGAAGTGACCTACTGCTGTTCACCTAAATATGTAAGTCTCAATAAATCCATTGCGTTTTACCTGTGTTTATTTCATTTTATATGTCCGTATCTAGCCTAATGATAGCTAATTAGTTCGCATGTCTCCAAAGGCACGTTCCCAGAGGAATCTGATCTCCAGATAGCTCGAAGAGAAGAGGTCACATTTATATGGCTACACATTTTATTTTCTCTCATTAATTGAGGGTGGCGTAGGCCTTGTTGGCACGATCTTTAGCGCTATAAGCGGCGCTGTTGGAGAATTTATAAGGTGTAAGTTCACAGCTTCAAGGTACGATATTAGATTTGACACGGTCAATATTTATGACCACAATTAGCCCAGTCCTTTTCCTTCACCGCAACAATTTTCTTTATAGCCACAAATATCTTTCATTCATAGCTACATATATACGGTGAATTATATATAGTAAAATTCACTCGTAGAATTAATTAAGATTAGTTCACTCTACTTATCTACATTTTACGTTGTTTTTTTAGGGGGGGGGGTCAAATCTCGGTGTGTACTGGGAGAAAAAAGTAAGCGATAGTGAATTTTCGGTTATCTTTGTATAGATTAAAAATTATTTTTCGCCTTTTTTTGTCCACTTCTTTGAAAAATTGCTATCTTATATTTTATTTTTAATGCGTTTGACCGGCTCTCTTGAAAGATTTTATTAAAAGCAAACAATACCAAGTCCTTGAAAAAAGGATGAATAATAATTTTATTAATGTTTGTTTTTCTGTGAGCTAGCAAATAATTGTTACTAGCAATTTCTAGTCACATTCTTTAACAATTTGAAACATTGTCCAAAAAAAAAAAAAACATTCATAAATTTTGAGTGCCAAATTTGAATATTTTTATAGCCCAGAAACTTCCTATTTAAGTAATAATTTCGCACGATTTTGTATGTTATAGTTTGACATTAACATTTTTACGCTTCTTTGGAAGTTTGAAATGCTGTTTAAATCCTTTTAACTTTTATTTCTAAAATTTTGCACGTTAATACCTTTGTGTAAATTGTTAGTGATAAATGTTTTTATTTCCGCGAGTTAACAGAAAATTGGCAGTAACAATTGGGATGGGAGACCAGGCCCATAGCACAGCTCACACAACTGCAAGTGTAAATGAGAACCAGCGATAATTATTGTTTTGGCGATTGTCCCACTTTCACTAAATTTGCTGGTCTTTGTAGTTCAGACGATATTTTAAAAACACGCTGAAGTTGACTTATTTTACCATCAACGATAAGTCGTAGACTCAAGCTGCAGAAAAACCTATATAGAAAGAAAAATTGTGAAAAGAAATAAATGTTGCAAACTGTAATAGATAGTCTTAGAAAATCGAGCCGTTCTAGACGAGAGGTTAGCGCACTGGACTTGAAATCCTAAGAACAGGCTTTCGACTCCTTTTGCCACTGGTTATTCGGTTTGGAACGGGGATCAATGGTGTGAATGTGTAAGCTCAGCCAGAGTCGACCCAGCTATAAATGGGTACTTGGAGAAATCTAGGGGAAAACATGGAAGCGTCGGATGATTTACCCCCAACCACGCATTGTACTCCCGGTGGAAGGTATTGAATCAGGAGATCGGCACCTGCGCAACGCCGACTATTGATCATTATACGAAAAAATTTAACTTGAGTCTTAGAAAATAACTATCCAGAATGGAAAAGCGACACAATAATAGATACTACAATCATGAAAGCATGGGAAAAAGTATTATAAGATTAGGCGGAAAACTGAGCAGACTAGTATATTACCCATTAAATAGGTTGAATAGGTTGCCTCTAAATTACTCGGACTATCTGTCTTGGCTTTTTTCTACAATTAATTGAAAAAACTTTTTCCAAAAAATAAGTTTTTCAAAGAAAAGTAAAGAACTCCATTAAACAAAAAATGAGCAAAAATGAAATCAAATAATCTACCAAGCGTGAAACTACCACAAATCAGCATCGATAAATAAATAAAACCCAAAACGAACAGAAATTACAATAAATAACCGAGTCAAACTCAAAACGATCAGAAATTCACATAAGTTGGGCGCAAAACCCCTATGTCTTCCAAACACCAGAACAAAATTTGCACTTTGCTGAAAAATATATAAATGGTTTTACTTTTATAAATTTAATAAATAAAATAATATTAACATTTTGATTACTAAATATCAGTATATGTATATTAAACTGACATTATACATGGATTTCTATTTTTTCAGTTCAAAGGGCACTAGCCCTTTGAATTTCCAATCGAATGAGCCTGTTTTGAAGTTTCTACGACAACGCCTTCTTTAGAAACCTTGTACACCCCCAGGGCATAACTTAAAACCCTTGCTATCTGGAAATTAACTACGCTGAACAAAATGACTATCTCAAAATTTTGATTGGATGTGTTTAGGAGAATGATTGGCGTAGGGGGGGGGGGCTAGTTGCACTCAAGTCACTTTTGACTATTAAAAAGGGTACTAGCCCTTTGAATTTCCAATCGAATGAGCCTGTTTTGAAGTTTCTACAACAACACCTTCTATAAAAACCTTATATGCCCCCAGGGCGTAACTTAAAACCCTTGCCCTGAGGGTTGTGGGGGAGTGTCCTCCTCAAAAAAATATTTTCTATCTGGAAATCAACTACGCTGAACAAAATGGCTATCTCAAAATTTTGCTTGGATGTGTTTAGGGGAATGATTGGCGTGGGGGGGGCTAGTTTTCCCTCCAATCACTTTTGACTATTGAAAAGGGTACTAGCCATTTGAATTTCCAATCGAATGAGCCTGTATTGAAGTTTCTACGACAACACCTTCTATAAAAACCTTATATGCCACCAGGGCGTAACTTATATCCCTTGCCCTGAGGGTCGTAGGGGAGTGTCCTCCTCGAAACATATTTTCTATCTGGAAATCAACTACGCTGAACAAAATGGCTATCTCAAAATTTTTAATGGATGTGTTTGGGGGAATGATGGGCTTGGGGGGGGGACTATTTGCCCTCCAATCAATTTTGACTATTAAAAAGCGCACTAGCCCTTTGAATTTCCAATCGAATGAGCTTTTTTTGAAGTTTCTACGACAACGCCTTCTATAAAAAACCTTATTTGCCCCCAGGGCATAACTTAAAATCCTTGCCCAGAAGGCTGTGGGGAAGTATCCTCCTCAAAACATATTTTCTACCTGGAAATCAACTACGCTGAACAAAATGGCTATCTCAAAATTTTGATTGGATGTGTTTGGGGGAATGCTGGGCGTAGAGGGGGGGGGGGGCTAGTTGCCCTCCAATCACTTTCGACAATTAAAAAGGGCACTAGCCCTTTGAATTTCCAATCGAATGAGCCTTTTTTGAAGTTTCTAAGACAACGCCTTCTATAAAAACCTTATATGCCCCCAGAGCATAACTTAAAACCCTTGCCCTGAGGGTTGTGGGGGAGTGTTCTCCTCAAAAACATATTTTCTATCTCCAAATCAACTATGCTTAACAAAATGGCTATCTCAAAATTTTTATTGGATTTGTTTGGGGGAATGATGTGCGTGTGGGGGGGGGGGGGGGCTAGTTACCCTCCAATCGATTTCGACTATTAAAAAGGGCACTAGCCCTTTTAATTTCCAATCGAATGAGCCCTTTTTGAAGTTTCTAAGACAACGCCTTCTATAAAAACCTTATATGCCCCCAGGGCATAACTTAAAACCCTTGCCTTGAGGGTTGTGGGGGAGTGTCCTCCTCAAAAAATATTTTCTATCTGGAAATCAAATACGCTGAACAAAATGGCTATCTCAAAATTTTTATTGGATATGTTTGGGGGAATGATGGGCGTGTGGGGGGGGGGGGGCGCTAATTGCCCTCCAATCACTTTCGACTAGTAAAAAGGGTACTAGCCCTTTGAATTTCCAATCGAATGAGCCTGTTTTGAAGTTTCTACGACAACACCTTCTATAAAACTTTATATACCCCCGGGGCATAACTTAAAACTCTTGCCCTGAGCGTTGTGGGGGAGTGTCCTCCTCAAAAACATATTTTCTATCTGGAAATCAACTATGCTTAACAAAATGGCTATCTCAAAATTTTTACTGGATGTGTTTGAGGGAATGATGTGCGTGTGTGGGGGGGGGGGGCTAGTTACCCTCCAATCGCTTTCGACTATTAAAAAGGGCACTAGCCCTTTGAATCTCCAATCGAATGAGCTTTTTTTGAAGTTTCTACGACAATGCCTTCTATAAAATACCTTATATGCCCCCAGGGCATAACTTAAAACCCTTGCCCTGAGGGATGTGGGGGACTGTCCCCCTCAAAAACATATTTTCTATCTGGAAATCAACTACGCTGAACAACATATTTTCTATCTGGAAATCAACTACGCTGAACAAAATGGCTATCTCAAAATTTTTATAGGATGTGTTTGGGGGAATGATAGGCTTTAGGGGGCCTATTTGCCCTCCAATCACTTTAGACTATTAAACAGCGCACTAGCCCTTTGAATCTCCAATCGAATGAGCTTTTTTGAAGTTTCTACGACAATGCCTTCTATAAAATACCTTATATGCCCCCAGGGCATAACTTAAAACCCTTGCCCAGAATGCTGTGGGGAAGTATCCTCCTCAAAAACATATTTTCTACCTGGAAATCAACTACGCTGAACAGAATTTTCAATCGAATGAGCCTGTTTTGAAGTTTTTACGACAACGCCTTCTTTAGAAACCTTGTATGCCCCCAGGGCATAACTTAAAACCCTTGCCCTGAGGGGTATGGGGGAGTGTCCTCCTCAAAAACATATTTTCTATTTGGAAATCAACTATGCTTAACAAAATGGCTATCTCAAAAATTGTATTGGATGTGTTTGGGGGAATGAGGTGCGTGTGGGGGGGGGGGGGGGGGCTAGTTGCCCTCCAGTCGCTTTCGACTATTAAAAAAGGCACTAGCCCTTTGAATTTCCAATCGAATGAGCCTGTTTTGAAGTTTCTACGACAGCGCCTTCTTTCGAAACCTTGTATACCCCCCAGGGCATAACTTAAAACCCTTGCCCTGAAGGATGTGGGGGAGTCACTTTCTATCTGGAAATCAACTACGCTGAACAAAATGGCTATCTCAAAATTTTGATTGGATGTGTTTGGGGGAATAATGGGCGTGAGGGGGGTGGGGCTAGTTGCCCTCCAATCACTTTCGGCTATTAAAAAGGGCACTAGCCACTCCAATTTCCAATCGAATGAGCCCTTTTCGAAGTTTCTACGACGACTCCTTCGATACGAAGTGCCCGGGTATGGAGAAAAAAAAACACATTGTGCCCACATCGTTCTTTACTTAGGCAGCGCGCTAGCGCTGCCTATGATTAGCTATGCCTTGATGTCTGCTGCAAAATACTTGATTTTCAATTCAAAATCAACGGACTCGGTCGATTCCTCGTATTACCTCGTATATGAGGTATTCAATTACCTCGTATTAAATAGGTTGAAATTACTAAAACTTGAAATATTTTTCATTTCAAGTAAGCTCTGTAACATATTTTGTGCTGTCGTCAAAATTTGTAACAAAGAATCCCAGGTAATAAAGCGGCTCTAGTAATCATTATTCTATGCCACTACCTGCGCAACCTTTTCAATGGCGCCAATATAAAATTCTTTTGAGGGGCAGATAGAGCCTTTTTTTGTCCGAAAATTATCATATTTCAAAGCTGAAATAATATATATTCCAAGTTTTGCGAGATAATTGAAATGGCTAATACCCTCCCGTGGAGGCAAATGATTCCTGAAATATTCTTGTTATTTCAAAACTAGGGCTTTCCAATTTTATTTTCTATCAATATTGACTATTATAAAAAGGGCGAATATTTCCGAGTGCATTGAACTTTTAAGAATTGCCATATTCCAATTAATTATCATAAAACAAGACTATGAAAAAGTTGGCATAAATACACCTTGGGGTTTATAGGATTGAATATAGGATTGGTTATGTAGAGAAAATACAATGGCAGGTAGATAAAGTTTATCATTTCTTAAACAAGCACTGTTTTATCAAAGAGGTATTATGATTTCAAGAGAAAATATACAAGTTCAAACTACTTGTCTGAGGAAAATATTATTCAATTTAAATGTTTGGAAATTATAAAATTTTGGACTATGTTTTCCCACATGTCTTTTGAGCAAGAAACGAGCTATAATTTATAGGTCTTTTATTTTATTTTTTAGCAGAGGGTTTTTTATGTGGTATCCTGCACAATAAGTTTTCATTGACGGTTATGTGTCAAAGTAACATCATCTAATAGTTTTTTGCTATTAGTCTAATACTTTTTTAAGAGCTTATGCTGGTCAATCCTTTTCTTTTGTTTGTAAAAGGTCCAGGTGTTAATCCCAGGAATAACAATGGACGTGTCTACGAATTCTCAAATGCCTTTGAAATTTGTGTTAATCTTTTAGAAGAATCATAAATTTGTTGTGCTATAATATAGGCTACCTGTAATTCAATAAATGTGACTGCCAATATTAAAGGCAAGACAAAATTCAGTTGAAATGTTCCAAGCACTTTATAGTTCAATTTCAAGACGATTTAGGATTGTTCCGGAGAACCACAGTCAAATTGAAAACCTGTGGAGCTATATATTAATTGCTCTACTAATGATATGACGGTTAATGTTTATTACAGAGAAATAACAGATAAATAACAGAAAATAACAGAGAAATCTGATCCCATAAATGTATATTTGAAGCTTCATGCTCTACTAATCAGAATAAAAGCTGATTGACTACTGAAAAAGACAGATTGCTTCTTATGGCTAGTAAAGCAGAAGCTTTTACACTTTTTTAAAGGAAAATTCATTGCTAAGACTGAGTCCCTACATTGCCGAAGATTGGCACTGAAACGAGCCAAATGGCTGCCGGGCGACAAAATTAGCGTAAGACTTCAAGAGCGGTTCGTGCGACTTAGAAAGCAGATCTTGAATCACTTCCCATGTGTTTCCGCGGATGAAGACGGACAGGAATAACTTTCCATTCAGGTTTTCGTGACGAGAAACGCTTTCCACTTTTTCGGAAAGGAATCAAGACAGGTCATGGAAAGTGGAGCTGGAAACCACATGACGCAATTTTCAAACAGGCCGAAGAACGTGGAAGAACATGGCTACATTTGCGAAAGAACATTTTTGAAGCACAAATGAAGAGGGCCAGTACCTGTTCCGACGTACAGGTAAGCTAGATATCGCATAGCAGTCGTACTCCAGTAGTTTTCACGCTCTAAGCACCGTCTTCGCTTTCCACTTTCTCATTATTGCTTTTCAATGGTTTTTGAGACTTGCAACCGAGCAGGGAAGTGTTTCTGGGAATCTCACAAAAACCACCCTTTGAAAAACGAATGATGAAACCTGAATTTGTGTGTTGTGGGAATGTAAGGTTTCAATGGGGCATTATCCCTTTATTCAATAGTTTTGTATCCGGATCTTTATAATTTGGCTCATCATTCTGGGAGCAGAAATTAGATAAACGAAAATTTGTGACAAGAGACAAGCATCGGATTCGTAAACAATAACAAGAGAATTGAAAGATAATCTAAGGAAATTGTGGAAGAAATAGAAAAATTATAACGTTCGAGTGTGGAGAAGGGAGGGGAGGATGCTGGAAGCCTGTCCTTCATAGAAATGCCAAACGGATGTCACAAATATTGAACAAACAATTTAAGAAAAAGTCAGACCTTTGAGGCGTGAAAAACGAATATGAAACAATTAAGAGTCAATAAGTAAAGCCAAAACCTCCACAAAGATAATGTCACTTTATGTTACATATGAAAATTAAAAATAACTCATTTCAAAATTACACACCTTAAAAATCTCTCCCGCTACTCAATGGTTATTTAACAACCCTCCCCCCCCCCCCATCTGTCTTATCGTCCCAAAATCTATGCGGATCGGTAAACGTTGAGAAATCGTAGCCTTTCCATCTATTACGTCGAAGAGCTCGAACCTGAGCTCCTTCGGGTCTTTGCAAATGGCCAAGTGGCGTAAGAGACCTTCATCATCATTCGCCTTTCCAAGGTATTTCTGACCATCCTTCCCAAGGTATTTTCTTCTACCCCCATTGACAAGAAAGGTAGTTCTTAATCCTCTCTTTGGTCCTTTATATCCATACCTATTTTAAAATAAATTTATTTCATCAAAACATTTTTACCCAGCAATAAAGCCATAAAGATTTCAAATTTGTTAGATTACTCTACTATTTTTGTAATTCCTGTCCCATTGAGACCTATATGCGTTTTCTTCCTTTTAGCAAACTTATATTCAATACGATGGTTATTGCTGGGCTACATTACGCATTTGAACGTTGGCTACCAAAAGCTTAAAACCCCTCAGACCTGGATATGTTCTACTGCAAATGCCTTCGATATACTTTTGAAGGTTATGAGATAGAAACGTATTAGGAATGGTAATGTCTGAAATGGAGCAATATTGGAAGGATTCAGCATTTTTTCCTTTCCAGTTGTATCAATGAGATTCAAGTTTTAAAGTCAGTTGGAGGTGGCTCAGGATCAGCTACGCACGGAGGACTTTATTTCGGGTGGAGGGCACAAATTTGAGAAAATTAAAAAAATTGGAAAATTATATGAAACTTCTGACTAGTATAACCACTGACGGCTAATCGCATCCCCGAAAAATTTGAGGCCTGCATAACTACGTGCACTTTTCACCCGCCAAACTCTGTTCAGAACTTTAATTTTTACTCTGTCTAATGACGTTCCTACTTCCTTTAAATATTTTCTTGTGACCTCTCCCCACCTTAATTGACGTCCTAATTTTCACCTGGCCCTGGCTGGATTGCCAAAAGAAACTTCCCCAATCTGTTATCGTTCATCTGTAAAACGTGACATAACCATCTAAGCTTTCTTGCGGTATAGTCCTGGCATGTGAAAATGGTCGAGTATTTTCACGTAGCTGATTATTTGATATACAACGTAAAATAAGCGCCTTGAACGGTCCTTTAATGTACTACGGTAATTACTTGGCTATAAAAAAAAAAAAAAAAAAAAAAAAAAAAAAAAAAAAAAAAAAAAAAAAAAAAAAAAAAAAAACTGTCTTCCTACTTTAGTAACTGAAATAAATGAGCACTTGAACAAGGTCTAGACCCTACTCATCCATCCAGTTCCCCAGGACAAAACAGTATATCCAATCCGACAATCCGAAAATCAAGTCCAAAATATAGAAAAATCAGCAAAATCGGAACATACGTCAATGTTCCGAAACCAAGCCATAACACCTTAAATCTACACAAACATTATATTCCTAAGGTGATCACCACATATCGGGGCTCATCAGATGAAGACTCATTGCCTAAATGGGTTTCGGCGCTTAAATTTCATTACCCAGGCAATATGAGCACGCCATGCCATAATCTGGCATACCCCTATGTAGTGACACCTATGAAATAAACATAAACAAAATTCAAAATATCTAAAAAATAAAAATATATACCCCAGAAAAATTATTTCAAGCATCCTTAACCAACCTTCAAATAACACTGAAAGCCAAACCTTCAGCCGATTTAAATACAAATAAATAAAAAGATAAATCCTTTGGAAAACATCAAACGTATCCATGGATACCAATATGGGGGGGGGGAGTGGCTCTAGAAACCCCCACCCCCAGGCTGAATGATTTTGCGTTATATTTTTGTTTTGGGATTTATATTAGGCCTATAAAGCTTTGGAAGTGCCGATTAGACCAGGTAAGCCCCCCCTCTAAAATTCAGCTTATGGACGCCCAAGAACGTATCTTTTTTTAACTTTTCAAAGGACACATCATCATATAGAATATGTGATAAATTATGGGGGAAACCATATTCATCTTGGCTGGCGGCAAGGCCCAAAGCTTTTACCACTCTTTTTCTGCGTTCGTGCATATAATGATAACAATAATAATTTAATTGGTGCCCGCTCATACAAAAAAAAAAGAAAAGAAAAAGCAGAGTAATACAAAAGAAAAATAACAAAACTTGAACAACCCAACAACAGAAACACACTTAAAGGAACAACAACTTCTTCAATTTGGCCATAAAGAAGGGGCCATCAAGATTTTTTTTGTTGGGGGGGGGGGGGGTGATTTTATTTTTCTAGAACAAGATAAACAATAAACTGCGCTTAGTCAATTTTCTCCTTCTTTGTCTTTTTGTTTTTTTTCGGAGAAGTCACAAAATTTTACAGCAAACAGTAAAAAAAGCAACAGCTTTATTTCTGAACAGTTGGAAAAACTGCAAATTTCGCTTCAGTTTAAAAAAAACTTCAGACTATAACTTTGCTTCGATGCCTGCTTTATCATGAAATAAAATACAAAGTTCGATGATCTCAGCAGCAGTTGAGGTAGAAGACCGTTTCATAAAGCCCTATAGAAAATACTTGATCGAATTTTGATTCGATCAAAATTTTGAAGTGTTCTTGTCTTTAAAGCCATCCTAGCTGATTGGTTAGCACCCTAGATTTTGACAAACTTTGTCCTTGAGGATAAGGTTTCGGGTCCTGGTGTTTGGAACGAAGGTCAGTGGTGTGACTCTGTAAGCTCAGCCAGAGTCAAGCCCAGTTTTAAAAGGGTACTTCGTGAAATCTGAAGAAGGTAAACAGGGAGGGTGTGTGAATGTACAGGATGGCTGGCACCAGCACCCCATGGCTCTTCCTGGCTCAAAAACCATGAAACTGATATCAGCACCGCCACTTTAAGGTGGGTATAGTCTGGTTTGGTGGGTGTAGTCTGGTTGGTGGGTATAGTCTGGTTTGGTGGGTATAGTCTGGTTTGGTGGGTATAGTCTGGTTTGGTGGGTATAGTCTGGTTTGGTGGGTATAGTCTGGTTTGGTGGGTATAGTCTGATTTGGTGGGTATAGTCTGGTTTGGTGGGTATAGTCTGGTTTGGTGGGTATAGTCTGGTTTGATGGGTATAGTCTGGTTTGATGGGTATAGTCTGGCTTGGTGGGTATAGTCTGGTTTGGTGGTTATAGTCTGGTTTGGAGGGTATAGTCTGGTTTGGTGGGTATAGTCTGGTTTGGTGGGTATAGTCTGGTTTGGTGGGTATAGTCTGGTTTGGTGGGTATAGTCTGGTTTGGTGGGTATAATCTGGTTTGGTGGGTATAGTCTGGTTTGGTGGGTATAGTCTGTTTTGGTGGGTATAGTCTGGTTTGGTGGGTATAGTCTGGTTTGGTGGGTATAGTCTGGTTTGGTGGGTATAGTCTGATTTGGTGGGTATAGTCTGGTTTGGTGAGTATAGTTTGGTTTGTTGGGTATAGTCTGGTTTGGTGGGTATAGTCTGGTTTGGTGGGTATAGTCTAGTTTGGTGGGTATAGTCTGGTTTGGTGGGTATAGTCTGGTTTGGTGGGTATAGTCTGGTTTGGTGGGTATAGTCTGGTTTGGTGGGTATAGTCTGGTTTGGTGGGTATAGTCTGGTTTGATGGGTATAGTCTGGTTTGGTGGGTATAGTCTGGTTTGGTGGGTATAGTCTGGTTTGGTGGGTATAGTCTGGTTTGGTGGGTATAGTCTGGTTTGGTGCGTATAGTCTGGTTTGGTGGGTATAGTCTGGTTTGGTGGGTATAGTCTGGTTTGGTGGGTATAGTCTGGTTTGGTGGGTATAGTCTGGTTTGGTGGGTATAGTCTGGTTTGGTGGGTATAGTCTGGTTTGGTGGGTTTAGTCTGGTTTGGTGGGTATAGTCTGGTTTGGTGGGTATAGTCTGGCTTGGTGGGTATAGTCTGGTTTGGTGGGTATAGTCTGGTTCGGTAGGTATAGTCTGGTTTGGTGGGTATAGTCTGGTTTGGTGGGTATAGTCTGGTTTGGTGGGTATAGTCTGGTTTGGTGGGTATAGTCTGGTTTGGTGGGTATAGTCTGGTTTGGTGGGTATAGTCTGGTTTGGTAGGTATAGTCTGGTTTGATGGGTATAGTCTGGTTTGATGGGTATAGTCTGGTTTAGTGGGTATAGTCTGGTTTGGTGGGTATAGTCTGGTTTGGTGGGTATAGTCTGATTTGGTGGGTATAGTCTGGTTTGGTGGGTATAGTCTGGTTTGGTGGGTATAGTCTGGCTTGGTGGGTATAGTCTGGTTTGGTGGGTATAGTCTGGTTCGGTGGGTATAGTCTGGTTTGGTGGGTATAGTCTGGTTTGGTGGGTATAGTCTGGTTTGGTGGGTATAGTCTGGTTTGGTGGCCAACGTCGTATTCCTTACCTTGTATTTAAACTTCTGTAACATTTAATCTATTTTTGGTCACTGGTGGTAAACAATTTACTAGAAACTTATTCCTGCCTTGTTTCTAAGCCCACACTTTAAATTTATATTGGCAGTGACAGAAAGCAAAATTCTGGAAAAACAAGCACAGAAAGTTGAGTCTTTCAGAGATATCAGATTCCTCATGACACAAAATTCTGGAAAAACAAGCACAGAAAGTTGAGTCTTTTAGAGATATCAGATTCCTCATGAGGGTCAAGTGACTTCTGTTGCATGGATAGACACAGGTTCTACCTCGGTTCCTTTGTCCTTTTATTACATGCTAGCTCGCTCCTTTAAAAGGAACAAAAGTAGTTTAATTGATATTCGCTTGTTCAGTTGTCAGTTGTTCAAAATGTAGCATTAATTTAAAGGAAGAAAACTTTTAACAGTTTTTAGAGTTAATATTAATGAATGAAGGAATTAAAATATATATATTTTTATTTTTGGGTAAGAAAAACAGTAGGAACGCGCAATGCGTTTAAAGGAGGTTGTTTAAGGGAAACATAACTTATTCGAAAGAACATGAGAATTTCACTGCGTCTAACCATTGCTTCCTTATTTTCTCTTTTCAGGGCTACCAATACAAACAATAAAAGTGAATAGCGAACAGTTGAACAGTAATAACGTAAGCGAACAGCGAACAGTAAGAACAGTAATAACAGCAAAAAATTTATTTCCAAAAACTTGGGGAAAATAACAGAGATCTTTCATAAGTCCAAACTAACGTAAAATTGATATAAAACAAAATCTCGAAACTCCAAAAAAGAAAACAAAAGTGACAAAAATATAATACTATTCAAGAACTGTTTTAATAATACACCCAGAAAGGACAGCAAAGTCATTAGGCTCAAGGCCAACTGTTTGCCATAGTGACTTTTCAATTGAATCAGCCAGTCTGGGTTTAACCGTCATCGCCGACGCATGAATCACACCAGAGGCCATCAAAAAATGATCACGAATTACAACTTCAAAACTTTCCCTGAAAAAAAAAAAAAACGGAATTTAAGAGATAAGGAAAAATGGGCACAATTTAAATAAAACTTTAGAAAAAAAAACAACAACAAACTTTAAACAATAAAAGTCCGAATATTTCGACTCTATGTCCGGGAGCACACAGAAGAAGCAAATAAAAAAACAAAAAACAAGTAGAGGTTCGAAAGGTTAAATCGATATCGAAATTACTGTGTCCAATATATATTACATCAAACATATCCTTTTTTAATGTACGAGCTCTGAAGAGCAGACACACAAAGCCATACAGATGGCCGATCATTGTTTTTTTTTTATATATATATTAGCGGGGACGGGGACTGGGATACTCTATAGCAGTTATTTTATTTAGTAAACGGCCTCTAATAAGGGTACACTTTTATGCACCGCGTACATGTTAAGAGACCAATGGTATAACGCACATCAGTGTGATTCCTGAGACTGGGAAGCTATATAAATGCCCTCTTAATAGTTCTTAGAATATTTGATCAGCAATAGTTGGGCCCTGTTCAGGTCAAAATTCCGTTTCAGAGGATAAAATTAATTACTTTTCTGTTGTGGGATCTCTTTTGTTACTTAAAAAGGGAACTAGATCTTCAAATTGTCACTCAAATGGGTCCTCTTTAATTAATCTACGATAGCTCGTTCTACATAATCATCCCTCAGGAGAAAAAAGCAAAAAACATGCCTGACCACGTTTTTCTCTGGAAAACAAAATTTCATAATTTGAAGATAGTGGATTTAGAATTCTCATGCATGTCGAATTTCATCATGGAATTTTCATCAACATTACCTCCATGTTTGAGGGAGTTTACATCTTTTTTCTAAAATTACGCATATTTTTGCACACTAGTATTGAATAATATTAAAAAAAAACTAATAAATTTTGGATATTCAGGATCGGCATAAGCAATAGATATTGTAATTGTGATGTGATATTGTGAATTGTGATATTGTATTGTGATGCTATTGTAATCAAAACTTCGTTCTTTACAGTTTTGGTTTCTACTTAACCAAGGCTTCTTTAGTGAAAGTCTGTTGCTATGAGCTATTTGATCCAAGGCTATCTTAAATTTTAACTATTTGAGTCGCCATAGCCGAGTAGTTAGCGCTCCAGACTTGAAATCATGCGGACAGGGGGTTCGAATCCTGGTTATTTGGTTTGGAATGGGGGTCAATGGCGTGACTCTGTAAGCTCAGCCAGAGTCGAACGAGCTTAAAAATGGGTACCTGGAGAAATATGGGGGGGGGCATGGGAAACGTAGGATGGCTTGCCCCCAACCACGCATTGCAATGCCTGAAGTCAGTGAATCGGGATATGTACCTGCGCAACGCAAACCGTGGTCAGCATGCGAAAAAAAAAATGTTTTTAAGTAAGTTATCTTAAATTCGAGGGTGGCTAACACTCACTCCTTCACCCCCATTTTTTTTATATTTTTACTTTCAAGTTGAACAATCGTACGAAAATGTGTCGAGAATGATAATCACCCCAGAAAAGTGCAACCTTTGAACCTTCCTCAGAGGGGGAGGGGAGGCTAGGTCCGAAACACAAAAAAATGAATTTTAGAGTTATTATTTCCATGGTTTTCAATGAGAATTCTTCAAACAGATATTCTTTATAGGATTCTACCCCACGCCTCCACCTTTTGTGCACGTAAGCATATAAATGAAATATTTATGTTTACTTCAAATATTTTTGCGGTAAGAGGGGAGCTATCACCTCATGATCCCTCGTCACAAGCTTAGTCCAAAAATTTTCCTCAGAATGAAGGGAGATTATAGATAAAATTCCCCCTCCCCCCTTCTTTCTATACTCAACTGAAGGCTCACAGGAAGTTAGGAAATTTAGAGACCAAATACACTCTGAGATTCCCCCCTCCCCACCCACACGCAAAGAAAGATCTAATGAACCCCCTTCCAAAGAGCTGATGCACGATTAAATACCACTGTGCATTGTTTTACAAAGCCTCAAATAAATCAATTCAGTCAAATAAAGCTTTAAATACATGTCCTTATTAACCATTTATTTTATATAAACTGTGTGCACCGTAAGAAAAGAGTGTGCCACTGTACGGAAATATGGCCTCTGAAAGTGAGAAGCTCAATGTCAATTTTCTCAATAGTTCTTAATCGATCTCAGAATTTTCACTCGATATTATTTTGGCCCTCTTTGGGCTGATTTTGTTGTTTTGCGCCGCAAAATGGCAGAAAACGTCACTTCAATGTGACCCAATCTCTTTTAGAATTTAACAGTGGGCTTAGAGCTGTCAATTCCTATTAAAATGAGCCCCCCTTCTAATATTCTAGGACCATTATTTGCAGAAGATTACCCTCGAAAAAAAAACAGATGAAGCACACTCATGATTATCCTTCTTAAAAAAATACAAAATTTTGTATGTTTGTAGATAGGGGCTTGAAGCTTCTGCAATAAGATATTCTGAGGTGCTGAATTTGATGGTGTTATTTTATTCAGGATATTTCCCCCGTTTATGGGTGTTTTCCTTCTTTTCTCTAAAATTGGGTACATTTTCTCAGACTCCCAACTTTTTATAGATAAATTCAAAACTTAATAAATTCTAGATAAATAGAATTATCTACAAAATCTAATTCTTTTGATGTATTTGCGGTGAGACATTTTGTAGAACTTTTTATAGATAACTTTAAACTTGATGAATTCTAGATATTGAAAATTATTTCGAAAAGCTAATTCTTTTAATGTATTTACGGTGGGTCTTTTTACAAAAAGGTAAAAAAAGGGTAAAGAATACGGCATTGGACTTTACAGTCCCTACCGGCAGTGCTGATCTCCGTTTCATTGCCCTTCAGCCAGGAATGGTTGGGGGCCAATCATCCTGTGCTTTCGCACACCCAGCCTATTTATTTTCCCCAGATATCTCGAAGTACCCATTTGGAGCTGGGTCGACTTTGGGTGAGCTTGCAGAGTCTCGCTACTGACTACCGTTCAGACCAATTAATCAACGACACCAAGACTCGAACTATTGTCATCAGATACAGAGGGTCTCAAGTCTAGCACAATAACAACTCGGCTAGGACGGCTCCTAGATTTTTTATACATAACTTGAAACTTAATGAATTCTAGATATTCAGAATTATCTAAAAAATCCAATTTTTTTAATGTATATATTGCTGAGGGGATGACAACTTCCGTCCAATTACAGAAATATTAGTTGTCTTTTTTATTCCTATATTCACGGCGTAAGGTAATTAAAGGTATCTGATATACCGCTATTCAATTACCTCGTTTTGAAACCTCAAGGTTTTAAATGTCTGCTGAACCTTCTTTTGAAGGAGTCAACAGATTTGCTGGGATTTGCAGGAATAACATCCCCAGGAAGATCGTTCAAGATAGAAGTGCAACGCCGGATGAAACTCTTTCTCAAGTACTCGGTTCTTGGCGTGTCCTCCTTTAGATAATTGGACCGAGCTGCGTGCCTTCGCGTCTGCTTTGTCGGTTGGACAGAAGGGGGAATAATGCGAGAGAGCTCGTTTGAGGGAGGCGAATTCATGTACTTGTAGAAAACAGCCATCGACACTACATCAAACCTTTCATTTAGAGGCTGGAGCAAGTCATGTGTAGAAGCGCACAGCCCACCCTGTTTGCCCTATTCTGGATCTTCTGGAGTGGTGCTAACAGCGTTTGCGGGGCAACAACATATAGCGGGCATCCATGTTCAGCTGTGGGTCTGATACAAGACTTGTAAAGTGGGATAATTAAGCTAGAAGGAAGAAGGTTTTTGCAGCGAAGAGTAACTCCGAGCTTTCTTGTGCAGGAGGTTCTCACCCGATCAGGGTGGTTATTCCAAGAAAGATCGGTTGAGAAATGAATCCCCAGTAGACAAAGCTCGTTTCATTTTCATTTCTTTCATATTCATTCTCTTTACAATTCATTTTTGAAAAGGAAACTGGAGTGTTCACGCGGCACCTTTGTTCGGGTAATAAGAAGCTCCTTTGTTTTCGATGCATTAAATTTGATCATCAATGTATCAGACCACTTTCGATTTTTATAAAGATCCATCTGTAGGGAAATGGAGGCTTGTGTTGGGTCTTCGTGTTTCAGGATGGCTGAGTGTGTCGTGGTATCGTCTGCAAAGTAATACAGAGGGCTTGCAAGGTTGTCTCTCATGTCATTTATGCGGATAAGGAAGAGCGTAGGTCTCAAGACACTGCCCTGGGGAACCCCTGCTTTCACTGAATATTCGCGGGAAACAAACCCGTCGAGGACAGCCCGCAGGGAATGATCTGAAAGAAGGCTCTCAATCACTCTTAACAGACATCCATGAACACCGTACGCATGGAGTTTCTTTAGCAGGCCACGGTGCCATACTCTGTAGAAAGCTTGGCAACGTCAAATGACAATAGCCTAATGTCGTACCCCCTTGCCAGAAGTTCTATCTACTTCTGATACTGGGCCGCTAGGAACTGGGGTTAAATGGGGGGGGGGGCAAGAACCTCCTCTTATCTAGGGTAATTCTAATATTTCTATAAAGAATTAAAGAGAAACGAACCTCAATCTCTCGAGGTCTTGTTATACGAAAGTTAAACTTGTTAAGTCTTATTATACAAAAGTTAAACTTGTTAAGTTTTTTTTTATATAAAAATTTAACTTTAGTTTACAGACCAGGACATTGAGGGGGAAGGCAGCTACCTCATACTTACAAGAATCCTGAATATCAAATTAAAACAAACAAGGAAGAAATAGTGAAATGTAAACAATTAGCGAGGTTGCAACTTGAAAGGAACAAAATGATCCTGTACATAATGGAGGGGGGGGGGGGGCTGCCACTCCATCAATTATCTAGTCTTTAAACTAAAGCTTGACTTTCTTCCCAATACTTCAAGAACTATGGCTCTTACACAAAAGCAATGTGACGAAAATATGTTTTTTTTTTAATTCCTAAAAAATCAAAGGGATAATTTATACACTTTTTTTAAGCGACACAATTTTTGGTTCACATTTTTTGACAGTCTATCCGTAAATAAAACACTTCCAATTACCACCCACACTAAAATGCTTTCAGTAAAGCACAGATCAAACTTTATTTTCATTTAAATTGCTTGAATAAGCTGAAGTAAAAGAAGAACCAGGTAGAACAATAATTTTTTTTATACTTTTTTTTCATAAAGGATTCCTCGTTACTATTTGTGTTTTTTTTATTATGCCATCAATAAGGCTACTATTACTTCATTAAAAAATCTTCCTATTTCTTTATTACTCTTTCAATTATTTCATCAACAGAAAACACAAAAAATATAAATATAGGTTTATTATTTGAAGTAACCCCTGAGACATTTTGCAATACTTTATTTTTATTTTTAAATATGGGTTAATTTTTTAAAACAGTATCATAAATAGGATCAATATTTATATTCCCAGTATCCCTATTAATTGATAAACCTGTAGAAATATATTTTTTATTTCTAATGCTTCAAGAGCCCATTGCGTGAAACCTTTATGTACCTAAGCAAATAGCATCATTAAAAGCTTTGCATAAAATTATATCGCAATAACTTATTCCTTGTTCACTTGTTATTTTAAAATGTTTAATCCAGTTACCTTTGTCAGATGGTTTCACGAAGGTAGCTTCAAATTGTAAATGTTAAGTAATTGCATATTATATTTCTAGGTTGGTCTCTTTTAGTTTTATGTATAGTTTTTAGTTTTAGTTTTTTTTTTTCTCTACGCTGAAGACGCCTTGTTCGATACGGGCGAAATATTCGTTTTTTTTGTTGTTTTTTTTTCGTCGCTTTCATTTATTGGCCGATTGTCGTATTTATATCTATATTTATATATCTATTTATATCTATTATATATCTATTATATATCTATTATATATCTATCTATTTATATCTATTATATATCTATTTATATATATTTATATCTATTTATACCCGATTGTCGTATTTATATCTATATTTGTTTGTGTTTTCTGTCACGGCTGGCACGTTCGGCTTTAGATCTTTTAATTATTTCATTTTATTGCAATTAGTACTTACCTTCAGTTATTTATATACTTTATTTTTTCTTTCGGTCTCTGAAGTCTCCATTTCAATTTTTTTCATATCCTTCATTATTTCATTTCGCCAATTATTTCATTTAACCTAAGTATTGTATTTAATTTAGGTAAATAGAATTAGAACAGATTCGAAAGAAAAAATTATACATAGCTCTCTAGCAATTAACACAACGATATTAAGTGGTACGAGATGTATGCTTTTGAGTGTCATTAAAGAAATTCAGTTAAAAGCAAAATCGGCATTACTCTAGCAACCTTCGACAATATATCGTACATTTTCGGGAAATTCGATATTGATAACTTTCAGCTTTGTTTGATTTAGGATTATTTACTTCGTTATTTCACGAATTTTCCACGTTATTTCGTGAGTTCTATATTTCCATTCAAATTATTAGTAATTATTTAAATTTTAGAACACGGAGTTAAATTAGATTGGCTTTGGTAATTGCTTACAATCCTTGAACTTTTCGGAGAAGTCGGACGAAATCTATTATATTTCGAAATTTTTCTGAGGGTCAGCCGGTGGTATTTTGTATTTTATAAATTATATACAAACAGCCCTACCACACGTATTGGTTTGAAAGATTTTTTTTTGTGTAGATTTGGATATTTAGTTTTGTAGTCATGTACACTCTTAACAAAAATACCTATTAGTTCAAAAAACAGACTGTTAACACAAACAAATCAACATGGGACTTTCAAAGAAACGCAATCCTTACTTAGCTTCCTGACTGGGTTCAACGCCTTCCCCAACTAGCTCGGAAAAGAAGTCACGGTAGATCTTACTCTTCTGAAATTGAACCAAATCTAAATACTCTAGACCCATGTTATAAATCTCCTTCAAGTCTGAAATATTTAAGCGAACAATTATAAAAATGAACTCTTACTGAAGCGATGGTCACCACATATTCTTTGAGCGTACAAGGTGGTGTACCACCTTGGTGTACTTCACGTACTTGAACCGTGGACTTATAGTTATCCACCAAGGCTTGATTCAATTTTAACCTTAGGTGAAGGAGGAGAGGGGAAGCAATCGAAACGATAAAACATGGAAAAAAATATGATATTTTCGCTAGTTTAAAAAGGCATTCAAATGAAAGAGTGGTTCTGATACAATGATAGTATAATGGTATAGAACATACATCCGGGGCAAGCCTAAGGTCCACAGAATAAGGGCCACTGTCATAAATAATTTAAAAACGTGTTTTTTTTCTAATTTATAGTGTCCTAATTTCTAATTAATATGTTGATTGCAACGTAGGTTGAAATTTTTCGTCAACCGATGTTTGAGGTTAACGAACTTAAATTTAGTACGTTTGGAAGAGCTGTTTCCATAATTTGCCAATGGTTTCAGATGGCTGTGGACACGAGAAGGTATCTAATAGAAGAATGTCCATCAGGGTTTACGTACTGGATAGACATTACCTTATTTCAGCCTGTGCCGCCAGGGGCACCAAGGGCATCAAGGAAGAGCCTCTAATCATCCCATTGGTTTGCTGCAGCTGACACATCCTCGCACTCGGATTGGATAAAGGTGTTAAGGCTGCGTAAGTCAGTCTAGTAACTGTGCCGTAGTGTATTCCTTGGCCTTCCCCTGCGACAAGTGCCCGTTGCTTGCCAGCGAAGGATCATTTTCAGAAGTCGCTGGCCATCCATTCGTAGGATATGTCCTACGTATCCCCATCCAAGCACTCTGATGATGTTAATCACATGTGGTAGTGTAGTTGCATCTCGCACTGACTGGTTTGAAACTTTCTAGGTCCAATTGATATTCAATATTCTTTGAAGGCACGTGTTTTTGAAGTTTGAACTCGTCTTTATTGTTATTGGTTTAGGCGCCAGGTCTCCGAAGCATAGAAGAGTGCAAGCAGCACGTTGCTGTTAAAAAGCCAAAGTTTCAAGCGGAGAGAGAGATTTTGGGACCGCCATACCTTTCCAAGTCTGTTAAAGGCGCCACTTCCCTGTCCAATTTTTGCCGAAACTTCTTTTGCCGTTGAGCCAGTATTTCCGACCAGCTAGAGACATTTAGTAATTTGAATTTTTAGCTCGAGGTTATAATTGTAGACGGTAATGTCCGACAGCTTGCAGGAAATATGATATGGATGAATAAATCAGTCCCTAGTCCCAAAATAGTTGTTCGTTCATTGTATTTTTGGGGGAGGGGGGGGGGGGGTGTTAAAGCAATGGGCCCTCGTGGCCTGAGTTTTGACTGAGTTTGGTGAATCCGCCCTAGTAAAAATAATTTCAGCCCATTAAGTTGAAAAATGTGGTATATCTCATATCGCTGGGGGAAATAGTTAGGAATTTGTGCTGATGATAAGAAAATTGCATTTTACAATACCTCAATCTTAGAAAGCCCTTATTTGTACTAACAGCTGCTAATCTCTAATAATAGTTAAAAGACCCAAATTTATTTGACTGTCCTCTTTCTGCACTGAGTTCAGCAGTTATCATCAATAAAGCTCCTTTTATCACTAAGGAATTGAAATTTATGATAAAAATAATAAACTTTGCCATGCCCTAGTCCTGAAACAAAAAAAATATCCTTATAAAAGCAGCTGATCGTTTGAATGACGAAAATACATTTTGCATTCCCACCACCCTATCTTGAAAAATTTACATTATGCACGCAATTGTGTTTTACTGTCCATTAATTTTCCGCTCCTAGGCATAATTTTTTGCAAATAAACGCCTTAAAAAAAACAAAAAACTTATAACTAAGTATTCCTACAAAAACAAGAGATGGACGTTACTGCTGCTACACACTAGCTTTAATACTGGTCATAGATTCTGGGGAGGCGCAAACTTATACATAAACTACATACATTCAGGGAAATAATTAAAGTTTTTTGGATTCCCCATTTCTTTATAAAAACTCGCTACACAAATGCTTGTTAAATCACTATTGAATCCTTAATTAAATCATTAAATCAGCAACCTTGTATTTGTATTTCTTTCATAGCAAACTCTCTGTAATTAGATAAATATTTTTATCTGACAATACTGTGGACAATTTTCTTTTTAATTACATTTTCGTGATTTGGCACCCCTGGGAATAAATTTAGCTAGTATTTTTATGACCTTAATAATTTATACGGCCAAGATCCAGGGGGGAGGTTATGGGTTTCCCTATACAGTAGATGGTAAATTTTTTTTCTTTTTATTTTTACATTGAGTTACAGGCAATTGAAATATAAATCCTGCATACCATCTTCTGAGTTACCACGGCCATTATTATTATTTTTTTTATGACGCCCTTCACAGAACTCACCCGCGTAGAATCTAGGAGCTGTTACGGCGCTAATTAACTTCCTTTTACTCAGGGATTTCTTATAGGGGCATATCGATTCAATTTCATCTGGAAGAAATCAACAAACAATTTCTGAGGGATGAAGTAAATACTTCTAAGACCACGCTGAATATACATAGAGTTTGATAAAACGTGTTTTCTTTGTCTCGTTACAGTTTAATGATTTTTTGATTTTTTTTGTTTTTGTTGAGTCCCAAGGATGACTTGACGGAGATCCTTGGTGAAATACCTGGTTTGCTTAAAGTCCCCCTCGTTTCTTGGTTTCTTTTTTTTTTTCGTTTTTTTTATTAAACGTTAAAGGTTAAAGAACCATTCCAAGTCTGATTAACCCGTTTTGCAAATACTCAGTGCAGGGTATCTCCTCTTGGAGATACCCTTACACTATCTCCTCTTGAAGATAGTGTAAGCTTGCTACGTTTCTGCGTGCTCTATCGATTCAAATATAAAATACCAGTTCACGACTCAATTCAGAAAAATGCATTTCTTTTCAATACAAATTTACGATCTTGAATTAGCCCCACACAAAGGCTGCTAAAGTCTGGAAGGGTGCCCGGAAACTTACACACAAAGGGTGCCACAAACAACTACACACAAACCACACACAAAGGGTGCCAGGAAAGCCACACACAAAGGGTGCCCAACCATCTAGAAACTTAATAGTTTTCTTTTTTTTTAATTAAGTATTAATCCAAACTAAATTGACTGTGATTACTGTTGTAACGATGCTGTTGTAATTTAAAATATCGGATATAATTTTGAGAGTCGAGATTTTTTCAACAATGGTAGAATAGGATTTAATAAACTTGTATCAAAAGTACATCCATAGTAAATAAAATAAAAAGCATACAAAGGAATAGAATGCCAACAAATAAAACAATATTGCGTTGAGATAAAACTTTTCATTTAAGTACGCTTTATTTTTGTACGCTTTATTTTCGTTTTATATAAACGTGCTTTCGGTATAATAATTGTTTTTTTTCAGAATTCCTTCAAAATTTGGTCTGAAAATTTTTGGGAGACAAGGGGGGAGGGGGGTAAACCAAGATTTTGCGCCAGGCATAAGAGAGGACAGGACTACCCTCCCCCGTATGGTGCTCACACCGCCTAACTGGATGTATTACAAAAGCCTTTTTAAAACTACAAAATCTTTAAAATAGGTATTTGCAAATTTTCACTGATGAAGAAATAGACAAAGTTTAGTATTTTGTATATATTTAAAATCCGAAAACACGGAAAAATTAATATTGAATAATTATATTACACCAAATAGAATAAAAATAGCGTGAATTAAAGTGGAAGTATAAAAAACTAACTTATAAAAAGCTTTTTACAGCTAAGTATTAGCAATCACTGCTTAAGCAGAATCCAATAAAACATGGCTAAGACCCATATTAAAAGAAAATAAGATATACCGTTAGAAGTGGCTCCACCAAGATTCTCCATCTGCATAGCAACAGCACCAAAAGTGATATCATAAAAATCTAGGAGTGATGGAGCTTTCAGTCTAAACTTAAGAGTTTCTAACACTCTGATCTCAGATTTGCCAATTGATGCCATTTGAAACTGCTTGGGACCTTTGTTCACTATACTCAGAGCATCTGCTTTTGTAACACACTAAAAATAACAATGTAAGCTTTAAGAATTTTCAAGGAATTTTTTCACAATTTATTATTAAATATTTAATTTGTTTGTAAATTAGATGCCAATATAAGGGAGATACTTCTGCTACTGCGCAAATGTTCAAAGGCCATTATTTTTCCATAAATGGTAAATTTTGTCGTGTTTTATAGCCTTTTTCATAACAAACCTTTCAATATATTTTCATTTTCACCTTTTAATTTCCTAAATTTACTTTAAAATACACTAATCTAGACTTCAGACGTAAAAAAATGTCACAACTCTAGATATAGTATGAAAGGATAAGATTGTCAAATATGCTAATTTGAAGACAAGCAGACTGGCATTGAAATGTGCGATTTTTTTCGCTAATTTGCTAATTTGCTATTTTTACAAGAAAAAAGCGAAAAGGATCAACATCATTATGAAAAAAAAAAAATATTCAAAGTGAAGTTTTGGGTTGCTTGAAACTCTCGTTAACTCCTCGAACTTTAAGGGCACATCTCCCTCTTCCAACTGTGATGCGGCTAAACCTATCAAAGATTCTATCATATAGGACTCTTTGCAAGAATTTTACCTATTTTCCCAAATCTGAATAATTACCAGAGGTTAGCTTTTGCACAAAATGTGGAGCAAATCCGATCAGATGGAGCAGAGCAGATCAGAATGTGGAGCAGACCCTAGAACAGGGTTAATATTAGTTGCAAGATCCATAACTCCTATTGAAAAACCGCTTTAGTGTCAGGTCAGCAAAAACTGAAATAGCCCAAAATAAAATGCTTAAGACAGTTAGCACAGTTTTGCAGAAACCAGTCAGTCACCCTCCCCCACTAAAAGGAATTAAAACCATCATCTTTCTGGGTGCATTGATTTTAATTATGCACAAAACATCCATTCTCGATGTGATTCATTTAGATTTTTATGATTAAACATTCTAACCACAGAATGAAAACTGACTCATCTTAATTTGCACTTTATACTAACTTTTCAAAAAACTGGATGACGTCCCGCCTGGCCCAGCTCCATAATTTGGCAGTCTTCTTCCGTGTGAATTTGCTCTGTAACATAATCTCAGCATGGTAAAATCAGTAGTGGGTTTTCGTCACATTTAAGCCCCAACAATTTGGCCTGATATAAACCTTGATATTTGACCATTAATTTTCCTTATTGCCACCTGGGCATCACTTCCAGTTGAAGAGTGGTCTAGCCTCGAGCAAAGTCATGAACTAGGATAAGGCCCTGCTGTGATCATAATTTTACTTCAGGACTCATTTTTCACACCGGCCGAAGAAAAAAGTGTCTTCTTATGAGTAAAAACTCAGTTCTCCAGCAGCTAAGTTCTTCAGATGAGTTCAATTGAATAGATGGAATTTGGAGCTTCCTGTTTACAATGTGCCTCAAATGTTCTATTTGAAGGTGTTTTTTTTGGTAGGTTACGATAGAATTTCTTTTTCAACTAGAAATACCTGCCAGAATTCTATAGCAACATCGATTGATCATATTTCTTGACACCTTTACTGTCTTCCGTAAGAACTTGGCCTTAGTGACGATGATATTCTTTATACGATGAATACCTCCAAGACAGCGGGTGTAGTTCTACTATCTCAGATATCACACATCTCCATCAAAATCTCTACATAGCGGGTGGAGTTCTATTATCTCAGATATCACACATCTCCATCAAAATTTCAACCAGACATACCTCTAAAAATTAACATAGCAACATTGCTTGGTCATTTGTACTTAGCAATTTACCAATTTTTGCAAAAACTTTGGCTGGGCTATCAATATGTCAAATGCCTGCTTGCCAAGACCTTATCCTTATTGTACCGATAAACCATTGCTGTCATCAATTGCATTTAACTAGACACTATTTTATCCTAATCAATTTGCGCTAATGATGGTGCTAATACCGTTTTGCTGTGATGGATAAATGACCATTGCCTAGTTATTTTTGTCCCTGTTATTTTGTATTTTTGCAGTTGCTTGACTTGTATATTTCTGTGCTAGGTATAGTTATTGCTTAAAGTTTATACTTCATCTTTTTAATCAAAGGTTGCCTAAGGTTAGGTTATGAGGTTAGAGAAAGGAAACATCGTGTTACTAGAGACTAGTACACCTGAGAAAACGCATGAAAAAAAAACAAGATCTGGGTATATAAAGTCAGACGAATTGTATCAAGAGCCTATTTTATTCTCACTAAAAAAAAAACACACATTGATTTATGCGCTTGGAGAAAATTAACATCATATTGTTTAAGCACAGTACAAAAGCGCAGGAAAAACTAGAACCTGAGTATAAGAAATATTATGACTTGGAGCCGCAGTACATATGTACCAGCATGGAATAGCATACGTCTGAAGTCTGAAGTCATGGAGTCTGAAGTCATCAATTCAGGAAAAGGTACTCGTATGATATACACCCTGCAGCTCAAGAAGTGAAGTTAAGTTATCCTAGTAAAATATACCTAAGTATGATAAAAAGATAATATTTTGGAAACAAATTTGGGCTATATATTTGCACATTAGGGGGAGGGGGTGGGATTAAAGTACAGCGGTTCTGCATGCAAAATGTCTTAGCTATAATTATTCTGATATTATGAAGTTGAAATTGTTTTCTGACTTCACACTGCCCAAATACTTTATCCCCCCCACTCCACCCTAATGTGCAAATATATAGCCCAAATTATATATTTCCCATCTATTCTGTCACTTCTCTTTGTCTTTTCTCACGCTAAGTTGAAAGAAACTAGCGAAAGAAACCGGTTTATAGTGAGTCTATGCATGAACAACTTGAGATGCAAGGGTATATCATACAAGTGACCTACCGAAGAAAATGCCAGGTAGAGGAGGGGGCAAATTTGTTTTTCTTCGATTTTACCAATTTTTTTCAATGGTAATACAAAAGATAAAAAAAAATCATTTTTGTAATTTAGGGATGGGGGGGGGGTCTTATGGGATTATTGCCCCCTCCCCCGATTGGCGCTCATGGCATAAAATTACAAACATAAAAAAAAACATTTACCCGAGAAGTGCAGTTCATTTTCGATGCTATTTGGACACACGAAACTATCCTTAATAGCGTTTGCTCTTGGCTCTTGCCAATGATATTCCTCCATTCTTCTTTCTTGCAACTTGAACCCTGGACATGGGCATTTAAAGTTTTATATAATTCCGACATGAACCTAAAAAGAAGGAGGGAATCTGTTAGAAAAGAATTACAATTGGTATAATTATAAGATATGTTTTCCCTATGGGAGCAGCCTGTTGGACAGGGGAGGAGCAAATGCATGTTTTCCCTATGAGAGCAGCCTGTTGGAAAGAGGAGGAGCAAATGCACGTTTTCCCTATGGGAGCAGCATGTTGGACAGGGGAGGAGCAAATGCACCGTCTTCTGTCAAAACGTAGCTTTAAGTTTATCTTCGAGGATTTTCGAAAGGGCAATAAGTTTTATAAAATTTTATTGCATAAATTTTATGAAAAGAAGTAGTCGGTGTTTCGATGGTGTTTAACAGAAACTGAATTCCCCCCCTATAAAAGTATGGTTTGCATATTAAATAATATACAAGTCTCACCTAAAATTGAATGTTTTTACAAAGAGTTGTTAAGAAAGCTTGGGATGGTAGTTAATCCTTTTTGTTTACAAATTTAAGTGCTCGAACGGCACATGCGTTAAATCACAGAAATCTAAAGGATTTGGATCTTTTTTGAGTCCTGCTCCCCCCCCCTTCCAAGTCAGAACCCAAATACGAGAATAGATATCATTATATTTCAAGATAATCTACTACTACTATTACTAACAACTCACCGCAGCACCAAGCCACCTGAGGCCAACACAACAACGTACGCTCCTCCATCCCAATCTATTTAAAGGCTCCCTCTTTACATCCTCCCAGGAAGTTCCTATTTCCTTTAAATCTTTCTTTATGACATTCTCCCACCCCAGACGAGGACGACCTGCTTTCCATTTAGCTCTAGACAGTTGGCTGAATGAACAATCTTTGGCAATCCGTCATCCTTCATCCGCAGAACGTGCCCTAGCCATCTCAACCTTTCTTTCATTATAGCCCTAGGAAGTGGGATAGAACCATATTTTTCGTACAGCCTACAGTTTGAAAAACGGTCAGTCAGCGGGGTATCCAGAACAATCGGTAGGCAATTTCTCTGGAAAGCATCTAGTAAATCTTCATCCGCTTTTCAGAGCGCCCATACTTCATAGCTATATTTGACCACTGTCATCACTGTACCTTCCAATATTTTAATCTTGGTTTGCAGACTTATCTTCCTATTCTTCCAAACTTTTTTTTAACTGTGAAAAAACACTCTGGGCCTTGGCTATTCTACTTTTAACATCTTCACTGCTCCCACCGTCTTTACTAATAATACTACCAAGGTAAGTGAAGTTGCCCACCTGATCAATCTTTTTGTTGCCCAACGTTGCCTTTTCATCTTTGCTTATTCCTAGCCTTAGTGACTTAGTCTTCTTAACATTAATTTTCAAACCAACTCTAGCAACCTGAACTCACAAAACCTCTAGAAGTTCATTCATTTTGCTCACACTTTCGTCTAGGATGCTTAAATCATCAGCAGAATCTAAGTCTAGGAGAGTTTTTCCTTCCCATTTGATTCCGTGACCTCCCATTGCCTTTATCGTGCTCCTTAAGAGAAAGTCCATCAAAATTATCCATATAAAGGGGTATAGAAAACAACCCTGCTTAACTCCTGATTTAATACAAAACCAGCTGCTAATCTCATTTCCTACCTTAACCGCAGCAGTGTCATTAGACCCCGGTGCCGCGCCGATGAGGGAAGACCAGCGGCGGCGGGGCCAAAAACAGCACGCCGCGCCACCAGCGTGATCAATGTTGACCGCAAACATTAATGTTTTCATCAGTCTCTGTCAAATCACAGCTTAAATTTACAACAGATTCGAGCCTATTCATGAGTTCAAAAATTCACAAGTCGCTGGCTGGAAACTGGTCTTCTTCGTTATTCATCAAGAGAAGTAGAAATGTGGTAGAAACGAAATGACTGTGGCGTTTCAGAACCCTTGCATAATACGAGTAGTTGAATTATCTATTAGTTATTTATTCTTAACATAAATAATTATCAAAATTAGTAGTTTTTTTCATCGAGCATTACTGCATAGACAACTTCAAATACCGTATCACAAAATTCGTCAGTTATCTGGGTAAAAACTTTGAACTTAGAAGCTTAATTTTTTCATAATGCCCTTTGCCTATATCTGTTTTGTCACCTTTAAAACAGTTGAAATGGGCGACTTTGATGTTCCTTGTTTTTTTTTTTTTTTTGCTCTTTTGGATTCTTAAAAAGACTTCTTGTATTAAAAACTGGTTTTTAATTGCAATTTAAAAAAAATTCATTTAAAGTTTTTTAGCTTCTTTATAGAATATATGTCATGTAGGCTAAAGCTGAACTGCTGCTTTTTTATTGATTTTGGCTGCTCTTTTGGATATTATTCGTTTTTTTTTTCTTTTGGGGATTCATACCAAATTATAAATTGATAAATACCTAATATCAGTCAAATTATAAACTGCATCTACAAGGAGTAAATTTATCAAATTGAAAAATACATGATGAACACTTCACATGAGAACACTTCAATTACAATGAAACAAAAATCACTTAATGGTTTATTCGGTATGAAGAAAAATTAAATGCCAGCTATTTTCTGGTAAAAAATGAAAAGCTCATCCGTTTTAAATGTAATTAAATGAAATAATATGTAGACTGAAGTAGCTCCAGGAAGATGCTGAAATTTTCATCCTAGTTCGTCACTTTTAATCCAAGCAAAATGTTAGGAACTTAGTATCAGTTATTGAGTTTAAGCTTTGATTTCCAAATGCTCACAAGAATTACCAAATTTAAGAAAGTCGCAACAATAAGTCACCTGTGGTCAAAATACTCAAAGACTCCTCTTAGATTCCCACCCAGGCTCAAAGCTTCTGCTATGGTCATTTCCATGGAAATATCCAAAGAGTTTCTTTTTAAAATAGCTTTCAAGCATAGTTAGGGGTATTTAGCCTTTTTAGCTTTTCTTCAAAGCTTTGAAAAAAGTGTTATAATATTCCAAATGTTACATTTGTGCATATTTTTGGTAATCATTTGCGGGGTGATCGAATTTTTTAAACCATTGTAGATACGTAAGAACGTTGCAACATCTAGTACCCTGAGGTCATAAGACTGTCAAAGACTCCTCCTTGAACCTCTCAAATTGAAAGCTTTTATTATGACCTGGCCTTTTAATGTAACTTGGGCACTGGACCAAGGGCGCCATTGTCACTCTAGCGCAACGTTAGGTGGGGATGTCGATATCGCTTTCGTCACACCAATTCGTTTTAGTGTGAATCTGCCTGGTACTTATGAATGAATGTTTTAAATTTAAACCCGTTTCATCAATAAGAAAAAAAACGGGCTGGACGCATATGTCCCATTCCCTTTGGACGACAAAACCATGCAAGTGCTGTAACAAGTATAACTCACGAAAATCTTGTTAATTTTTGTCAACTTTTCAACTTTTTGGCATCCCTACTTTCAATAAAAAAAAAAAAAAAAAAAATCAAGGCACTGTCACTTAAATATTTTAACTCCCTATGCCCCCCCCCCCTATGGATACTATCTCGATAGGACACCGCCTCTGCTTTAAATAAATAAAAAAAATTAACTCATTGGCACCCCTGCTTTCAAAAAAAAATCGAGGTATTATGATTTAAATATGATAGCTCACTACCCCCCCCCCCTCTGGATACACCTTGATAAAATGCCGTCTCTGCTTTAAATAAAAAAATTAACTTTTTAGGATCCCTGCTTTCAATAAAATTTTTTGAGATATTATCATTTAAATGTATTACCCCCCCCCCCCCCCCCCCTAGACCTTCAAATTTACATTAGATATGGCTGAAAAAGCAGATGGTTGGAAAAGATAGATGGTTGAAAAAACTGGAAATAAACAGAAATGTCCAAATATCGGTTCCGATATTTGGACATTCATCAATATGCAGACAATCATCAATATGCTGAAGCAAATTGATGATTTATAATTTTGGTGATTACTTATTAATAAGGATTTCATAAGTATGATAGAACTTGCTGGCAATGTAAGGTTTTGTGAACTGCCAATATAACTTCGGCTCCCCCCCCCCTCCTTCATCACAGAAGCGGCTGCCCCCTCCCCTAGGCAAGAAGCTACGTACGCCCATGCTGACATAACTTCATCTCCCCCTCCATCACACAATCGACTGCCCCCCCCTAGACAATATGCTGCCTACGCCCATGGATAGGATACCGTCTCAGCTTTCATTAGAAAAATAAGTTACTTAATAATTAACTAGGTCACTATATGGTTCAAACAAACACGCAAAATAACGTTAAACAGCTTAATGTTCCTTGAAAAAAATTCAGGGTATGAGTTAAGGGGTATAAAGACAACAACAAAGTTGTCGAAATTATTCAGATATACCTCAAATTATTGGAAAACTGAGTCATAGATTCGCCATGGCATTCCATAAGATCCAAAGAATCTAATTAAAAGGGAGCACACACAAAAGCCAAATTAGGCCAGTAGCCTATGAGAAATCGCAAAATATCCAAGACAATGAACAAGTCTTAATGGGGGGCCCAGGGTCTAACAAAATATTTCAATGGTTTCCCAGGGAATTTGATATCATTTTCTTCTGTATCCACTTTAAATGAAAAAATAATTATCCTTTTGGCATCCCTGCTTTCAATAAAAAAAATAAGGTATTATCATTTAAAAATGATAGCCCCCTATCCCCCCCTCTAGGCAATAATTTACAATTTATTTATGAGTCATATTTTTGGGGTAGCTTCCGAACAATTGAGTATTAAACATTCAGGCGTTCAACAATTGAGTATTAAACATTAAGAAAATCTTATCAAAAAAAGCAAAAAAAAAAAAATCTGCAAACTTACAATTCAGCGGTAGAAACAATCTGTCAGCTGTCAATTTCAAAATCCAACTGAAGGCTGAAGCTGTATAGTAGTGAATTCGTTCTATAATTCTATTCAACTTGAAAATAAAATTCTTGAGTACGAACGATGTTAGAAATAGCGACTGGGAAACTACATTCAAAATGATTTAAACTCATTTCATAAAGGCGATACTGTTTTTGTCAACATATGAAGAACTGTGTATATTGCAATATTTGCAATTGCATATTCCATCTGTCTGGTTTTTATGCAAAGTAACAAAAGAGACGAAAATTAATGAACAAGAGAGTAGTGAAGAATTATGGTATGCAAAGTAATATTTGGCAGGGAAAGTCACTAGTGATAAATCGCTAGGTGTGGCACCGTGATTGCGTGATTTTTTGGTATTTGGGGAACCAAATTTTTTTTCGGGGTGACGCATAGATTTTCGGGGAAATATCGAAAAATTCAGGGATAGGGCAAGCCCTGCTTGATTTCTAATCAGGAAAATCGAAATACTAAACCACAAAAGAAGGAAAAGCTCCGATTTTGCGGTTGACACAATAAAGAATTGCCGCAAAATTAATTTAAAGTCGACCGAACGCCGCCGGCACGCCAAAGGCGCGTTCGGTGGCGACACTTCGGTGGCTTTCGACCGGGCCTCTCGTCGGCGGCGTTCGCTCGAACCGCCGGCGCGGTGCCGGGGTCTAAGTGTTATTCTCGTATATAGCACTAATCACTTTTAATGTGTTTGTCTAGTATATCATACAAGGATAAGACCTTTGCTAAAGCTCTTCTATCAACAGAATCGAACGCTTGCTCATAATCTATAAAACTGAGGACCAAAAATGTTTGATAACTCAGGCACTTCTCAATTAATAACCTAGGAGTGAAAATTTGGTTTACACAACCTCTACCTTTTCTTGAACCGCACTGTTCTTCTCTTAAAACTTTGTCTAAAGCACCTCTCAGTCTAAAAAGCATCATATTACTAAGTAGTTTGCTACCTGTAAAGACCAGACTAATGTCACGATAATTACCACACACACTCTTATCACCTTTCTTATACAGTGGTTTAACTAAGGTTTTCCTAAAATCGCAAGGTACTTCCCCTCTTATACATATTCATAATCTTCAGTAACTTATTTTTAACCTCATAGCCGCCATATAAAAAAGTCATTTACCACACTATCAGCACCTGGAGCCTTATTTTCTTAATCCTTTTAGTACTGTCGCTAATTCTTCCTCACAAGACAAATTTTCCTTCACATCCTAGATATTACAAACTTTTTCATTTTCCTCTATATCTTTTCCTGCAACTGTATCTCTGTTTATCACATACTCAAAATGTTCCACCCATCTCTCTTCTCTTTATCTCTTTCCTTATCACTAATTGTGACCCCATTCCTATCTTTAACTGGGACAAGTCCATGGCCCCCACTACACACCTCCTTAGTTTATATTTTAATACTTTCTCCACTTTCTTTGCATTCCTTTTGTTGTCATGTGATCTATCACTCAGATAATTCCTGTACAAATCCCTTCTCCTCTCTATTAAACATAAAGCTTTTTCACTAATATTCCTAGCTGCAGTCTTAGCTTTCTTCCCTAAGACACCATCAGCAACTTCAAAAATTGTTTTTCTAAAATTATTCGAGCCATCTTCCACATTGTCAAATTTTAAACTCTCAAGTTTAGTATTCAACTGGTCCATGTTTTCTAAATCTTCTGAGCCTTATTCTTACCCTCCCCTCGGTCTTTCGACTGGATCGATTTTTAATTTAAATATTGAATACCAATTTTACCATATTTTTGAATCCATCTTTGGTTTCTGTGCGCATCTTTGGATTTTTTTTTTTTTTTTAATTCTTTCATCTTTCTAGCAGCATAATCCACCCAAACCACGTTATTTTGGAGAAACTTATCTCCAGGCTTGATTTTTACGCAACAATGATATATTAAAGCATGCGCAAATGAATCTATATCAGGAGGGGTAGGGAATTGAAAAAGTAGAAAAAGAATAGAATCATATCATTAATATAGGGTTTGATAAGGAGGGGGGGGGATTTCAAAATCTTGAGATTTTGAGTGGGCACTGGTTCAAAGGCATACCCCCAGCAAACATACTAGTCATCAAGTATTTTGCCTCGGCTAAACCATACAATAACAGTTGCTTTCCATAGCTAATGCAACTGCTGGATTCTAGTTTCACTATCTACAATATAACTATCTGAGCAGAACTATGTTATCACAAACTATAAAGTCCCTGCATTGAACCCAAAGTACAACACAAAGTAATCCATGATTTTAGTTAGGTTATTTCTTCACTAATACTTCAAACCAGTTCGACTTGTTCCAAATCGTCAAAAAGAGGGTTAGTTCAATCACAGAGAAATAGAAAGTTTACTTGTAAAAATTGTTGTGACTCAAAAGTTTCCGTTCATTTTACTGGCTTAAAACTTCTAAAAAAGAATCAACCAGGTCTTTTAAAGGCAGTGTTATTTGTCGTTCTAGAAATTGTATTCCCCTGTCAGTCTAGATTTAGCAGGATTATTTAGTTATTTGGCAGAATCAAAAGGCGATTTTTTTGGCTTCCCTTTATAACAAATGCTTAAGGAATAATGTGATTTTCTTGCAAACATATAGAATTATGGGAATGTAATCTCTCTTTTTCTCCTTGGTTAAGCTATATATAAACTTCTATATAACTATATATATATACATATATATATATATATATATATATATATATATATATATATATATATATATATATATATATATAAATATATATATATATATATATATATATATATATATATATATATATATATATATATATATATATATATATATATATATATATATATATATATATATATATATATATATATATATATATATATATATATATATATATATATATATATATATATATATATATATATATATATATATATATATATATATATATATATATATAGACTAAAGCAATATTGAATAAAGTAATCTCCCTTTTTCCCTTTGGTTCAACTACAATTTCCTAAGGACATTTTTACCTTTCATATATCTCCAAAGTTTGATACCACACATCTCTTGGCTGCTTCAATCTCTCACATACAGCGTAAATAAGCTTAGAAAGATCATCAGTATTGTCAAAACGTAATTGGTTTTTCTGCTGTTCGTCAGAGATTTGCTTCCATAAGGATACAATCCAGTCGTCAATGTAATCACCTAAATGAATTGCTCGGGACAATAATGAATATTAATCCCAAGCCTAGGTGAACAAAGCCTAAATTTTATTTAAGAAGCAATCGACCATTAAAAGAATTAAAAGTAGCTGTCCAAGAAGCTTTGAAGACAGACGGCTATATAAATCAACATCTACTAATCTGACTAAATAATTATAAAAAAAAAACAACTGAAAATTCAAAATCAATTTCTCTCATCAGAAAGAAATCGATCTATCTGACAGTTCTCGCCGGGGAAGGGAGGGGGTCTAAGCCCCAAACAGTCTTTAATCCTAAACGCCAAAACTATTCATGGATGTGTTTCAACGTTTTATGGTTAAATTCCGCCATTTTTCTCTGCGTACCAATATATTTATAGGTAAAACTCAGAGGTATTAGAAAAATAAGACTTTTGATTAATATTTGACTTCCGCATATTTAAATTTGATTTCCTCAGCGTTTATAATAAACATCTGACGCCTTTGAAAGTTTTCAGCAGATTCGATTGAAAGACTTGATGCAAGGGATCGGTACAACAGTCCATAGCTTAGAAATCCCTGGTAGGCCTATAACTTGGATTCTAATGGATGCATTCGTTTTTACACAACTAATGCGGGAAAAACACTGATTTATTTGCATTAAATTTGGCTGTTCAGTACATTTAAACGCTTGCAGAGGAAAAGATGAAAAAAGCACAATGTTAAGAAGAAATAAACTAGACAATATCGCTTTGAGTGGTCTTCCTTTTTTAAGGAGAGAATTACTAGAGAGAAAACTTACTGAATCGTGTTGAAGTACTGAAGCAGTAGTAAGAGTAATAATCAAATAGTACTGAAGGCAGGATACCGTAGCCTATTACTTAACAGTCCTAAATGCAGATGTATGTTCGCGAACTTTCCAGGGACTTTAACTGAGGGGGGACAACCCCCTACCAGATTCATAAAAATACCTCTTTTGGTATTTTCATGAAAAAAATTACCCCACCCCCAGATTAATACCCTACTTGCCCCCTTCCCTCTCCTACATTCCCGTGAACCAACAACCCCACAACTTCCTAAATGACTTTTTTGGATACATTTATGTTGAAGATGCCAAATTACAAGCAACTAAATTTTCAGCCAAGACTTGAGTATAAAAAAGGTGTACTGCAATACTGGAATTATTCAACTGTTTCATGGGCCACCTGACAAAGAAGACACCAGAAAACCCCCTAGGACTAAACTTTTCCGGTAGAATCCTTTCTTATGTAAAATCTGTGGAAGATGTAGCAATAGTGAGAGACGCACTTCTTCAATTGACCACAGTACTTTTCAATCCTTGTCTAAGAGAATTTTGAAAGGTTTGTCCTCAAACTGTTTGGGACAAGATCAGAATTATTTTTATTGAAAGAAAGATACTGAAAGTCAGGCTCCCGATATATTAGAAGTTACCACCCAGGATGTCAAATTCATCTATAACTTCACTTACCTAGGGGTAATAGTCCGCTCTAATGGTTCACTAAATTTTGATATTACAACCCCCGTTTCCAAGGTGTCAGATCTATTTTCTCCCTTCTTTAAAAGGTTTTAGCCTCAGCCTTGCATTTCTTGAGCAACTAAGAACCAAATATATAGGCTAAGGCCTCAGTCGCTAGCATGATAAATATGCACGTCAGAGACACGATCGTTGAAGCGCTAGTTATGAAAAGGATAGAGTGACATTGGCAGTAGGACTGACTTAGAACTTCTGAAGTGTTGTGTCTTACCAAAGCAACTCCATTCACAAGAAGACATCTCAACACGTTACCTCTGTTGGTAAGGCCATCTTACACGTGTTCCAGAGCATGCTCCAAATAGGGTGATCTACGACTCCAATAAAGCCCAGCAGGAATAGACAACAATCAGGGAGTGCTCTTGTGCAAGATAGAACAAGTATACCAAGAAGCAAAAGCAGAATCATGAGATCCACCCTCAAGACGCGCAAATCCTAACATTTAATCATACAGACCAAAGACAATGAACGATGCCTAAACCCCTCTACGTCAATGGTCTACCATAAAAAAGGAGGACCCACTGAAGCACAAGAGAATAAATACCTCAAATAATGTCAAAACATTAATCAATCAGATCATAAAAGCCTGCTGGGCAGGAATTTTGAAGCTTAGGAAGTCTTCCATGTGAATATGGAACGCAATAGAGACAAAAAGTTATTTTAATCGCCAATCTATGTGTCAAACAGCCCATCTTTGAATTCTGGAGCTGCAACCTTTACCTTTACTAATTTACGCATCTTCTTAACCCTATCCTTATCTGTAATATTAAATGGAAAAGAGATTGAAGTATTCTATTAAAAAATGTGCTGGGACAAGTGATTCATGGAATTTTTGAAAAAAAAAACAATGTCAAACATAATGAAATACCTTTTCAAAGTTAATAGGTAAAAACTTAAAAGTTAATGAATGTACTGGAAAGAAAATAACAAGCACTGAACAGTATTTGTAAGCATCATGGAGAGCTTCCATAAGCATAGAAAACTGATTCATAGGCAAAACATTTTCGAAGCATGAACCGAAAGTAAAAATTAAACAAAAAAATAAAACACTCAGGTCTTAAGACAAAAAAAAAACTCAAAATTACACCATGCTGATAACCTTCTATTAATACAATTACAAACTAGAAGTAATATGTCCAGATGGCCATTTTCAGTAGGCTATATTACTGAAATAGGATATTCCCTAAGATCACTTTGTTAAAGAGTATAACTTAGTTAATGATAATTCTATTCTCCTATGCTGATTCATATAATTTTGTTTTTTGCTGTTCTGTCTAGTTAAAGAGCATAGCCGTGAAACTTGCCTTTTTAATAAAGTCATTTCCTAGTTTATTTATGGGGTATATTATATCCCTAATTAATTACTCCTAATTAAGCCTTTTGATGGGAAACATTTTTTGCTACTTGTAGGCAATTATCTATGACAAAAAGCTTGGCAATTACTGGTGGCGGCTGTAGCCCCCTTTACAACTGAATAATTTCTGTTTATGTTCAAATTTTATAACTATTATAGTTCCTGTTATTGTTAAATTTGTAAATTCATTCAAACAGACAAATTTTTTCTTCTTATTTTTAGCTTTTTCGAAACTGTCATGCATGAGCGCATCAGAATGATAGAAATCAGAGATGAAACAATTATAACAGCATAGTAAAAATAAGCATACCATAATCCCTGTATTTCTTCCAGCTTAATGACTCATTCCAACTTTTCGAACCTAAAATCACAAGAAAAAAAAGTCAAATTTTGTGACTTAGATTCAGTCGGCGTTGCCAGTCAACTTTTTCAATTTAATGCAAACTTTGATGACGAAACGTTAGGTTAGATTAGGTTTGCTTACCTTAGGTTTTTAACCTATTTCTGATATTTATAATCAAACCTAACCTAATCTAACCTAACCTAACATAATCTAACCTAACTTTAACCTTTAGCATCACAGCTTGCACAAGACTGAAAAAGCTGACTCGAAAAGCTAATTGAATCCAAGCAGAGGAAAATAAATTTCGAACATTCACCAGTAAATGTCGAGATTAACCAGATTTCAGACATTCACGGCAATTTTAACACAAATGGTTTATACACCAGGTGAAAACTATTATGCCTGCTGTTTTTTTAATACCATGGGTTCAAGCTTGTGAACTCTATTTGGCTGCAACTTTCATTGGAATTAGCCTACTATAAACCTGGAGAAGACAAAGGTTGCACATTCAATTTAAGTGTCAAAGCTTCATCTTACAAATTTAATATGCATAGAAATAAGCAGGGGCGGATCCAGGATCTTTTTTTTTTTTGGGGGGGGGGGAAATAGGTTGATTCGATAAACTTGCGTTAGGAGCAAGTTTAATTAACGCAAACTTGAGTTAATTAAGTAAATTACCCTACTTTGGACTACGCTAGGGGGGGGGCGCCCCTCACCCCCTGGAAATGAGCATGTTTAGTAATGAGCTTTGTCTGCCTTGGAAACCTACTCTTTTCAACTGATAACAGCAGTAGCAACACAAAAGGAGACGTGCTCTTGAAGATCCTTTCAGATATCAACGTCGCTCTTCAAAGACGAGTATATTTGAAAAAAAAAACTATGGCTACTGTTGTTCCCACCATGGGAGACGGCCCATGTTGAGTGGCTTACGGGAATGCTACCAAAAAAATAAAGTTTGCTATTCAGCCCAAGATGTTAATATAATCTTTGAAAATTGCGTGAATACCCGTTTTCCCAATTATGTGCATGTCTACACGGACGGTTCTGTTAGAGATTCAAAAGCTGGGGCAAGTGCCTGTATCCCAGAACTAAACTTGAATATTTATGCCCCACTTCCGAGTAATTCATCAGTACTTTCGGCTGAATTATATACAGTACGAATTGCGTTAAATGGCTTAATTGATCTGAAGACCTCTTCAAGGAACATTCTATTCCTATCAGACTCTCTTTCTTCAATCCATCTTCTTAGCCAAATAAATTATCATGCTGATGACCTTGACCTGAAAGACATATGCCAAAAGATCAGTTATCTATTTTCAACTGGATATTCCATAGCATTTCTTCATATTCCAAGCCATAAAGAAATCAAATATAATGAAATGGCAGATAATTTTGCAAATAAGGCAGCAGATATCCCTCCCCCAAGAAATTTAAAGACCTTCAATTTTAGAGAGGTCGTTAGAGCCCGAACAAAGTTGCTTACCAACGTTTTGTGCAACCTCCTTTCAAATCTAAGGACTTTAATATGCTCTGCTATGAACTAAAAGCTGGAACTATTTTCCTTAATGCTGATCTTTTTATATGGGGAATCCACCACACGCTCCTATGCAGAAATTGACATCAGACTTCGGAAAATGCACAACATGTTCTCTTTGAATGCACACCAAGGGATTAAGATTCGAGGAGAAATTACTGTCATCAATTGAAGATCCCCATGTCGTTTAATGCTCTTATTAATTGTTCTCTTTCACATGATTAATTCAAATGACTTTCCCGTTTTAAACCCCTATGCTTTCTAAAAACCAGAATATAATTTGTACTTTATTAAAATAAATTCAAATTAATTTACTGGAAAAAAAATGTCCATTGTCAGTTTAATATAGGCTACATATGCTGATATTTATTCCTTAAAATCTTAATTAATTTTTGATTTCTTAAAGTTATAAAAATGAAAACAATTAATGATTTTTTTTCAGTAAAGTACAAATTATATTCTGGCTTTTAGAAAGCACAGGGATTTAAAACCCTACTCATATTAATTTCTGCTAGTTTTGAGTTTGACTCTGTTACTTCTTTTAATTTATGCTTGTTTTGGATTTCATTTATTTATTAATACTGATTTGTGGTAGTTATATGCTTGGTAGATTATTTGATTCTATTTTTGTTTATTTTTGGTTTACTGGAGTTCATTACTTTTTTTTTTAAAAAAAAGCTTATTTTGTGGAAGTTTTTTTTTAAATTAATTTCTGTTCGTTTTATATTGACATAAACTTTTTCAGGGAAAGAGACTGAGCCTCTTCTAAAGTAAAACAGCCACACCTTCCATAAAAACCTTAAATACCCCCTGGCCATATATTACAACCCTTGCCCCTAATCTCTGGGGTTTGTTTCAACCCCAAAAGCCTTGTTATATGATATTTAGACTATTTTGAATAGAATGGCTATCCCAAATTTCTATTAGATACATTTCGGGACAATACGACGTGTGTGTGTGTGTGTGGGGGGGGGGTACCCTCCGATCACTTTGAGTCTTAAAAAGAGCACTACAGCGTCTGATTACCAATCCAATGAGCCCTTTCCAAAGCTTATATGACCATGCTTTTTACAAGAACCTTATATGCCCCAGGCAATAACTTACAACCTTTGCCCTGAGGGCTGGGAGGTTTTTTTATCCTCAAAGAAATAATTTCCAGACCATTCAAATCCGTTGAACAAAATAGTTATCTCAAAATTTTGACTAGAAGTGTTCGGGGAAATTATGGGCGCGGGGGGGCATTAACCCTCTAATCACTTTCCACTAATAAAAAAGGCACTAGTCCTCTCAATTTCTAATCGAACGAGCCCTTTTTAAAGTTTTTACGACAACACTTTCTATAAAAACCTTATATGCCCCCAGGGCATAACTTACAACCTTATCCCTGAGGGCTGTGGGGAGTTGTCATACTCAAAAACATAATTTTCGGACCCTTCAACTACGTTCAACAAAATGGCTATCTCAAAATTTTGATTGAATGTGTTTGGGGAAATGGTTAGCGTTAGAGGGGGGTTAGTTGCCCCCAATCCCTTTCAACTATTAAAAAGGGCATAAGCCCTTCCAATTTCCAATAGAATGAGCCCTTTTTGAAGTTTCTATGACAACACTATAAAAACCTTATATGCCCCCAGGGCATAACTTACAACCCTTGCCTTGAGGGCTTTGGGTGTGAGGGGGGTTGTCATCCTTAAAGACATAATTTCCAAAACTTTAAAATACGTTTAACAAAATGGATATCTTCAAATTTTGATTGGATGTGTTTGGGGAAATGGCGGGCGTGAGAGGCGGGTTAGTTGCCCTTCAATCACTTTTTGCTAATAAAAAGGGCACTAGCCTTTTCAATTTCAAATCGAATGAGCTCTTTTTGAAGCTTCTACAAAAATGCTTTCTAAAAAAAAACGTTATTTGCCCCCAGTTTACAACTTTTAACCCTTACCCCGAGGGCTTTGGGATGGTTGTCATCGTCAATTACCTAATTTCCAGAACTTTCAACAACGTTGAAAAAAAAAGTCTAACTCGAATGAGCCCTTTTCGAAGTTTCTACGATAACCCTTTCTATAAAAACCTTATATGCACCCAGGGCATAACGTACAACCCTTACCCTAAAGGTTGTTGGGGGGGGGGGGGTTGTCATACTCAAAGACAAAATATTCAAAACTTTCAACTATGTTGAAGAAAACGGCTATCTCAAAATTTTGATTGGATATGTATGGGGAAATGGTGGGCCTGAGAGGGGGGGGGGGTAATTACCCTCCAATCACTTTCTACTATTAAAAAGGGAACTAGCCCTTTCAACTTAAAATCGAATGAGCCCTTACTTAAGTTTCTACAACAGCCCTTTCTACAAAAACCTTATATGCCCCCTGGGCATAGCTTTCGACCCTTACCTTGAGGGCTGTGGGGGGTTATCATCCTCAAAGACCTAATTTCCAATATTTTCAATTACGTTGACCAAAATGGATATCTCAAAATTTTGATTCGGCGTGTTAGGGGAAATGGTGGGCGTGAGAGGGGGATAGCTGCCCTCCAACCATTTTTTACTATTAAAAAAGACACTAGCCCTTTCAATTTCCAATCGAATGAGCCCTTTTTGAAGTTTCTACGACAACAATTTCTATAAAAACCTTATGTGCCCCCAGTGCATAACCTACAACCATTACCCTGAGGGTTGTGAGAGGTTGTAATCCTCAAAGACCTAATTTCCAGAACTTTAAACTACGTTGAACAAAATGACTATTTCAAAAGTTTGATCGGATGTGTTTGGGGAAATGGTGGGCGTAAGAGGGGGGTTTGTTGCCCTCCAATCACTTTCGACTATTAAAAAATGCACTAACCCTTTCAGTTCCAATCGAATGAGCCCTTTTTGAAGCTTCTACAGCAACATTTTCTATGAAAACCTTATATGCCCCCAAGCCATAACTTACAACTCTTGCCCTGAGGAGTGCGGGGAGGGGATTGTAATCCTCAAAGACCTAATTTCCAGAACTTTAAACTACGTTGAACAAAATGGCTATCTCAAAATTTTGATTGGATGTGTTTGGAGAAATAGTGGAAGTGAGGGGGGGGGGGGGGGTTAGTTGCCCTTCAATCACTTTCTGCTAATAAAAAGGGCACTAGTCCTTTCAATTTCCAATCGAATGAGCCCTTTTTGAAGTTTCTACAACAACCCTTTCTATAAAAAACTTACATTCCCTCAGGGCATAACTTACAATCCTTACCCTGAGGGCTGTGTGTGTTTGTGTGGGGGGTATCATCCTCAAAGATCTAATTTTCAATATTTTCAACTACTTTGAACAAAATGTCTATCTAAAAATTTTGATTGGCTGTGTTTGGGGAAATAGTGGCTGCGAGAGGGGGGTTAGTTGCCCTCCAATCATTTTCTACTATTAAAACGGGCACTACACCTTTCAATTTCCCATTGAATGAGCCCTTTCTGTAGTTTATACGACAACGCTATCTATAAAAACCTTATATGCCCTAAGGCATAACTTAAAACCCTTTCCCTGAGGGGTGTGGGGGGGGGGGGTTGTCATCCTTAAAGACCTAATTTCCGGAACTTTCAACTACGTTGATCATAATGTCTATCTCAAAATTTTGATTGGATGTGTTTAGGGAAATAGTGGGCGTGAGAGGGGGATTATTTGCCCTCCAATTACTTTTGACGATTAAAAAGTGCACTAGCCCTTTGAATTTCCAATCAAATGAGCCATTTTTTAAGTTTCTACGACATTGCTTTCTATAAAAAACTTATATGCCCCAGGGTATAACTAACAACCCTTGCCCTGAGGATTGTGGTGGCAGTGTGCTCCTCAAAGACATAATTTCCAGATCTTTCAACTACGTTGAACAAAATGGCTATCTCAAAATTTTGATTGGATGTGTTTGGGGAAATGATGGTTCTGGAAGGGGTGTTAGTTGCCTTCCAATCACTTTTGGCTATTAAAAAGGGCACTAGCCTTTCCAATTTACAATCAAATGAGCCCTTTTTGAAGTTTCTATGACAAATCCTTTGATACAAAATGACCTAGTCTAATGAAAACAACAAACAAAAAAATAAATAATACACTGTGCCAACATTGCTCTTTACTTAGGCAGTACTATTGTGCTGCCTGTGATATGGAAGCCACAATCTATAGATTGATGATTATGATCCTAAAAAAACGCCATTAGTACTAGCAGCATGCTGACTGTAATCAACTAGCAGATATTCTTTGGAATATGGGTATAATAATTGATAACCAGTGAATGTTTTCCTGGAATTTCATAGAGGTGAATGGACCTCCCACTGGATCCACAGACCATGCAAAGCTATGAAGATGAAGAAGTTCTACCTAAGCGTTTTTTTTATATCTCCGCTTGTGAGACCTGGATTCCGGAGGTCAAGGACAGACACAAAACCATTTACCAGCATTAGCATCAGCTTTTAAAAAATACCCTAAAATCTTTAAAATCAAATTTTGATGGAAATTAAACAGTATTTGTGAAACATTGCCAAAACAGCATATCTCCAATATCTACTGAACAGCTTAGGTTATCAAGTTGAAACTATCAAGGATCGTTGGAGGGGGGGGGGAATGTGTACCTTGAAACTTTACTTGGGAAGAGGGGATAGAGGGAAAGGGTCTAAATATTTTGGTCTCCAATCTGTTTAAAATTATCAGTGTTATAAGCCCCTGATAAACTTGGTACCAAGATTGTCAAAACAGCATATCTGCATCATTTCAGGAGCAGCCTAGAAAGGTTGAATTGAAATTTTCAAGGGTTATTGGAGGGCTAAGGGGACATCAAATTTTCAACTGAGAAGAGGGACAGAGGCTAATCAAAAGAAGCCATGTATCCAGGTTATCAAAATGATATATCTGCAACATCTTGGGAAGAACTTGTAGGGATTGGGCTGAAACTTATGAAGCATTAGGGGTTGGAGAAGGGAATACTTGTAAATGGGAGGGATGACTGAGATTTTCCAATCTTTTGGGAACGTCTTGGTTTTCCATTCAATAAATAGCTGCAGCAGCTGGCTCACAACCAAATTGAGGGAAAGCTTTTCAAATCCCAGGTGAAATGCTGTCCTCCCCAGGAGACTTGTGTCTTTTGGGGTTTCAGATGGCTTTGATGATTTTGTCAAGGTCTGGTGGAGAAATATTTCTCAACTGAAATATGTCTCCATATTTCAGTTGAGTACATATTTCTCAACTGAATTTCAACAACTCAACTGGCGCAATCACGTTGGGGTTTAGAAGGTCACTAAAATACATTTTCCATTGTTTCACTTTTTAGCCACAGTCAGCTATGGTATTCTCTTGTTGATCTTTGATAGTGTTGGAGACACCCAACTTCTTTCTAGTAGATCCTTTAAGAATTTGATATGTGCATTGTGAGTCAAGGCTTTGGGCTGTGTTTTCTAGTTCACGAGCAACTTCCTCCCAGTGATGTGAGCAGTCCTTACTTACGTTTCGTTTAACGCTCTTCCTCAGTACAACGTTGGACTGTTTGTCAAGATGACTTGAGGCATGTCTCTCTTGAATCATTTCCAGGGTTTTTTTTTTTAAAATCCAACTCTGTCTAGAGGGGGAGGGGGTAGTAATGTACATCAGCTGCAACTTCAGTGGTGGTGGTCTTAAACTGCAACCACATTTCTTCAGGGTTTTGAGCATTGATGGGCAGGGCATCAAATCTATTTTGGAGCTGAAGGCAAAACTCATGTTTGACTTGATCAGAATCCAGTTTGGTGACAATCATCCTTTTCTTTGGGGTCACTTTCTTTCTTATACTAAGACAGAGAAGGGTCTTTCATCAGGGATATGCTGTGAAATTTTGTGTTGGAACAAAGAGTTTGCAGCCACAAGTTTGTGGTCGCAAGCAAACTGGATGATGCAGTCACCATTTTTGGATTGCTGCCTGTATGTGACATCCAATGATATCATGTATTAATAGTTCGGTAAGTCCAACATGGTCATTCCTATCTCTTGCTAATATGAGGTAGTCTTGTATTGGGCATCTCTTCACTATTTGCTCTAGCTCCATGTAGAATAACTCTTTCTGGGCTTCACCAACCTTACAGGTTAGAGAATATACTGCTATGATACTTATACTGAACAGTCTGCACTCTAAGCGGGTGAGAGTAATTCTTGGGCTAATAGGGTCCCACACAAGAAGCACATGTTGAACTATAGTGCTCAGCACGATCCCCACTCTGTGAAGTCCAGAACCTTACTGTACTCCAGAGTTCAAAACTTGGTATGGTACTTCTTATCTGATTCTTCTGTGGGTATCTCTTTGGACAGGATACCTCTTATCCTTGTTTCAGAAAGGCAGATCACATCTCCCTTATATTTGTACAATTCATAAGCTATTACTTTTCAGGTTGTCTTTTGTTTCATTGATCTTACATTCCAGCAGAATACTCCAAAAGCTTTTTTCATCTGACTGATGTGGGTTGTAATGGTTTGCTCATTTATCAGCATTACCACAATCCATAAAAGTGAAAGCGCGTCACCTAAAGCTGGGGACACCATAGTTCGGATGATTTGTTCATCATTTCCCCTAACACATCCAATCAAAATTTTTAGATAACCATTTTGTTTAATGTAGTTGAAAGATCTGGAAATTATGTCTTTGAGGAGCACACTGCCCCCATGGCCCTCAGGGCAAGGGTTATTAGTTATACCTTGGGGGCATATAAGTTTTTTTTTTATAGAAAACAATGTCATAAAAACTTAAAAAATGGCTCATTTGATTGGAAATTCAAAGGGCTAGTGCACTTTTTAATAGTCAAAAAGTAATTGGAGGGCAACTAATCCCCCTCTCATGCCCACCATTTCCCCAAACACATCCAATCAAAATTTTGAGATAGACATTTTGTTCAACATAGTTGAAAGTTTTGGAAATTAGGTCTTTGAGGATGATAACATCCCCCACACCCCTCTGGACAAGGATTTTAAGTTATGCCTTGGGGGCATATAAGGTTTTTATAGATAGTGTTGTTGTAGAAACTTCAAAAAGGGCTTATTCAATAGGAAATTGAAAGGGCTAGTGCTCATTTTAATAGTAGAAAGTGATTAGAGGGCAACTACCCCCCCCCCTCTCACACCCACCATTTCCCCAAACACATCCAATCAAAATTTTGATATAGCCATTTTGTTCAACATAGTTGAAAATATTGGAAATTAAGTCTTTGAGGATAACCCCCCCCCCAACAACCTTCAGGGTAAGGCTTGTAAGTTATGCCCTGAGGGAATGTAAGGTTTTTATAGAAAGGGTTGTTGTAGAAACTTCAAAAAGGGCTCATTCAATTGGAAATTGAAAGGGCTAGTGGCTTTTTATTAGCAGAAAGTGATTGAAGGGCAACTAACCCCCTCTCACTTCTACCATTTCCCCAAACACATCCAATCAAAATTTTGAGATAGCCATTTTGTTCAATGTAGCTTAAAGTTCTGAAAATTAGGTTTTTGAGGATTAACCCCCCCCCCCACACACACACACCCCTCAGGGCAAGAGCTGTAAGTTATGGCTTAGGGGGCATATAAGGTTTTCATAGAAAATGTTCTTGTTGACTATTGCCTAGCAGATCTACACAACAGGTTGTAATTGTAATGGATTAAGATGGATTGCAACCTCTTTTTTGTGCCTGTCCAACAAAACATGCTGATTCATGGTGTAAAAGCCTTTACAATAGCTAAGGTTTTTCTTGCACATTTTGGAGTCAAAAGAAAACTCATCACCAATCCTACACCAATTGCTTATCTTTCTGCCACTCATGTCTCCTTTAGTTAACAATGGGTAACAAAATTTGCAGTTGCACATTGTCTTTCCTAAATAAACTTGAGAGAATTGAAAGACAAGTAGGTTTAAACAAAGCAGGAAAAACATTAAGTACATAAATTTTGCTATCTGAATATTCTGCTCATTGTACTCTTCTCTTCTTAACTCAACTTACTTTTAGTTTATACACTAACATTTAGAGGGAAAGAATATATAATTTGTACCATTTGAATATAAGTCAATTCATATGAATTTATACTGGTATGGTTCATCTTATGAGGCTGCAGGAAATTATCTATCTTGAATGTTACCATGATATGACCAATCCATCCCACCCACCCTATAGGCCAACATTACTCTCTATCCTTGAACAGTATGACCATATGACCCATCTATCCCAACCACCATATAGACTAATTATGTGCTGTTATTAGCTGCCAATGTTCACAACAGTTAATAGACACTTAGACCAGAGACATAGTTCCACTGTTTTGTTGCTCCTTTCTGAGCTGCTCCAGTGTAACCAAGAGACCAGTACAACCAGATTTGTGGAGAAGCTATATTATCTAAAGTGTGTCTTTCAAATGTATCATGCTTCAGTTTTAAAATATAACATACTCTCAAATAGGGAGTTTTAGGGGATTTAAGGAACTTTCTGCATAAAAAGGGACTTGGAAGGGACTTCAGCCCAAAAACAGGACTTTAGGGACTAATTCCAAGCCCTGCTAGTATTTTTTTGTCAGACCTAAGTCTATAGTATTATGTTTGTTACTGTGAACTGTGTAAAGTCAGCAAAAGTAAATAAAATGGTATTGCTTTGCCACCAAATAGCATTTTTTAGTTAGATAATTGGTCAATATTTTGCTGTTCATATTATTGAGTTATGGATAAAGGAACTATACCACTTGATGACTTTATTTTTCTTTATAATTATAATAATTGCTCCTCTTGCAAATTCAAATTTAAACCCTTTTTGAACCCTTAAAATGACCAAAAAATTTCTAGTTTTTGGGTATAAAAAAAGGCTTAAACCATGGATTTCAAACTTTCTATTTGATTATAAATCCATTTTATAAGGTTATATAATTCACAAGCATTGATTTATTACAATTAAGTTGGATAAAATATTTAAAACAATTTCTCTATTTTTTTATCTGCCATGTTTCTTCTTGTTGGCTTTGAAATTTTTCAACGTATAGGTGAAATGGCAGTTGTTATGCAGCCTAACAGAACAAGAAGAGAACATGACATATTACTTTTGATTTTTTTTTAAACCAACTAAATCTTGATAAATCAATGTTTGTGAATTATACAACTTTTACAAAATGGATTTATAATGAAATAGTAAGTTTGAAAGAAATTTTATAGGCTAACACATTTTTATAGCCTATCCAAAAAATATAGAATTAAATTAGGTAAAATTCTACTTTAGCTACTTTTGGCTATCTTGGAAAGGGGCTAGGTTAGAAAAAATGAAACTTTCAGGGATGGTTCTAGAGGCTAAAGTATGTCCCGGGAAGGTATTTTGAAGTACCTACCTCCACTCCTTCTCCCTCTAGAGGGTCCTGAATTTGAGAAGGTATCTATTGAAATTTTGACAAAAGAACATTTTATCTTAATTTTCAGTTATCAGTTTCTTTTTCTCTGGCCTTAGTTCTGAAAATGCAATTCCTGTTATTTGAGTAGAATTTTAAGCCATATTAATGTTTTTTTTCAAAATTTGGGAAATGTATTTGCATATCTTTAAAACCTTATAAATTGGGATTGAGCAAAGTTTTGAAGCTGAAAACAATTTCATTGTACTTCATTTAAGCAAAAGATCTGTTTTGCAAGGTTTCACTTTTATAAAACACAAATTTTTAAAGGTCACTCTAGAAGGAGAAGGAGTGGAGGAAGTTACTTCAAAATACCTTCCCAGGACATATTTTAGCCTCTAGAACCATCCCTGAAAGTTTCATTTTCTAACCTATCCCCTTTCCAAGATAGCCAAAAGTAGCCAAAGTAGAATTTTACCTGAAATTATTATTTTCAAAGGTCCTAAAAAGGGTTCAAATTAAATTTGTGAGGAAAGTAATTATTATATTTAGAAAGAGCATAAAAATGGCATCTAGTGGTATATTCAATTTATTTGTATGTCAATAATATGAATAATGAAATATTTACCAGAAAATTAATCAAGCCTGGTAAAAATTTGACATTTGTCTTTGATAAACTAGGGCCATTTAGCCTAGGCTATGTAGCACCTGTCCTATCTTATTTTTATAATAACTGAAAAAATTTGTGTATGAAAATTGCTAGGATCTCCCTAAATATGAAGGGCTGATAATCTTTAAAGGTTTAATTTCCTTTGCTCAACAACATTTCTTTAAAAATGTCAAATAAAAGTTTTTCTGGAAAGCAATTGTTTATCCTAGCCTAAGGTAAAAAATCAACTTTAGGAAGACTGATACAAGTAAATACTAAGGGAACCACTAAAATAGTGCATAATATTAAAGAGCTAGGCCTAATTAATCATATAAAGGTGGGTAGGATCAAAATGTCACTTTTAAAACTCATTTTTCTAATTTGAAAGTATTGCGTCTATGTTGCCTAACATAAATAAGTACTAGTTAAATCCTTCCTGTGGAAAACATTCCTCGCACTGTGTGTGCTAATTTACATAGAATATTGTCTGCAAACTTCTATTTGAATTGATTCCAGAATTTTCTCAGTAGCCTGGGATTTAAAATGGTAAGCCATGTAGTATATCCGTTTTATGAAGATCCCTCGAAAAAACATAGGACCCGTTGTCATTAGAATGGCTGTTGGATTTATGTCCACCTCCCATCCTCATGAAAACAACCATTTGCTCAACATACTGTTGTATTTCTCAATCCAGCTCTAGGCATAGGCTAGGCCTACCCTGTAGGCTATTCAATAAGCTTACCTTTGCTGAATCTTAATTTTTAAGGCTTCAAAAGATAACAATTTAAAAAAATGGTAAGTTTGTAGTTCACTAGATAATTTAATATTAATGGCAGAATTTACATTACTGACCTACAAATAGGCCTAAGATGAACATAGTTACCATACTTACCATTTGATGGCTTTTTTATGCTCTTTCTAAATTTAATAATTGCTTTACACAAAAATTCAAGTTAAAGCACTGTAGACCCTTGAAGAGCATACATATTTTTCTTATTTTTTGCTGTAGCCCTAGCCTATATAAAAGGGTTAAAACATTGGTTAATAAACTTAGGCCTAATATTTGATTATATTTTTATTTTGCTATTCATCATGCTCTGGTTAAAAAAATTGTAAATATTTATATTAACAGAGTAGTCAGATAGCCTAGCCTAGCTCAGAAACAAACATACCCCAGAAGCACAATTTCATCCTGCTGATTCTTTATTTTGTCACCATCAATTCAAATTATAGGTCAACCAGATTGATGAACACAGTTATATAAAGAGAAAAATATATCATCTTAGAGTGTCTGTAACAGGCTTAAAATTGAATTTGCAATGGAAATAAACATCATATTTATATTCAGAATGAAATTTTGTTTGTTAGTACTCTGAATATTCAGTAAAATTCTACTTTAGCTGCTTTTTGCTATCTTGGAAAGGGGTTAGGTTAGGAAAATGAAACTTTCAAGGATGGGTCTGAAGCCTAAAATGAGTCCAGGGAAGATATTTTGAAATACCTACCTTGACTCCTTCTCCCTCTAGAAGGTCCTGAAATTTGCCTCCATGACCTATTGAAATTTTGATAAAACAAAATTTTACCTTAATTTTCAGTTGTAAGTTTCTTTTTCTCTGGTTTTAGGTCTGAAAATGCAACTCCTGTTATTTGAGTAGGATTTTAAGCTACTTTAATGCTTTTTTTCAAAATTTAGGAAATGTATTTGAATATCATTTAATCCTTACAAATTGGGATTGAGCAAAGTTGTGAAGCTGAAAAAAATGTGTTGTACTTAATTTAAGCAGAAGATCTATTTTGCAAGGTTTCAGTTTTATAACACTCAGATTTTTAAAGGTCATCAGAGGTCAGGACCCTTTAGAGGGAGAAGGAGTGGAGGTAGGTACTTAAAAATACCTTCCCAGGATATACTTTGGCATGTAGACCCATTCCTGGAAGTTTCATTTTCCTAACCTAACCCCTTTCCAAGATAGCTAAAAGTAATGAAAGTAAAATTTTACCAAATATTCTGCTACATAATTATTTATTAGATAAATGATTTATAAATCTTTAAAAAAACTGCTGTGTTTACTTTAAGCTGTTGATTACTCTTGTTTAAACTGGTGTATCTGTAAATTGAATTGACTAATGAAATCAAGATCCAGAAAACACATGGAAAATATATAATTCATGCTATAAATGCACATTAGGGGAGGGGGGGATTAAGGGTAACATATTTTTGAGCTGCAGTTAAAATGTGTTAATTACAATTATTCTGAATACAATGAAGTAAGAATTGTTGTTCTTAACCCTTTTATATAGTCAAAATTACAAGAAAAAGGTTCATCTTTGAGTGTCCTAAAGGGCTTAAAATGGAATTTTCCAAGTACAACAGCTATTATTTTTAGAGCATAAAAAGGCATCAAATGGTATTGTGGCAACTTTTACCACAGCAGCCAATAATAAGAACCCAAGTCCTAAAATTGGTCTCAATCAGAAACCCTAATCACTGTCTAAATTCACAAAGTGTAAAGATTTTCAGACAGAGGTCTTTATTCCACTAAGTTCAATAAAGGTCTGACCATTTCATATGAACAAAGATTCATTCAAAACAAAACTAGGTAATATCTTGGCTCTCTGCCAAAACAGGTAATTAGCCTTTTCCATTTCACACACACTTACAAACTACAATCTCAGAAAATACACATCACAATGTGAAAATAAGATAAGAAAAATGATAAACCATCACATCCCTTCCCCCTTAGGCACAGTTTCATGAGTTCTTCCTTTGAGACCTCATTTATGACAAGAAAAGTGGAAGGGCCACTTTGAGCACTATTTACAAGAGAGGAGGGGTTGCCTATTCCTGATATCTTGACAGGGCGTCAGCATTAGTGTGTGCAAGCCCTGGATGGCTATTAATGGTGAAATCATATGCTTGTAGGATGAGAATCCACTGAGCTAATTTCTTGCTCTGATTCAACATCACATGAAGCCACCATAACAGATCATGGTCAGTTTTGACAAAGAAATGCTGACCTGCCAGGAAGTAGTGGAACTTGGATATTGCCCATTTTATTGCTAGCATCTCCTTCTCAATTGTGGATTATTGACTCTCAGCAGGTGTCAGTTTCCTGCTAATGAAGCCAATAGGGCATTCCTCCCTGTCAGTCTGCTGGGTCAAGACTGCCTCCAGTCCTTTACTGCTTGCGTCTGTAGTATGAATGGCTCCTTATAGTTTGGATTTCTCAAAACTAGAGCTGAACATAATGCCTCCTTCAGAGACTCAAATGCCAGTTCTGCATTGGGAGTCCACTTGAGTACCTCAGGGGCCTTTTTGGTCATCATCTGGTGGAGTGGTTTGGCCAAAGCTGCAAAATTCTGAATAAAGCAACCATAGTACCCAAATAGTCCCATAAATGCTTGAACATCCTTTTTCAAAAGGGGCCTTGGATAATTGACAATCCCCTGGACCTTGTTCATTGATGGCTTAATGACTCCACCTCCTACTGTGTGTCCCAAAAACTCTGCTTCTGTATCCCAAAACCTGCACTTCCTTGGATTGACTGTCAGCCCTGCTTACTGCAATCTATAGCAGCATTTTGATATGTTGCAAATGGTCCTGGAAAGTGTCACTGAAGATCACAATATTGTCAATGTAGCAGCAAAGGAATTTCAAATCTCTGAGAACACAATCCATGAGCTTTTGAAATCTTCCACTTGCTCCTTGAATCCCAAATGGCATTACAAGAAACTCATATAGACCATTTGGCATCACAAATGCTGTCTTGTGTATGCTATTAGGGTGCATTTTTATCTGCCAATATCCTCGAGTTAAATCTAGCTTGCTGATGAATTTAGCCATTCCCATTCCCTCAAGGATCTCATCTGTGCAAGGTAATGGGTAACAACTCCGCCTTGAAATTTTATTTAGTTCCCAATAGTTGGCACACAACCACACTGTCCCATCTGCCTTTGGTACTAGTACTATTGGTGACACATAGTCACTCTCTGACAGTCTTATAATTCCTTCTTGCAGCATCCTAGCCACTTCAGTTTCTACCAGGTGCTGTTTTGCTGCTGGAACTCAATAAGGTTTTTTCTGCACTGGTGAGTTACTGCCTGTATTGATCTCATGCATCACGAGATTGGTTTTCCCAGGTCTATCCAAAAGGGTTATTCTGTATCTTCTCAAGATTCTAGCTAAATCCTTTCTCTGACCATGACTCAGAATTCCATTTATGGATGTCTGGAGGGCTACTTTGAAGTCTCTGTCATTTCCTGTACCCTTGTAGTCCATCATCTCTTCCAGAGTTGTGTCCAAATAGTTGTCTGTTTTAATAAATAAGATTTCATTTGGATTTGCCCTGTGGTACTTTTTAAGAAGGTTTACGTGGAGAAGCTTTGACTTCTTTTTCCCCTTGGGAAACTCCACTGGGTAATCCACACTTCCAGATTTCTTCAGGATCTTGTATGCACCTTGCCACTGTACCTGAAGTTTGCTATTTCCACACTGTAAGAGGGCCAGCACTTCCTCTCCCATTTCAAACTCTCTGGGTTTCCAGCTGTGATCATACCAGGTCTTCTGTTGTTCCTGACTTGCCAATAAGTTTTGATGTGCAGTCTTGGTCCATTTGCTAAGTTGTTCCCACATATTAACAGGTAACTGACTACCAATTCAGATGCACCTTTCTTTTTCTCCTCCCACTCCTCTTGTAACACATCTAGTGGTCCTCTGACATGATGCCCATAGATCAGCTTGAATGGTGAGAAACCTGTCAAAGCTTGTTTAGTTTTCCTGTAGGCAAACAAAAGATATGGAAGATACTGATCCCACTTCTTCAGCTCATCTCTGGCAAATTTTCTTAGCATCTGCACTACAGTCCCATTTAACCTCTCAACCAATCCATCTGTCTCCAGATAGTAAACACTGGTACAAAGGGGTTTAATGCCAAGGGCCAAGTATAGTCTCTGTATCACTCGGGAAATGAGGTTACTTCCATTGTTGGTCAGAATCTCTGAAGGTATCCCCACTTGAGAGAAAAACTTGATCAATTCATCTGCTATCTTTTGTGAGTGAGTTGAGCGAAGCGGTATAGCCTCCGGATATCTGGTTGCATAGTCGCTTATTACTAGGATCCACTTGAAACCAGTTTTACTACACTCTAAAGGTCCCACCAGGTCCATTCCTGTTTTGTGGAAAGGAGTCTCAATGATCGGGAGGGGTTTTAATGGCACCTTGTCTATCTGGCGTTTTCTGGCTGTCATCTGGCACTCATGACACTGTTGGCAATGCTTTGCTACGTCCAGATAAAAATTCGGCCAAAAGAATCTTTCAAGAATCCTGTCAGTAGTTTGTTGCCTGCCCATATGCCCTCCCATACTTGGTGAAGGATCTCATCCCTTACAATGAAATCTTTTGCCTCTGTAGGTTCAGCCTTAGCCTGCACCCAGAATTCTTGCAAGATCTCATCCAACCTCTGTAACTCAGCAAAACTTTTCCCTTTCTGTCCAGGTTTCATGGGAGCCTCCTCTTTGTCTGACTTGCCCTGAGAAACGGCCTTCTTTTCTCTACACTTCTGCCCCCGACTCTTCCTTGCTTTTCCTCCTCCAGAAAACATTGAGTCATCGAAGTCAAACTGTCTTGCCTCCAAAATATCCGTTTGTGACTCAGCCGGCTTGCTAGCTCTGGCTTTCGTTGTCACAAACACATGAACTTCCGAATCTACCAGCCTCAAGAATTCTGCAAAATTTCTCCCTACCAGGAACTTCTTTGGGATCCAATCTGAGACTGCAACCTTCACTGGAGGTTCAACAAGCAAACCTTCTGCTTGTTTCACCCATACATCCACTACCACCATATACAAAAAAAAAATCTGAAATGAACAAAAAGTATGGATATCATTCATGTTTGTCTTTTGTCCTAGCTAAACTGGTAAAGTTGGAGGAGTAAAGGTTTCTGATTGAGACCAATTTTAGGACTTGGGGTCTCATTATTGGTTGCTGTGGTAAAAGTTGCCACATTTGGTGTCTGGCGACGGGATAAGATCCCTGAATTTGGTATTGTAATCACTCAGTCAGAACTGGATTTCATCAAGTCAAAAAAGGATCTACTCATTATATGATAATATGGAAAACAACAAAGAAAATACGAAAAGTGACTAGGGGTGTTGAAGTGGAGTAAATGCCCAAGGGCTTGCTCTTTTTGAGGCCCTGCATGTAGCCCCCTTAATATTGTAATATAGTTTAGGGCCTAGTTCATGATCCAGTAAGCACAGTTTTAGGCCACCTGAGTTTCATTAGTGGTAAGTTTACATTTTTGGCTTTCAAAAATGTTCTTAATTGAAAGAAATAGAAAAATGTTTGCTAAGAGAGCTGTAATTTCACTACAGTTTATCCATGTACCATACCAAATTTCATCCATTAGATTTAGTGCATGAGTCCTAGCCTTTTGTGCTTCTGCTCAGTTGCATATTTAGAGGGGGTCTGGCCTATCCTTTCTCCTCTTGGAATTAGCATGAGCTTGGAAGAATCAAGTGAAATATGAAACATGAATGAAATATTATCCAGCCATGAAGATTACAAGAGTTGAAACCCCATGTTTTAAATTAAGGTTATGAAATATAGTTAAGTTTCAATAAATCAAAAGAATATGGATTAGGCTGGTTTTTGATCATGATGTGAGGCAAAAGGCATCAGAACTCCTATGTTAAAAAAAAGAGTAAAGTTAGCAGAAAGAGAAGAGGACTTGGGAGGATGGCCTATGACCATTTTGAACAGAAAGTACAACTAACAGAGCCACACAAAACACCTATTGGTCATTGGATTGAAAAATCTTCTATTTTGAATTCTAATCTCTAAAAAATATTTAAATGCTTTAGTTCAAAAATTTGTAAAGTAAAGCAAAATTTTCAAGTTAATTTTCCTAAGCCATAAGAGTTACTTCTGAGCCAAAACACTTTCATGAAATAGACCAACATTCAGAAGACACCTCAGTCACTGCATCCATAATCACCTTGCATGACATTGGTCTGGAGTCCTTTGATAACTGTGACCAAATTTCTGATGCTTGAAAGTTGGACTTAATGTATAGGCACTGGACACCAGGAAAAGATTATGAATTTCCTGAAATAGTTAACTGGAAAGTTGACAGTCTGACTTCAAGTATCATAGTGAAAGACAGTTTCATGCTACTGCAGTACAAAAACCTATGATGTTTATCAAAATACAAGAAAGAACAGCAAATGAATTTTGATGATCACAAGTAAAGAATTAAAAACAAAAAAGTGTTAATACCAATTGGCCAGGCTATTCTATTCTGTAGTTTTCATGAACTAACCCTATGGGTCTTTGTGAAAAAAGTTATCTCCTTGCAAAGAATGTTGAAAATGAAGGGGTATTCAGAGTGTTGTTGCAATTGATGATGGATTGCAGAACCACAAAATTGTGAGAGCACTTCAGATCATCCTCTAAAAGCCCAAAATATGCATCTCCTCTGGTGCAAAATGATATTGTTGATAGTGTAGGCATTGCCATTTGGAACACAATTTTGAATAGAGCAAAAATTGCAAAGTATTATTTGATATTGGCTGATGAGGTGAATGATGTAACTTCAAAAGAACAGCTTGTTCTTTTTGTTCATCTTTATGATGATGATCAAATAGAAAAATGTTTTTTTTTGCATTTCAGGGAATGACTTAACTCGTATAGGTTTTGCAAAGTAGAATATTAGGCTCTGCTTAGAGTTTGGATTACACTTGAACAAGTTAGTTTCCACCTTGAACAACAAGGAACGTCACTTTTCTGTATGTGTAGCACTGACGTGTCTCCTTTTTTTCTTTCTTCTTCTAGCAGGGCTGGCGGGTGACCAGAACATCATAGAGAGATGTTTAGTAGCTCAAAAACAAAGTTTTTCTGAGGGAAGTAAAGAGCGAAGTTGAAACTTAAAACGAACATTGATTACTTCACAGCCTATCTAATATATAGCCTACTGAAAAACTAGTGCCAAAAAACCAACTGGTGATATTTCCTTATGTTTGTAGGATTATAGAAAACTAGCACTTTACTGAAAACACAAAACAGTATAGGAGCTTTGGTACAGTAAAAGTAAACCATTTAAGGACACTTTTAACAGTATTAAAAATAAAGCTTTTTAGGATTGTTTCTTATTTTTGTTTGGTTAATTTGGCATCATTTCTGCACAATTAGCTCAGTCAAATGATTGACTGTTGTTTTGGATCTCAAAAGGATACTTTATGATTATTTTGTGGACAAGTTCAAAGTGAACCAATTTTGATAGTATTAGGACTACAGACTCGCTTTAGAATTTGTATCAGCTACAAGTTTTCTGTTGTATAGAGAGAAATAACCGGATTTTCAGAGTTCATATTATGGTTTATTTGTTCTTCATTTCAAGTAATACTCAGTGAGATCAAGATGTTACCTGATAAATCAATCCATTATCTTTGTATGCTGGTTAATGACTGCACTTCTTAAGATAATGTTTATTTTTATGGCTAAGTTTTAAAGGTAATTTAATTGTGTATTGAAAGTTACCAATATCACAGCTCGTGTAAGACTATGATAAACAGTATAGATTAGTTTGTTGTTGTGAGGCTACGTACTAATTTTTGACTTCCAAATCAATATTCTTGTTTCTTATACTTGGCTTTTGTGTTTTCAGTAAAACGTAAGTTTTCTATGATCATACAAAGATAGGGAAATATCACAAGCTGGCTTATTTGTACTAATTTTTTCGATATATTTTAAATAGGCTGTGAAATAATTATATTTGTTTGTCTTAAGTTTCAAATTTGCTCTTTACTTCCCTCAGAAAAAAACCTTGTTTTTTAAATTAATTTGTAGAAGAATTCATGAGATTATGTTTTCTAGTTTAAGAGCTAGAGATTCAGAACGTGTTTTTTTTTTTACCAGTTATGATCAATCCTAGCTACTTCCAATCAGCTCAAGATGGCTGTAGATGTAAATAAATTTAAAAATATCAGTAATAAGGTTTTCTGATGTGTTGGATTTGATCTTACAATTTTTACCAACATCACTCTTTTGGGATGCTTTGCCCTTTCCTTAAAATTAGCGAATATTTTTTGGGCCTACAACTTTTGATGGATAATTTTAGACTTATTGAATTTTACTCATCTCAAAACATTATAAAAAGTAAATTTTTTTGGACATATATTATTCTTCATTTTGTACAGTTTAGATTGCTTTTAAGCATGAGTCACCCTTTACTCACAATTCTTTGTCATGAACTGTTTGAACAGCAGAGTTTCTGTTATCATTGCTTATTTTCTTGTATAACTGGTTAACAAAATTTCCAAATTCAGAGTTGACTTGTTAGTATATAGTCAGGGATATAGAAAGAAAAATAGGACCATCAGGCAAAGAATTCTAGGAATTTTGAGATTTCTGTAGGTTTTCCTCCAATATATAGTAGTTTCCATATATTTTGCCTATCTTTAAAAGTTGTGTCCCATTCCTAGATGTATGCCCCTCTAAGATAAAATTCTACATAGGCCTACTTTCCTATTTGTAGTTGTGAAAAGTTTCACTCATATTAAACGAAAAAAAAAAAAAATCTGAAGTGTAATCAAGATACATCAAAAAAGTAAATTCATCTAGAAAGATATTTCAGTAAATGTTCAGAAATATACAATAAAAACAAGATAAGCAATTCAGATCCCATTTTGAATCATTGCTACAAAACTGAATACAGATTTTGCCTTATACAAAACTTACCTTTCTAAAATTTCGGCTTGAGGGGGAGGCAAAAGTGCTCTAATATAGACCTAATAGAAACAAATAACCAATCCAGATCCCACTTCGCAATCATTGCTACAAAACTGATACAGATATTGCCTTAACTTCATTAATGGATTGATGAAAGGTACCTTTCTTAAATAAGCAAAGTATACAAAACCTACCTTTCTAAGATCTCTGTTTGAGGGGTGGCAAAAATACACTAATATAATAAGAACAAAATAACCAATCCAGATACCACTTCAAAATCATTGTTACAAAACTGAACACAGATATTGCCTTAACTTCATTAATGGATTGATGAAAGGTACCTTTCTTAAATAAGCAAAGTATACAAAACCTACCTTTCTAAAATCTCGGTTTGAGGGGTGGCAAAAATACAGTACACTAATATAGTAAGAACAAAATAACCAATCCAGATACCACTTCAAAATCATTTCTACAAAACTAAATACAGATATTGCCTTCACTTCATTAATGGATTGATGAAAGGTACCTTTCTTAAATAAGCAAAGTATACAAAACCTACCTTTCTAAGATCTCGGTTTGAAGGGTGGCAAAAATACACTAATATAATAAGAACAAAATAACCAATCCAGATCCCACTTCGCAATCATTGCTACAAAACTGATAGAGATATTGCCTTAACTTCATTAATGGATTGATGAAAGGTACCTTTCTTAAATAAGCAAAGTATACAAAACCTACCTTTCTAAAGTTTTGGTTTAAGGGGTGGCAAAAAGACACTAATATAACAAGAACAAAATAACCAATCCACTTACCGCTTCGAAATCATTGCTACAAAACTGAATACAGATATTGCCTTAACTTCATTAATGAATTGGTGAAAGGTACCTTTCTTAAATAAGCAAAGTATACAAAACCTACCCTTCTAAAATCTCGGTTTGAGGGGTGGCAAAAATACACTAATATAATAAGAACAAAATAACCAATCCAGATACCACTTCAAAATCATTTCTACAAACCTAAATACAGATTTTGCCTTAACTTCATTATTGGATTGATGAAAGGTACCTTTCTTAAATAAGCAAAGTATACAAAACCTACCTTTCTAAAGTTTTGGTTTGAGGGGTGGCAAAAGTGCACTAACATGTTAAAAATAAAATAACCAATCCTGGTCCAACTTCAAAATTATAGCTGCAAAATTAAACACATATTTTCTTAATTTCATTTATGGATTGATGAAAGTGAACTCGCTTGCAAAGTATGCACTAATTTCATAAAATCCAATACAATAAAATCAGCAAAACCAACATACATCTTAAAAATTTCATAAGATCCATTACACTATAATTATCCCCTAAGGACTAATCCTTAGCTATATCAATGCCTTCAAGAACAAAGAATTAAAAATAATACTCGAAGTTTATTACAGGGATCCATTTTTTCTAAACATTTGCAAATTTTCTTATGCTCATAACGTCAAATTGGTAAAATTCAGTGTAACGATTTTATTATTCATTAATTGCATCATCATCATGGTAGTTCAAAGTATCATTTGTATTCTTATAACCGTTTTCAAGTGTGTTCCATAATCTGCAACCTCCATAAATTCCAGAGAAACCAGAATAAGTCGACTCCAATCCAGGGGGGTGCTACCATTTCATCTAACCGCCAAAAGCACTAAACGTCATTTTGTCGACAAGGAAAATCCGTCAGAACCACTAACCGTCAGAAAGTCGACAGTCGTAACTGTGATGGTTTATTATTATTCTGTTCTTATTTTCACATCGTGATATGTATTTTCTGAGATTGTAGTTTGTAAGTGCGTGTGAATTGAAAAAGACTAATTAACTGTTTTGGCGGAGATTTCCGAGATATAAGCTAGTTTCGTTTTGAATGAATTTTTGTTCGTATGAAATGGTCAGACCTTTCCTGAACTTTGTAGAATAAAGACCTCTGTTTGAAAATCTTTGCACTTTGTGAATTTAGATGGCGATAAGGGTTTCTGATTGAGACCAATTTTAGGACTTGGGTTCTAGTTATTGGTTGCTGTGGTAAAAGTTGCCACATTTGGTGTCTGGCGGCGGGATAAGATCCCTGAATTTGGAGAGAAGTTGAACGGTGGATCTGGAATAGGGACAAAGTGTCTACTATTCCCACAAGTGATCCCGTTTGAAGAGCTCCTGAGTTAATGGTAACTAATTTAATCACGCTAGCGACATTTTGTCGTTTTGCATAATTTTAGTTTTCAGTTTAGGCTTTTGAGAAAAGTCTGAACCTAATCAATTAATTCACATTACCGACATTTTGCTGTTCTACAATTTCAGTTTTCGGTTTAGGCTTTTAACCTAAGTCTAAACCTAATTAATTACCAGTATTTTGCTGTTTTTTAGAACTGCAATTCTCTGTTTAGGCTTTTGAGAAAAGTCTAAACTTGATTAAGTAATTCATGTTACGACAATTTTGCTGTTTTTATAGCATTTCAGTTCTCCTATTAGACTTTTGAGAAAAGTCTACACTTTCCAGTTGATTATATTGTGAAACCCGCCTACCAAATTTTACTATTTTCCTAATTGTCGACAAATTGGAGTGACATTTTGCCGGTAATTGAGGCGGTAAAGGAAGACAATATTTCCGTAAATCTTAGAGAGATTATAGGAATTTTATTTTAGTATAAAAGAAAAGAAAAAAAAAACATTTTTGTAACCTAAGGTGGGTGAAGTCGTATGACCGAGAATCCTACCGAGTCTGTGAGACAGACTAGGTCCAGTTCACTGGGTCGAATTCACGTTAAATTAGCCGACACTCTAAACGACGGAGCATCAGTGATTCCTAAGAGGAGGACTAAAGTAAACCCTCTTAAAGAATTGACCTCTAAGACGAACAGGCATTTCAGTCAAATATTACAGAGAATGTAGGTGGGGCTGAGAGCCCGGCGGAGGGGATTAGTTGTCCTTACAATAAGGGAGAACAACAGAGTGTGAAGTTTTTGCCTGAGGCCATTTCTGAAACAGAAGATAGTAAGGAAAGGACAGAGAAAGTTGAAGGAAAGGTAGGGATAGAAGCATTGCCAAAAGTCTCAGAAGTATTCAAGTCTTAGATAATAAGAATCTGATTACAATGTACGGATGTAGAAGAAATTTTTGAGCTTCTACAGGTGGAGCAGTTTACGGAAGCAGTACCGTACCACCTGCAGGTAGTCTTTCGGGAGAGACAGTTTAAAACTTTTAAGGAAGCTGTTTCTTTTGCGGAAGCTAGCGCCCTAGCTCGTAAAACAACGAAAGATTGTTTGAAGATGGGTGGCGATAACAGAGACCATCGTTCAGGCAAGGAGGGAAGGAAACACAGGAGTTTTGACGGCAACCGCAAAGGAGGGGTGTGCAGTCATCAAGCGAGGGCTGAGTCCAAGGAAAGAAGCTCGCGCGAGAGTCGCCGAGCAGGAAACAGGAGAGCCTGCTTTGTGTGTGATGACACGTCACACTTTGCGAAGAACTGTCCGAGGAAAAAGCAGCAGCCAGAAAATACGCAGGAGGGTTTCCTGGCTGAGAGCCCGGAAAGACCCGATCACCAAGAGTCGGCAGGGGCAGCAGTAGTGCTTCATGGCAAAGTAGACAGAAGGAATGTTGAAATGCTGGTGGACAGTGGAGCGGACATAACAGTTCTGCACTCGGAGTTGGTACCAGAATAGTTATCGTGCTGGGGGGAGCCTAGAAGCTTGAGATGTGTACATGGCGACACACACGAATACCCTACGGCGGTAGTGGATGTACGGGTGAAAAAAGCAGATGGTTTGCTTATTGAACTTCCAGTGAAGGTTGCAGCCTCAGATCGGATCCCAAAGAAGTTCCTGGCAGGGAGAAATTTTCCAGAATTCTCGAGGCTGGTAAATTCGGAAGTTGATGTGTTTGTGACAACGAGGGCCAGAGCAAGCAAGCTGGGTGAGTTACAAACGGATATTTCGGAGGCAAGACAGTTTGACTTCGACGACTCAATATTTTCTGGAGGAGGAAAAGCAAGGAGGAGTCGTGGGCAGAAGCGTAGAGAAAAGAAGGCCGCTTCTCAAGGCAAGTCAGACGGAGAGGAGGCTCCCATAAAACCTGGAAAGCAAGGGAAAAGTTTTGCTGAGTGACAGAGGATGGATGAGACCTTGCAAGAATTCTGGGTGTGGGCTAAGGCCAAACCTACAGAGGTAAAAGATTTCATTGTAAGGGATGAGATCCTTTACCGAGTGGTCAATGATGGAGACCGGGACGAGCAGAAGTGGCAATTAGTGGTTCCTTCAGTCTACAGAACAGACGTGCTAAAGCTGGCCCATAATTCACCCATGGGAGGGCATATGGGCAGGCAACGAACTACCGACAGGATTCTTGAAAGATTCTTTTGGCCGAATATTTATCTGGACGTAGCAAAACATTGCCAACAGTGTCATGAGTGCCAGATGACAGCCAGAAAACGCCAGACAGAGAAGGTGCCATTAAAACCGCTCCCGATCATTGAAACTTCTTTCCACAAAATAGGAATGGACTTGGTGGGACCTTTAGAGCGTAGTAAAACTGGTTTCAAGTGGATCCTACTGATAAGCGACTATGCAAACAGATATCCTGAGGCTATAGCGCTTCGCTCGACTCACTCACAGAAGATAGCTGACAAATTGATCAAGTTTTTCTCTCGAGTGAGGATACCTTCAGAGATTCTAACCGACAATGGAAGTAACCTCATCTCCCAAGCGATGCAGAGACTATACTTGGCCCTTGACATTAAACCCCTTCGTACCAGTGTTTACCATCCGGAGACGGATGGATTGGTTGAGAGGTTAAATGGGACCATAGTCAGATGCTAAAAAAATTTGTCAGAGATGAGCCGAAGAAGTGGGATCAGTATCTTCCATATCTTTTGTTTGCCTACAGGGAACTAAACAGGCTTCGACAGGTTTCTCACCATTCGAGCTGATCTATGGGCATCACGTCATAGGACCACTAGATGTGTTACGAGAGGAGTGGGAGGAGACACAGAAAGGTGCGTCTGAATCGGTAGTCAGTTACCTGGTTAATATGTGGGAACGACTTAGCAAATGGACCGAGACCGCACATCAAAGCTTATTGGCAAGTCAAAAACGACAGAAGACCTGGTATGATCACAACCGAAAACCCAGAGAGTTTGAAGCGGGAGAGGAAGTGCTGGTCCTCTTACCGTCTGGAAATAGCAAACTTGAGGTACAGTGGCAAGGCCCATACAAGATCCTGCAGAGATCCGGAAGTGTGGATTACCTAGTGGAATTTCCCGAGTTGAAAAGAAGTCAAAGTTTCTCCACGTAAACCTTCTTAGAAAGTGCCACAGGGCAAATCCGAATGAAATCTTATTTATTCAAACAGACAACTATGCGGACACATGTCTGGAAGAGATGACGGACTACAAGGGTACAGGAAATGACGGAGACTTCGAAGAAGCCCTCCAGACATCCATAAATGGAATTTTGAGCCATGGTCAGAGAAAGGAATTAGCTAAAATCTTGAGAAGATATAGAACGACCCTTTCGGACAGACCTGGGAAAACCGATCTAGTAATGCATGAGATCGATATAGGCTGTAACCTACCGGTGCGGAAAAAACCTTATCGAGTTCCAGCAGCGAAACGGCACCTGGTAGAAACAAAAGTGGCTAAGATGCTGCAAGAAGGAATTATAAGACCGTCGGAGAGTGATTATGCGTCACTGATAGTACTAGTACCAAAGGCAGATGGGACGATGCGGTTTTGTGCCGACTATCGGGAACTGAATTAAATTTCAAGGCAGAATTGTTACCCATTACCTCGCACGGATGAGATCCTTGCGGGAATGGGAACGGCCAAATTCATCAGCAAGCTAGATTTAACTCGAGGATATTGGCAGATAAAAATGCACCCTAATAGCATATACAAGACTGCATTTGTGACGCCAAATTGTCTATATGATTTTCTCGTAATGCCATTCGGGAGTCAAGGAGCAAGTGGAAAATTCCAAAGGCTCATGGATCGTGTTCTCAGAGATTTGAAATATTGTCGCTGCTACATAGACGATATTGTGATCTTCAGTGACACTTTCCAAGACCACCTGTGACATTGCAGTCAGCAGGGTTGACAGTCAATCCAAGGAAGTGCAGGTTTGGGGATACAGAAGCGGAGTTTTTGGGACACACAGTAGGTGGTGGAGTCGTTAAGCCATTGACGAACAAGGTCCTGGGGATTGTCAATTATCCAAGGCCCCTTTCGAAAAAGGATGTTCGAGCATTTATGGAACTAGTTGGATACTATGGTCGCTTTATTCAGAAGTTCGCAGCTTTCGCCGAACCACTCCGCCAGATGACGACCAAAAAGGCCCCTGAGGTAGTCGAGTGGACTCCCAATGCAGAACTGGCATTTGAGTCTCTGAAGGAGGCGTTGTGTTCAGCTCCGGTTTTGAGAACTCCGAACTATAAGGAGCCGTTCATACTACAAACAGACGCAAGCTGCTCAGGACTGGGGGTAGTCTTGACCCAGCGGACTGACGGGGAGGAACATCCAATTGGATTCATTAGCAGGAAATTGACACCCGCTGAGAGTCGATACTCCACTATCGAGAAGGAGGCGCTAGCAATAAAATGGGCGATATCCAAGTTCCACTACTTCCTGGCGGGTCGGCATTTCTTCGTCGAAACTGACCATGATCCGTTACGGTGGCTTCATGCGATGTCGAATCAGAATGAAGAATTAACTCGGTGGATTTTCGCCCTACAAGCACATGATTTCACCATTAGTAGCCGTCCAGGGGTTGCGAACGCTAATGCTGACGCCCTGTCAAGATATCAGGAATAGGCGACCCCTCCTCTCTTGTAAATAGTGCTCAAAGTGGCCCTTCCCCTTTTCTCGTCATAAATGAGGCCTCGAAGGAAGAACTCATGAAACCGTGCCTAAGGGGGAAGGGATGTGATAAGGGTTTCTGATTGAGACCAATTTTAGGAATTGGGTTCTAAGTATTGGTTGCTGTGGTAAAAGTTGCCACAATAACATCGACACGTCAGGACATCGACAGTCACAATCGCTACCCGTCAGAACGTCGACAGTCATAGCATCGACACGTCAGGACATTGACAAAAAAATTTATAACTTTATATAATAGTAATAAGTATATAATAGTTTAGAAACGCATTTCGGCTATATAATTACATCAGGGTGAGGGGGGTAAAGCATAGCATATATTAAATACGTAACCTAACTTAACCTAGGTACCTCCCCCCCCCCTAAGCCCCATAAAACTAAAGTTTTAAAATTTTTGATGTTAACAGATTTTGTCGATGTCCTGACGTGTCTATGTTATGACTTTCGACGTTCTGACGGGTAGCGATTATGACTGTCGTTGAACTGACGTGTCGATGTCCTGACGGATTTTTTGTCGATGTTATGACGGATTTTGTTGATGGCCTGACGGTAGGAGTCCTGGCGCCTTCCTTAATCCAGGTACACAACACTTTGATCTACCACATGTAAAATGAGACTGAAGAAAAGATCCAATAATGACCTGAATCAGAAAAATAGATTTATTACTTAATCTCTCTGAAATCTAAACATGAACAGCATAATTTTTTTTAAAGGGGGCATATGTATTGTGATCAAAATCCGTGTTTTTATAGTTTTTGTTTCTATTGAGAAAGGTTATGCTTTGTTATCAGGAACTTTTTGACATGGATATTCCCTAAAGACAAGTACTCTTTTCACTTACCTATTAACTCGACTATTTGCTTAAATAGTTGAAGTTTAAGTAAATAGTTGAATTAATAGGTAAGTAGATACGTGACTTTCGCGCGACCGCAAACCTTTATAGGTTTTCTCCATTGCGAAAGTGTTGTTTAATTTATTTATTTGTTTGTGAATGTGGATTAATAAACTTGTGAACTAAGCCATTAATGGTAGTAATGTTTTTAAAAGCCAATTTCACTTAGTCTCTTCTAAAATGGAAAAAAAACTACGTTTTCTAAAGAGTTAAAGAGGCTGAGTCACAAGTTCGAACCTTAAAACGTACAGGGATTAGGAGGTAAAGTTGGGGGGCGGCCGCCCCCAAACCCCCCGCTGTCGCAGCCTTTAAATAAAAAAAAAACAGTTTTTTAAACTGAAAGTAAGGAGCGACATTAAAACTTAAAACGAACAGAAATTATTCCGTATATGAAAGGGGCTGTGCCCTCCTCAACGCCTCGCTCTTTACGCTAAAGTTTGACTTTCTCACAATTCTTTTTTAAACAATAAAAACTTTAGCGTAAAGAGCGAGGCATTGAGGAGGGCACAGCCCCTTTCATATACGGAATAATTTCTGTTCGTTTTAAGTTTTAATGTCGCTCCTTACTTTCAGTTTAAAAAACTTTTTTTTATTTAAAGGCTGCGAAAGCGGGGGGTTTGGGGGGCGGCAGCCCCCAACTGTACCTCCTAATTCCTGTACGTTTTAAGGTTCGAACTTGTGACTCAGCCTCTTTAACTCTTTAGAAAACCTAGTTTTTTTTCAAATAATTTCTGCACATTTTTGTACAGTTTATTACTTGTTATTGCTTGACTAACTGTTAGCTGATCGTGTCAGGAGTTAAAGTTGGGGGGCTGCCGCCCTCCAAACCCCCCGCTCTTGAAGATTCTTGTGTTAAGGCTTTTAATTCCTGAATACTCAAATCAAATGCACAGTAAGATTTTCTTTTTTCAACTTGTCTTCGAGCATGCGGGTATACGGCATGTTATCAAAGCAGTGGAGACTTACCTGTAACCTGAAGGCCGACTGTGATATTCTTCTGGAGACGCCTGTTGAGCCGAAGGATTTAAAAAAGAAACTGAGTTTCTTTTTTAAACTTTAAATTCAATATATAAAAAATTTCCTCTGACGGGGAATCGAAACCCGGGTCTTCCGCCTGACAGTCAGGAGTAGCGACCACTGTACCACAGAGACATTTGTTATTTTATTTTTAGTCTCTGCAATGTATTTTTGACGCAAGCAAATACCCACAAAACTTGATATTTGGTTTTTGGAAAACAGGGAAGGAGCGATCGGATTGAGCTGAAATTTCGAGGATAAGCTTCCAGGCCCCAGGAAAGCTTATCGTCTAAATTTCAGCCCGATCGGACAAAGTTAAAGGGGGGCTGTGGTCGGAAAATTTAACATGGGCTCTTATAGGAAAACGAGGTTTTTCGTAAATGTAAATTCGGGGGATAATTTTTTCGGTCTGAAAATATCAAAAGGCCCTAACAGGTCGAATTCCGCTTCGAATGAGTCCTCATTCACCTCATTCATTCAAAAGAGAAATGAACATTAAGTGGCTATATCTGGTTTTTGGAAAACAGGGAAGGAGTGATCGGATTGAGCTGAAATTTCGAGGATAAGCTCCCGGGCCCCAGGAAAGCTTAACCTCTAAATTTCAGCCCGATCGGACAACGTTAAAGGGGGGCTGTGGTTGGAGGGTCGAAACTTCCGGCCCAGTTTACCCCATGAAGATAAAGTTGGAGGGGGATGAAATTTTGCATGTTTCTTAGTTTGAGCTTGGGCTACAAAATGCGATCACTGCCGTCTCTCTGCGACCTCTAGGACCGGAAATCGCTTAACATTGTGGTGGGTCGCCTCTTTAAAGAGGCACAAGTGTGCCTCCTTGATGGATAATTTTCTCCATGGTCAAGGACATAAGTAAACACAAAACATTGGACATTAGGTGAAATGTTGTCCTAAGTCAATGCCAAGAATAAATTTTCTTTGACGTTTTGCTCTGTGGGGTCAAATTAGTTTGAATACAGCTTGTGAATTTGTATTTTAAACCAGTTAGGTCTTTGTTTCATATATTTTTTGATTATGTAAATCAGTATTCCATACTCTTCACTATCTCTCGCTCACTTTTCAGCTTTTTAGTATTGCTAAGCAATGACCTAGATGCTGGTCTCAAAATGGAGCTTGATGCTATTTCAAGCAAATCTCAGTATTATTTTATCTATTAGCAAGATTTGACCTGATCATTGATGCGCATGGGTCAGTTGTTCAAACGAAAAATCAATGATTGCTCTGTTGGTATAATGCTCACCATGTAAGGTGAAATTGCAATTACGTCAGTTTTGCCTATTTGAAAAAAACTAGTTTAATTCAAACGTAGATGGACACACTCATGCCTAGAAGGTGTCTTATGCTGTTTTGTTCGATTATCATAAGGTCAAAATGCAGTTGAGTCTGATTTGCCTATTCTGCAAAGCAGACCCAGCTTAATTACAACTACAATATATGCAAATTCAAAATTTAAAGAACATCAGGGATTTAAAAAAGTATATATGTCTCTAATCCTAATATCGACATTTCTGCATATATTACTGTGTTTTCGCAAAATTTTCAGGGGGGGGGGGCTATTCTTCTTATGTTTTGCTTGTTGGTTTGGTTCAGCTTAGAGTTCTGTAAAATACTATTTAGAATGATTTTAGTCAATATGTGTGAGGCTTTGTTATCTTTGAGTGTATAATGTTGCAGTGCTTCAAAATACAGTTGTGACTTTCGCGGATTCATCTTTCAGGCAGAATTTCATGAAGATTTTGATGACTTTAATACAAATAGCAAAGAGTGGCAAAAACATGGAGGAGGGTGTATTTCATCATTATATAACAACCTTGGGTCAGACGCTGAGACTTTTGTTCAGTGCAAAGATAATAAAGAACAGTATACAAGGTTTTTGCAGTGTCACAATGCTTGGTATCCAGTTCCTGAGTTGTCTTTTCAAGAAAAGTCCTTGGAAGAAGCTGAACAATACAAGTCTATTGGAAATACTTATTTTGCCAAAGGTGAATATGAAGATGCCCTTGGCTTGTATAAACAGAGTATATTAAATGCCCCTAAAAAGTCTGAAACTTTGGCAATTAGCTATGCCAATAGAAGTGCTGTATTTTTCAAATTGGAAAAATTTGAGTATGCCCTGCTGGATATCGAAGCTGCAATAAAAGAAGATTATCCTGAGGATAAACTTGAAAAACTTTTATTAAGAAAAGAGATGTGTTTAAAAGCAATTTCAGCAAGAAAGCATATAAAGAAAAGTTTTGGTAAGTACGAGGACCCAAAGGTAACTAGAGGAAACTTAATGTACCCTGCATTAAGTGATAAGGTACATGTCCAAGTTTCTGAGAAAGCTGGACGGTATCTAGCAGCAAAAGAGGATATCCTTGCTGGTGAAATCCTTTTAGTGGAAGAACCCTTTGTGCTTGTCCAAATACGAAGCCTTTATCGTATAACTTGCCACTATTGCAGTTCTTTAATTGAAAGAGCAGTGCCATGTGATCTTTGCGCCAAAATAGCATTTTGTTCTGAGAATTGTAAAAATTCAGCCACATTTCATAGTTATGAGTGTCAAGTGCTGGATTTACTGTTTGATAGTGGCTTAGGAAAAGATGCATTTATTGGATTAAGGTTTATAACGCGCTATAACCCAGATCAAGTCATGAATGCCTTAGAAGATGGCGTATATTCGGCCGTCTTGGAAGCTGAGTATCATCCTGAATTTAAAGAAAGGACAGAGGAAGCGAGAATTGTTATCACCGCAAAGTTTTTAATTGATCTTCTGAAAAAAGTTGATTTTCTCAAAGACAGTGATGAAATACACGTAGCACCTTTAACTATGCAGTTCTTAAGGTCCATTCGTTTTAATAAACTGACAGTTGATAAATTTCTAAGCCGTGATCCAGAGGAAGAGTTGTATGATGTTGCTGTAGGTATGTACAACACGTTCAATCTGATTAATCACTCTTGTGACCCAAACGTCTTTAACTATTTTGTGCGAAATAAAGTGATTTTAGTTGCGAAACGGCCTATAAAAGCTGGAGATGAAGTTGCGTTTTGTTATGGACCAAGATACCCTGCTGTGCCAAAAGATGAACGTAGGAAGGAACTAAAACGCGACTTCCAGTTTTTTTGTGAATGTGTTGTTTGTATGAAAGATCCAGATGTCAAAATAGTTCAAAATTTAAATTTGAAATCCTTCACACAGAGAAGACTTTTCCGTTGTCCTTCTTGTGACAAACTTGGACTCCGAATAAAGCCGGAGTCAAGGACATCACTATGTAAGGACTGCAAAAATAGTGTTGATTCAAAGGCATTACTTCATCAGTGTCAGAATTTTATTAAAAAGCTTGAAGGGGTGAATACTAGAATCGGGGAGGTTTATGATTTTAAGGATGTACCAGTCTTGCTTTCTTTGGTTAAAGATTTTGGCGATGTTGCCGGTTGGCCCTCAGAATATGGACTAAAAGCTGAAGAAATGGTGATGTATCTGATCCGAAGATGTGGAAGCAGTCATGAAATCAATGTATCTGATAACAATTAAAATTTTGTCTGCTGTGAAGAAAAATAAAGTGACAAGATTGAAATGTTTTAATAATGCCTGCATATTATAGTGTAAAGGTGTTTATGGCTCTAAACCTAATAATGGGGGAGGTACTGCTTTCAAGAGGTGGGGTTGAAACCCCCTGAAAAGTGTATTTTTGGGGCAATATTTCTATAGGGAAAAATTAAATATTTTTCGAGGGGGGGGGGGGGTCAAATATAGCTTGCATGCTCAAATAGCTTGAGGTGCTTCTCTGTTATTTTTTTGTGAAAATTTTATTACTGCTATGTGCTAAAGATGTGTTCCTTTTTATTTTTTAGTAGGTTCTGAAATCTTGTATAAAAACGTTTAGCTTAGCTGCTGATTAATTTTAAGACATTATGTAGATGTATGAAAATACAGGTGTTGAAAGCATGTTTTTTTTACGTTTGTTCGGATTTCCTGAGTGAAAGCTTTAGATAAGCATATGGTTTTATTCGTTTATTTGGCCAAAATAATTTTCTCAACAGACAAAACACGTTGTGTTGATCAAACGTATATAGTAAATCAATGTTATTTATCAGGAAACTGATGCCTCTTCATTGGATTTAACTTGGGATTAAAAGGCTGTATTTCCTTGTAAGCATCTCATTGGTCTTGTGACATTAAAAAACTCACATTTCGGTGAACGAAGCATTGATATTGAAAAAGGCATTGCTGTTCTCGTTCTCAAAAAAGAGAGAAGTGACCAAAATCACCTAATTAAAGCTAGGGTTGAAAACATTGTTGTGGGGGGCCATGAACCAAAAACACAAACTACTATATAACATGATTTGCCAATAAAGTTCCTTCAAATTGAACACCCACCACCAGAATTTGTATGATAGCAGTGACACGGGTTATAATGGTTAATGGGGAGCTTACCAGGAAAGATCCTGGAAACAGAAAGATCCATAAATTCCCAGAATTTGAATCTTACCTTTGTGCCAACATCAACACTGGAAAGTTTTGATGTACAATGCTATACCACGTCAAAGGTACAGACGAGGTTCCGAATGAGCCTTTTGGGCAATAAAGACTCTGGTGTAATATAGAGTATAGTTATAGAATACCATATATATAGAATAATTTATCAAATTCATTTATTTCAAAATATGAGAGGAAATTATAAATGAATTAAAATATTTCTGGAATTATATATTTTTTGTTATTTTCAGAAAATTACTTACAAGGTGAACTTACTGTACGCATTCTGGAGGGGCGTAAGGGAACTTCCCGTTAAAATTGTCGAAAGAATCCCAAGGAAAATTTGAAAACTTTGACCTTAAAACGCGCGTTGCGGGGTTTAATATCCCTGAATTTTTTTTTTTTTTTTTTTGCCCATTTAGTTTGTGATTAAGGCGATGTGGTAATGTTATCCCTCTAATCTGTTTTGTGATGTATTGCAAACATTTTTAAATGAAATGTGAAAGAAAAACTTAATTTTTTTTTAAATGTCCATTATTTGTTATCATCGCTTTTATAAAACAGTAGCACAGATCCCTTTGAAACATGGGCCCCAAAAATTTTAGTATTTTCTGGGAGAACTGGTTTCCAAGGGAAGGTACCACTCACTTGACCCCCTCCCCCCTGCCCTATTATTTTCACTTGCGTTTTGTGTTTGTATTGACATTCCCAAAGTTTTGTTTTAAAACCAAGGGGAAGATTTACACACTAGAATAATAAGGCACTGTAATAATCACTAAATAATATAATAATCACTTAATATTATAATATAATAATCACTAAATAAAATAATAAGACACTAAAATTATCAAATTAATCCTCCTTTCTCTCTTTTTTTGCAGTTACCCCTGTCTCTTCTCAAAGCAGCGCAAAATCACCCAATGGTAAGTAATTCAAATGATTAACATCAATCTTCAGTAGCATGACAAAGAAAAAAGAAATTAATATGACATGTTCTTCTCCTTTGTAAGAATCATATAAAAAAACAGTTATTTTTTTTTAGTTGAAAATAAGGAGCACCATTAAAACTTAAAACGAACAGAAATTATTACTTGTATGAGGGGGGTTGCCCCCTCGTCAATACCTCGCTCTTTACGCTAAAGTTTCAATTGTGTCCCAATTCTATAAGAATAACTCCTTAATCACAGTTCGTTTAATTAGAATAAATAGCTCTTTTAAAAGTACTAAAAACAAAACTTTAGTCTAAATATCCTGGTATTGAAGAGAGGGTGACCCCCCTCATATACGTAATAATTTCTGTTCGTTTTATGTTTTAATGTTGCTCCTTGCTTTCAGTTAAAAAGTTTTTTTTTATATTATTCTCGATTGTTTTTTAACTAATGCTGGGAAATCCGGCTCCTCCTCCGTGGAAATTTCCTTCCCCCATGAATGAATTAAAAAATTTGGAATAAGCTTCAAAATTCGATTCTTTTGGTGTATCTATTGTTATCAATACTTTGTTTCTTAAAGTTTCGGTTACTATTGAGCCGCATCAATAGTAACCTTACTTAAAGTTCGTTTCCACAAATTGCTTGATTTGAAATATTTAATTTTCTTCAACACACACCTAGTATAAAGAAAAATTCAAATTTGCATGAGACGGGAAAAAAGTTATTTTTGGAATTGTTCTTTTAATCATTTATTTATAATGCATTGGAAAAAGATTTTTTTTTTTCTTAAACTTGTCAGAATAAAGGCTAATAGAAGTAAGTAGGTGATTTGAAAAGGATTTCGCACAAAGGGTACAACCACATGGTTGGTGTAAAAATAAATAATGTTTATTCCTTTTGGTGATAGCTTTTTTTGCCAGGCCTAAGTAAATGTTGGCGATTTTTGGTTGCACTGTTTCGACGCATCTTGACAACTTGATAAAAAAAAAAAATTGCTCAACATATCGTCGCATACGATGTGTCCTTGTGAGGACCCCGATATTACGATATAAAAACCCGGCAAGTGGATGTGACACCTTATTGAAGACTGAAATTCGTCCATCCTGTTTAATTAAGAGAAGATAAAGTTTTATTTTTAAATTGGCTTGCATAAGCTTGCATTGGCTTGTTGAGTTTGGTTGCAATATACACAGACTCAAAAGAAATCAATAATAAAGGTCGGTAAGCTAAAATTGATGCGAGAACAAAACTACAAAATCGAACCTAAAACTATACGAACTATAAAACTATACGAACCTAATAAAACCAAAAAGTCTGTTGAAGATAAAGATTGTCAAAGGTAAGGAATCAACTAACAGTAAGAGAATATATGGATTTAAGAGGAGGTAAAAACTATTCTAAGTCGAGTTAAATATTAAAACTTGAAACAAAAGACATTGTAAAACTAAGAAGACATTTTCAAGGAATCCAAAGACAGATTGTACTATTGCTCACTTATGAGGTAATTTGGAAGCAGATAGAAGAGATGATGTCCATTAGCAAGTTTCAGGAAGATCATTAGTCAATGTGGACATCAACTCCAGCAGCTCCATGTGGTCATCAGAACAGCTCCATATCCTTAGAACTAATATTTCAGGGAGTACTTATACTTCATCTTGGTAAATCGTTATGAAAATGCCTTTAAATAAAGTGGTTACACAGAGACAGAGTAAGCTTTTTTTCTAGCAGGTTAAGAGAGGACTTGTATTGCAATGTGTTAAGTTGTTTCATACATGATAATGTACCAGTTAGTTGCCATTAAAAATATTCTCTCGACTTTAAATAAGCAGTGTATACTAGAATTCAAGAAGTCTTCTGTTTTAAACCGTCGTAAAGTGCAAATGCCGGAAATTTTGAAAATGCAAAATTTGAAAGTTTTGCAAATTTTGAAAGTTTCCATGTAAACAATATCAGCATCCCAGTTTTAATTTTCACAAAGTAGTAAAAACAAATTGTTTGCAATAACTCTATATTTGTATATTCTAATTTCTTCTCTTATATATACATATATATTTTAAGATATTTCAATTTATATCCATTTTGTAATTTAAATATAAATGAGAGAAACCGAATTAAATAAAAAATATGAGTTGTGAAGAATCAAAGTACGACAATGTTTTTGTCATACACGCTGCGTATATAAGTTATTTTCGGATCAAATTTAATTTTTGCGATAACTGTGAAACAATTTTTCCATTGTTTGCAGCCAGTATTGTAAAAATACCACATCTTGGGTTCACACAGCCCTGTCTTTTCCCGGACGCAAAACCGTTCAGTTTTTAACGAATGCAGCGAACGAGAACTGTTTAAATTGAACCGATGTGTTGCATCCTTTAGCATCCGTGTGTTTTTCAACGGCTCTGCTAAAAAACGCATATATTGATCGTTATGACGAACGAATTATACAATTTTTGTGGGAAAATGGATCCCTGTTAACCGAGGGATGCGGTGGTAAAAATAATAATTATTAGAGACTCAGAAAATAAAAAGCAAGGGGTTAAAGAGAAGCTCGTATTCTGTTACACTCTTGCCTAAACTATCCTTTTATGTTATCCTTACATGTTATTTCTTATTTCTCTTTCATTTTTTTTTAGCTTGTTGAGCTTAAAAATGGTGAAACATACAATGGTCACTTAGTCAGCTGCGATAACTGGATGAATATCTGCCTTAGAGAAGTAATTTGTACATCTAAGGTAAGTCTTTTTTTCTTCTTTTTTCAAATGTATGATATGTAACCTCTAAGGTATACACACGAATAGGGTAAATAAATGAATAACTAAAATTCTTTTAATAGCTTAATATTGCAGTTTCTCAATGTTTCAGTAGCTTTTATCCAAAATCCCTGTAATTTTCCTAGTATATAATCGTACCTTGTAAATTTGTTTCAGAAAGGCAACTCACATATGTTGGGTGAAGTTTTCCACCCAACCTATGTTTTGGTGAAGTATTGGGTGTAGTGTCTGGAAGAATTATTAATCCAAAAATTCATAAAATTGCTATTCAGAATGATGTTCTTTTGATAGAGCTAATAAGGGGAACTAGGCCTAACAAGTAATATAATTCTGATAGTCTGATATCGCATTTTTCTAATAGCAAGATTCTTCTTCTTTTTTGGTCAACCTCAATTTTCAAGGCCATCCACCGTCCTCCTACTTGGACTCTCCAGAAAAACGTTGAAAACGTTGGTCTAAAAGAGGACCTGTTTACCTTTTAGACCCCCTCTCCCCCATATCCACCATGCCCGGGAAAAACTTCTGTTACTTTCTTTAAGAGTAGGACCTAAATTCATCTGAGACTCAGAGTTTTATCTCTATGAATGAAATTTTGCCAGTGATTTATAAAGTTCTCCAGTGATTGGTTCTCCAGAGGATCCCAGATGATAAGTTCTCCAGAGGTTCTCCAGATGATATGGTTCTCCAGAGGATCTCCAGTGATTTATATGGTTAGTGTGGTGCATGATTTATTTATCATCTTTTGGATTTTACTCATGGATGATCTAGATGCAACCGAATCTAAGCCAAACGATTCACGCTTAAAGAGTTTCTGTGACTGTTGAATTTATGAATAAGTAAGGATAAGACTTAGTAGGCATTCAGAATAAAGTCACAAGGCCACCTCCTCCTCCCCCCTGCCAAAAAACAAAATTCAAAAGACATAGGGAAAAAATGGAGGATTATTAGGTGATAAAGAGGGATTTTATATGGTTTTATCAAGCTCCCTTCTCTAAAAACGCAGATGCTCCTTGGAATTTCGCTGTATGAACCTTTGTGTTGATTTCCAGGCTATGACAAAATTTTGACCGGGCATAAGAATTTTCAACCTTTTCTGATTTTCATTTCAAATGAGCTTAGTGCATCAACCTCTGACACCAGTGGTATCTGCTGCCATCTATTAAAAGCAGTTTTCGAAACGATTTGTTCAATTAATTTTTAAAAGTAATAGAAATTGCTAAAGGACCTTTTCATTCATGAACTAGCTTTACCTTGTATTGTAGGGATATCGCAGGAAATAAGAGATCAGACGCTCAAGATTGCAGTTTTAATGCACGTTTCAACAGTCTGATTGTCCTGAAGACTATTGCTGATATTTTGTCATGGTTGTCACCGAAAATTTGGAATAAAAATCAATCATTTTCGATCTAAAGCGCTTTTGTTGTCACGTTAAAAAAAAAAAATTTACTGTTTCAGCAAAACCTTAGCGTTTTCTGACCAGTCAGTTCGATAACGTTGTTAGGATTGTCTGTATTAGGATTACGTGACTATCCAGTGTTAGTTAAATCATTTTTTAGATAACCCTATGGAGTCTGATGTTTATGAGGATTAATTAGGAATAGAAGATCTCTTAGGATTAAGTCGCAGGAATTGTATAGTTAAATCATTAGTGAAAATGGGAATTCTTTGGTAGTATTCTAAATGAATAAGACCCTAAGTTTCGGATTGCTCAAAATTATTACAGAGGTCAAATGAAGATCAACTGTACACTCCACAGTTCAGGAACTATTTATGGACCGCAAGACGGAATTCAGTTCCCCAATTCAATGTTCCTTATTAGTTCATCTACCAGTGATTCTTCGGTAAAGCTGTAATGGTTTTATTGTGAAGCGTTTCACGAAAAGGAAAACAAAATTAACATTTCCTTTTTCAAGAATTGATGTAATCTCTGATAAACCCCTCCCCTACTTTGAATTTCGCTGAACTCCATCTTTATCTCTCATGGCTAGTAAGAAAAAAGAAAAACAAACTTGCGTGTTGGATGATTGATTTCTATGTATATTTTTGCGCACTTTGTGACCCTGGATTTAATTTTAAGTTAATAATAGACCAGAAATTAAGAGAAAACGTGGAATGGTTGCTGAGATTGGCAACTCTAAAGATTTTGACCAGTATCAAATAAAACACTGCCTTGGAGGGGGGAAAGGACCCCCCATCCACTCACCAGTGTAGTGGAGTAATCTCCCTCCTTTCCATTTTTTTTTCTTTGTGTCGTTTTGACATGTTTCTCAGCTGACAATCTTTTCCAGGATGGAGATAGATTTTGGCGAATTCCTGAATGCTATGTCCGAGGTAGTACTGTCAAATATATGAGGATACCCGACGAGGTAATAGACTCAGTTAAAGATGAAGTAGTAGCTGCAAAAAAGGCGCGAATGGAGGCCAAAGGAGCCAGAGGAGGTCGAGGCGGAAGAGGAGGGCAAAGAGGAGGCCGTGGTAAGCATTTTATTTGTTGTTTTTTCTTAGCCATTTTAAGGCAGAAATTACTTTATTATGTATGGGCTTATGAAGTAAAGACTTTGTGAAGTAAGTATCTTAAAGTAAGGGCAAAGAAATAGGAATTTCATTCACTGAGAACTGCGAATGAAAAAAAATATATATATATGAAATCAGTAATTGTCAGTTGCTGAATAAATACATACCTTGGTTTCATTTCAAATCATCAGTATCATTAATAGCAGCTACGAGGCAAAGAAAGCATAAATAATTATTTATCTCTTGCTCTGCTGAATATGATGTGTCTTCTTTCCTATCTCATCGCTTTCTGTCTATATATTTAGTCTTTATAAAAATAGCGCTTTTAGATTGTTATTATTATTATAATTAATAATATAGGCTTCAAACAGATAAACTTACCGATAAATTTCAAGAGACAACGTTGTTCCGAAAACGTTAAATCGACCACAACCTTTTTTTAGAATTAATTTATTTCTTTACTTTTAAGATATGATATTTATTAATAAATTGTCCATCACAATTTCAAACAGGCCAAGCTCGGATTTTTACTAGTGAAATTTATAAAAATATTGAAAATGTCGGTCGATAAAAATACAACGAGGGAGTAAACGGGGAAATGATGTAAATAGCAAGGAAGGGGAAAACTATTGGGATGATCAATAATTTTTTTAAGTGATGTAGAGAAGATTTTTTTCTTAAAGTAAAGCAGCTAACTAAACCATACGACGTTGAAGTAAAGCATACGAGGTGCAGGCTGAGCAACAGGAGGGGGCGAGCAGAATAGGGATGGGACCTGTTTTGGGGAAATTGTTTTCCCTGCAAGAGCTTAGCACTGATTTTTTTTTTTTAAACAGAGGCGCGACGTAGTTCTTATTCAATCATGCCCTTCTAAGCAGAGAGTTTTGGGGTTTATCTTCTTGAAAAATAATTTACAGGGTTTGGTTTTGGATGGAATTAATTTCCTCCTTGTAGGGAGAATAGCAACGGGTTTCCCTGTTATTCCTCCCTTGAAATACTACTGCACCAAATTGGACAAGTATATTCGAGTAGAGAGCTAACAAAGCCGGTATAAATACTCTTAGAATGAGAAGGAGGGACGCTAAATCTGTTAGGGAGTTTAAGGAATCAATTGAAGTATTAACTTTATGAATGATGTTTTTACATGGATCGTGAACTCCAAGTAATTTCAAGCAAGACGAAGAAATTGCTGGAGTTGGAGTCGGAAGAAGTGAGTTGAACTTTGACTCTCATGTCCAAGTCCAAGGTATCGTATAGGTCCTGTCCAAGTCCTGTCCAAGTCCAAAGTATCGTGCGATTTCGTATAGGATTTTCATAGGGTTGTTTGTAAAGTTCATAGGCGGATTTTTAAGACCGTAAGGCCATCGAAAAAATTTCAGCTGTCGGGAAATCCCTCACTGAGGGTGTCAGTCATAACTGAAAGAAAGGAGGTGACCTAAGAGAGTCTCTTGGGGTACTCCATTGTGGAAAGGGTAAAGATTAGAATAATGATTGGAATTTTTGACTGCTTGTAATCTGTTTGACAAAAAAAAAAAAAAAAAAAAAAAAAAAAAAAAAAAAAAAAAAAAAAAAAAAAAAAAAACAAACCCGTATTGAAGTCAGGGACGAAGTTCTTGAATTTAGTTTGACAAGGTCAAATGCTTTTTAGAAATCGACTGGAATCAACTTAGCCAAGCACTCCGATTTTTTCCGATGGAATTATAGATGGACAAGGTAGTGGGTTCTTATATAGAGTCAAAAACAGAACTGCTCCTCGCCCAAAACCAGTTTCTGCCTGGTGGGTTTAAAAAGCCATAATTAGTTCACCTCTTGTCCACTAAACATGCTCTCTCTCATTAACTACCTTGCTGCTTTATATCTAGCTTGTTAATCTCGCGATCAAATTTCTATCATTGTCATGATAGAAAACCTGATATAAATAGAGAAGCATGCTTAGAAGCTTTCAAGAGAAAAATTATTTTAAAAGATAATAAACGAAACAACCAGTTTTCTAAAATTTATTTCTTTATTTATGCAATTAGAGTGAAGGAGAAATTCTTATAGCTCTAACCTGGTTGGTTATTGGCTCTTACATTGTAACAGAGAACGGTTAGGAAAGTTCAAGGATGTTTGAATTCCATTCCCTTAGAGATTATTTTTAAAAAGTTTTTTTTGGAAATCCTGGTTTCAATTTCACTATTTCAACGACGCTTCTAAGGTTTCTTTGAAAATAGTTTGATGGGGCTACAATGCCGGACTGCCCTTTAGCTCTTAGCAGCTGTTCATGAAATACTTCGTAACAGTTGGGCAAAAATAGAATCCAGGTATACTCTCTGGACGCATGGATTATTTTATCCATATATCTAAATTATTTTTGGATTTTAAGTACATTTGATCTAATAACTCAGCAAAGGTGTTCGTAAAAACAACTAATTAAAAAGAAAAATCAAATCATATTTCAGATACAACCTAAATCAAAACCTCTTTGAAAACCATTTAAGTTGGTATAGTTTACCCAATTTTGAAATAGATAAAATCACCCAAAAACCTGAACTCAGAAGTCAGGCTCTCTGAGGGGTAATTGTGTAAATTTTTGAATATAAAAGAAATAAATGGAGCTATAAAAAAAAAACATAAGAAAATATTTTTTATCAGGACCTAGACAAAATATTGATATCATAGGCAGCGCAATCGCGCTGCCTAAGTAAACAACGATGTTGGCACAATGTATTATTTTTTTTTTTTTTTTTTTTTTAGACCAGGGCACTTCGTATCGAAGGAATTGTCGTAGAACTTCGAAAAGGGGTCGTTCGATTAGAAATTGGAGTGGATTGTGCCCTTTTTAATAGTCGAAAGTGATTGGGAGGCAGCTAACACCCCTTCCACACCCATCATTTCCCCAAAAATATCCAATCAAAATTTTGAGATAGCCGTTTTGTTCAATGTAGTTGAAAGTTTTGGCAATTATATCTTTGAGCAGGAAACTCCCCCCACAGTCGTCAAGGCATGCCCTGGGGGTCACAGTAAAAGGTATGCCCTAGGGGCATATAAGGTTTTTATTGAAAGCTTTGTCGTAAAAACGTAAAAAAGGGCTCATTCGATTGGAAATTCAAAGGGCTAGTGCTCTGTTTAATAGTCGAAAGCGATTGGAGAGCAACTAACCCCCCTCTCACGCCCACCTTTTCCCCAAACATCCAATCAAAATTTTGAGTTAGCCATTTTGTCCAACGTAGTTGAAAGTTTTGGAAATTAGGTCCTTAAGGGTGACCCCCCCCCACAGCCCTCAGGGCAAGGGTTGTAAGTTATACCCTGGGGGCATTTAAGGTTTTTATTGAAAACTTTGTCGTAGAAACTTGGAAAAGGGCTCATTTGATTGGAAATTCAAAGGGCTCATTTGATTGGAAATTCAAAGGGCTAGTGCGCGTTTAAATAGTTGAAAGTGATTGGAGGACAACTAACCCCCCTCTCACGCCCATCATTTCCCCAAACACATCCAATCAAAATTTTGAGATAGCCATTTTTTTCAACGTAGTTGAAAGTTTTGGAAATTAGGTCTTTAAAGATTAAAGCCCCCCCCCCCAAGCTCTCGGGGTAAGGGTTGTGAGTTATGCCCTGGGTGCATATAAGGTTTTTATAGAAAGCGTTGTTGTAGAAACTTCAAAAAGGGCTTCTTCGATTGGAAATTGAAAAGGCTAGTACCCTTTTTAATAGTCGAAAATGATTGAAGCGCAACTCACCCCCTCTTACACCCACCATCTCCCCAAACACATTGAATAAAAATTTTGAGATGGCCATTTTGTTTAACGTAGTTTCAGGTTCTGGAAATTAGGTCTTTTAGGGTGACAACCCCCCCCCCCCACAACCCTCAGGGCAAGGGTTTTAAGTTATGCCCTGGGGACATATACGGTTTTTATTATTGGGAATTGAGAGGGCTAGTGCTCTTATTAATAGTCAAAAGTGATTGGAAGGCGAATGCCCCCCCCCCATACCCATCATTTCCCCAAACACTTCCGATCAACATTTTGAGCCCTCAGGGCTAAGGTTGTAAGTTATGCCCTGGGGTATATAATGTCATATAGAAAGTTTCGTCTTAAAAACTTAAAAAGTCCTCTTTCGATTGGAAATTAAGAGGGCTATTGCCTTTTTTATTAGTTGAAAGTAATCAGAAGGAGAATCCCCCCCCCCCACGCCCAACATTTTCCCTAACATTTCCGATCAACATTTTCATATTGCCATTTTGTTCAAGGTAGTTGAAAGGTTTGGAAATTATGTCTTTGACATGGATGACTTTGAAGTTTTTTTTTGAAGTTTTTCAAAAAAAAAGTAAAGAACTCCACTAAACCAAAAATGAACAAAAATAGAATCAAATAATCTACCAAGCATATAACTACCACAAATCAGTATTAATAAATAAATGAAATCCAAAACAAGCATAAATTAAAAGAAGTAACAGAGTCAAACTTTTTAAAAAAAAAAAAGTAATGAACTCCAGTAAACCAAAAATGAACAAAAAAAGAATCAAATTATCTACCAAGCATATAACTACCACACATCAGTATCAATAAATAAATGAAACCCAAAACAAACAGAAATTAAAATAAGTCAAGCTAAAAACGAGCAAAAATTAATAGGGTTCTAAACCCTATGCTTTCTAAACGCCAGAATATAATTTGTACTTTACTGAAAAAAAATCTTTTAAATGTTTTCACTTTTCTATCTTTAAGAAATAAAAAATTAATTAAGATCTTAAGGAATAAATATCAGCATTATGTATATTAAACCGACAATGCATATTTTTTCCGTAAATTCATTTAAATTTTTTTCATTTAATTACATGGTTCAATGTAGGGGTACATATACAGGATCTTTTCGCAAGGGGGGGGGGGACGGAGGCATTCATAAAAAGCACAAGACAGACGAATTACGTTGAAATTTTTGTGAAGTGTGGACAAATAATTATGAAAAGAATTTAATTTTCTGATATAGACCGTGCCCCTTAACCCTTACCCCGGGGTCTGTACTTCGCTTTATGAAAAAAAAAAAACAAAAAAAAAAAAAACGGTGTTCTCAAACCAAATGCCAAAGAAACGTTCTTGTAGCTTTTAAAGAAAGCTCCGCTAAACTGTAGGATCATTCCTGTAATATGTTCAGTTTTTTAGTTTCTTATGCACGTAAGATATTCAGTTTTGTGTAAATTCAGTTTTTTGGTTTCTTAGGCGCGTAAGATATTCAGTTTTATGTATTCACATGCATACATAAAGGGGTTTACCATAAACAGTTGTTCTTACTGACTATACCAATTGCATTTATTAAATTTACTCCCCTTTGCCCGCCCAGTAAATATACAGTAAAAGCAAATAAAAGCCAAATTATCGTCTTAATTTGTCCACACATTAGCACCTTAATCATGAGGTAACTGAGCTAGTAAAGAGGGAAATCACATCCCATTGTAACTGGAAATTTAAAAATGCATTAGAAAAACTTTAGTGGGGAAAATGTGTCTTTCAATGCTGATTCAGGAATGGTTACTATTATTTCAATTCGTCTTAAGAGTAAAAGTTCATTGCGAAAATAAGTTAATGGGAATTTCCCAAACTGCTTGAAACCCTTAAAAAGTGGCCCTCGAACGAAATCAAAAGTATGACATTATGGTCAAAAACCAAAAACCCATTTCAAAAACCTGAGAAAATCCTAGTTTTGTCTTCTTAGAACTAACATGTCCTTTTTTTCCTTTTTTTTCTCTGCCGCTAGTGCGGCACTGGAAAATCACAGAGAGCTGTTTAAGGGATCATTTGAAAGCTAATGCTCACATCCACGAGCTTCTTAATAAATATATCTTGATAACACTAAAATAATATGCATTCTGTAATAAAAACTGTATCTTCAGCTACAAGACGATAGAGAACTCGGAATTGGAAGCGGATTATAAAACCAAATTTTATAGTATATTTTGAGGTTTATAATTAGTTTTGGTAGTTCCTGCAAAAAACAGCTAAAGTATTTATTAGCATGTGCAAATTTCTATACTTTGTTTATTGTGCTTTAAGAAAAGACTTTTTTCTTTCTAGATTTGCCTTCTATTTCCGTCTTCCGTCTTTCTCTTCCCTATTTTGTCATTTATTTTATATTGGCCTTTTCAAGGAAATCCCGTTCTAATGTATTATGTAGGTATTTTCGAAGACCACACTGCATTTCCATGACGTGCAAATAACAGTTCAAATAGGGACAGTTTTATTAGACAGTGAAAAGCAATGATAAAAAATTTATCTGCTGATGACGGTCGATGTGTATGTGATCAAAATATCCAGAATATTTTGTCATTGTTGTACTGTCTCATAAAAGGATCTATCCCTATTTGAACTATTATTTGCACGTAGTATATTATGTACCTTATTTCATCTTCAGCGTTAGTATAGAAAGAATTATCAAATTCCCAACCTTAAATAGTTTCAGAAGTTTGACTCATTTAAAAGCATTTGACTTATCCTGAATAGGCCATTAACCAGCTGATCAGAAATGACACAGGTTCCCTACACTATATTGCAGGATTTGTTTTTTTTTATCACAAGTTATGATTTAATCCCATTTCTGAAAATGTAATTTTTCTATGGTATGAAGTGCTATCAAAGTGATTTTACTTGATTTCTTTCAATTTTTTGTAAAGAGAGAAAACAAAAAATTGGAATGAAATTTTGAAAACAAGCACGAATTTGCGATAGGATAAACGATAGAGTAGGCGCGAAAATACATTAACCAACAGATAAAAGAGGTCTTTTTTTTCGCAAAAAATAACTATCTGCGAATGTATATTTTACTCTTAAATTTGATTGTGAATGGAGTTTCCCTCTTCAGAGAATTCTTTTGTACGGAGAACCAAAGAATTAGACGAAAATCATATGAAATGTTGACAGATCATAGAGCTAGGAAGGCATGGATCAAGAGTCTATCTTTTCTTTTATCGGGGGTGGGGGTTCTTTAAATGGCGAATCTGAGTTTGAACATAACTATTATTTAAATAAATACTTACATTATATGTTTTTGACAAGTTTATCTGTAATAAAAGGCTGGATTTGGAATTAAATGGATGCAGTAGAATTTAGTAATCTGGAGTGCATTTGCATGGGGGATTTTAATTTTTATCTTCTAAGTTTATATAATGATAATTTAGATTTTTAAACTTTTTCTCAAGTTATGATTTTTATATATTGGTTGGGATTTCCACTCGTGTTGCTGGACAGTCTGCTACACTTATTGACAATATTTTCGTGTGATCCCGGGTATTACATAGCTGTTATGCTGACATTATAGTAAGTAAGGCTTCCGATCACTTTCCTATAGTAGCAGTGACTTCATATCAATATGCGATAAAGCAGAACAGGACAAAGGTTAAAAGAAGGCAACTAAAAAAAGAGAACCTACAGAAGTTTAGAGAGGAACTAAGTATCGTGTCATGGAAACCAGTTTATGAAGAATTTGAAAGTGCTTCTGCGGCATTCGATAAGTTCATGGACATATTGCAGCCAATATTTGAGAGAACTTGCCCAGTAAAGAGCATAAAGGTGAGGAAAAAGGATCCCCGGAAACCTTGGGTAACTATGGAGCTACTAGACTTAATTAGAAAAAGAAATACATTGTATTTGAGTTACTTAAATAGTAACCATAGTCAAGATCTAACTGGATTTAAACAAATCCTTAATCGAGTAATATTATAAATGAAGTCGTAAATAAGAAGAAAGAGACCAAGATTCCTGCTAGCCTGATCTTTGATGGTAAATTTGTTGATGGAAATGAAGAGGTGGCTAATTTGTTTGGTGAATATTTTTCTAAGATTGGTGAATCAATAAGTGAGAATCCATACGATGAAGATAATGAAATTAATGAGACGTTTAGTGATGAAAGGGGAGTTGGACTGGAAATTTCTGCAGATGAAACTAACGTTGAAGAATTAAAACAGGTAATATGATTGGTAAAATCAAGTTCATTAGGGAATGATGGAATTATTCTGAAAACGTTCAAGCATGTTATGGTATATTTGTTCCCTTGTATTGTATATTTGATTAACTTTTCTTTGAAGAAAGGGGAATTTCCTACTCGGCTGAAAGAGGCTAACGTTATTCCGTTTCACAAAGGGGGTTTAAAGACAGATCCGTCTAATTGGACGCCGATGTCAATATTGCCCCTATTTGCTAAGCTGTATGAAAAAGTGATGCATCGACGACTTTATAACCATCTTACTACTTACAGTTTTCGGAGTGATATCCAGTTTGGATTCAGGAAAAACCACTCTGCAATTCATGCAGTCCAGCACCTAACAGATTTCATTAATAGTGCCCTCGAAAAAAGTGTATTTGTATTTTCAGTATTTATAGACTTGAAAGGCTTTTGACACGGTGGTTCATAAAATTTTATTGCGTAGGCTAAGCCGTTTAGGGATCCAAGGTGTTATTCTGGAATGGTTTGAATCCTATCTTGACCAGCATATTATTCGAGTCTGAATTCAAAACTCTATTTTTAAAACTTTTATCGTTAATTCTGGTGTGCCTCAGGGTTCCGTGCTTGGTCCACTTCTTTATCTAATCTACGTTGATACCATGCGTTTTTATATATCAAATGCACTGATAACGTCTTTTGCTGATGACACGGTGTTTACGATTACAGCTACTTGTCTGAACCAGTTGATTGAGAAGACAAATAAGGCCCTCACTGAATTGAATAGTTTTACAAGTTCTAGTTATTTGGCGGTGAATATTTCAAAAACAAATTTCATGACATTTTGTAGAAATGGAGTTTCATGTGTTTTAGATAATAAAATTGTTTTTAATGGTGAATTTGTAACGCATGTAAATGGTGTTAAATACTTAGGCTTTGATCTTGATTTTAATTTAAGTTGGAAATCACATTGTGATCTTGTGGCTTTGGTCTTGATTTTAATTTAAATTGGAAATCACATTGTGATCTTGTGGCAGTTAATGTTTCAAGAGGGTTGGGTGTGATAAGAAGACTGAAATATCAACTACCGTCAAATGTTTTGCTTTTACTGTATCACTCTTTTGTTACCCTTATTTATCGTATGGTTGCATGCTGTGGACTAGTAGTTTTATTTCAAGTTTTAGAAAGGTCCCAATTTTACTGAATAAAATAGTTCGTATTTTAAGTAATTATATTCAGTTTGAAAATAACACGGTGAACAAGTTTGAAAATTTGAAATATTTATTAGTTACTGGATTACCAGTTAACAATTTTTATATATATCAATGTTTGAATAAGTGTTCACCGGAAGTATTTTGGGAAATTTTTAGAGCTAATTCATCTTATCACTGTTATGAGACTAGAAATGCGAATGACCTTGCATCTGAATGCCGGAATACTCAAGGTGCTGCGTTTCTGCCTCGTTTTGCGGGACCGGGGGTGTGCAATTCCCTCCCAGATAGTATTAGACAAGCCCATAATGTAAGCCAGCTCAAGAGTAGATTGAAGCGTTACCTTTTGGGTGATAATTGAGAATGATTAGAAATTTGAATGTTATTTCTCTTTTTTTTCTTTTTTTTATGTAGTAGTTGTAGAGCTGTATAATAATGGATTTGCAGCCATCGTAAACAAACCTTCGGGTTTTTGTAGATGGCTGCTGTAAATTTGTGTGTATTTTTTATGTTAAATAAATTAATTTGATCTGAATTTGATCTGATCTAAAAGATGTATAGGAAAGCAAATTTTGGAGGGAGGATCATGCCATACGTACATGCCCAATCATTACTACATCCTATGCTTTGCATGGAACTACCCCCCCCCCCCCGAGACATTCTTAGTTTATTTTTATTTTTACTGTAACAAGATGTTTCAACAATTTTACATTTTCCTGTAGATTTTGTTTAATTCGTTGCCCTTTAAACTATTCAACAAATTCCCTATAGTACTCGTTCAATTCAGTCGTTATATCCTTACCTCTGTTCGTAGTAAAATCCATGACTTCTCCAAAGATTTTCCGTGTCTATGTTCGTTAAGCTTTTTCTCTTCCATAAATTTGATCCAGAAAATCTGGTTGTATGTAGGTAAATACTTTTCATCTTAGAAAAAATACTTAAAGAGGCTTCTTCTATTTGCCCAGTCGGACGCCTCCTAAAATGAAGTTATAATAGCAGATAATTGGACATGGACGTTAAACGTCACACTCGGTAAAATAATCAAGTTATGTTATCTTTCACGTTGTCGTCAATTGAGCGGGCTTAGCGACTGAATTTAAAGTTTGTTAGTATTTAAAAGATTAGGCACCGTCTGATTAAACGAGTCAATCAGACTTTCTATAATCTAGCTTTATCGAATGCCTTTCTTTTACTTTTCCTTTTTTTACGATATATTCTTTTTTTTTCAAGGTGGCTTTGGAGCTCGAGGTGGAGGATATATGGGAGGACGTGGAGGCGGTTCTGGACGAGGTGCTGGAAGAGGTGGACATTAATAGTGATCATGTTAAGCTTCAAGATTAATATTATACTTTGTCTTTAAATATACAAACTTTTTTAAATTTTATATTGAAATGTGTGGTTCTCTTACAACGAGCAAATCATGTCCTATGTTTGTCAAAAATTATTTTGAAAATGAATTAATCAAGAAGAAAATATTTTTGATAAAATAAAAGTTCAAAATAGGGATAAAATCCTTTTTAACAGACAGTGTATAATAAATTTCACAAAAAATGCCAGATATTTCGGTCACATATACAGTGACCGTCATCAGTAGTAAAATTGATTTTTTCAAAATAGGGATAAAATCCTTTTTAATAGACAGTGTATAATAAATTTCACAAAAAATAACAGATATTTCGGTCACTGTATATGTGACCGAAATATCTGGTATTTTTTTTTGAAATTTATTATACACTGTCTATTAAAAAGGATTTTATCCCTATTTTGAACTTTTATTTTATCGTAATGGAAAGGCAGTTTGGTCTCCGAAATTATCTACGAAATATTTTTGAAAATATTCTATAGAATATCTTATAGAAAGTCCAGATAACAATATATTGTTTAATTGTTCATTACAATATAGTGTTAACAATATATTGCTCCAACAGGTTTGAACTCCTAGAGATATGTCTCTTCAGCATATTTTGAGAAAAAAAAACTTAAGACAGTAAATAAAAATAAAATTTTAATTAATAAATTTAACATATATCTTATTTTATGTAAAATATGCAATACATATAATTTTTACCAGAGCTAACATTCTTTTTCAATTATATCCAGGTTTTTTTTCCCCGGAATACGCTTGTTCGACGTATGGTAAAAGAGTACAGAGTCAAAGAGTATGGTAACTGATAAAAAAAAACGAACTCAATCACATCTTTGCACAAGAAAACAACTAGTGCCACCTAGAGCACAGAGGAAAATTGTAAATTAATCATAAAAAACACGACTTCTTTATTTTTTACCCTTTTTTGCTCTTGCTTTATATTTGACCGAAAATAGAATTACTCACTGTCGCCAAAAGGGCACATTAGGTATATATGCGTACATTTTTCTTTAGTTGTTTATTTTCCCTGTGGTCTACATGCTAGCCTAGCCCTAAATAATAAATAATAAGAAGAAAATAGTTGAAGGAAAAAATGAATCTGACTTCTTTTGAAGGTCTGAGGCTGAATCCAGATAAACTTAGGTCTTTAGTGGAAATCCAAATTCTGGAAAAAATTAATTAAGCTTGATGAGAGTTTCTATCTTAGTTCAGCTGCAAAGCACTTCGCTATCAGTTTTGCAATTTTAAACCTTGAGCCCGAGTTTTCCCCCTTATTAGTTTCCTACAGAAGTTGGAATAGAGTAAGATGTATTTCGAAGAAAGCCCCAAATTCTTCATAGAGGCTTAATCAAACAGTTCGTGGTAACGAACTGTAAGTAAGAAGCGACTCGGTCCAATAGAAGAGTAACCGGAACTCGAAAAAACGGAATTCTTATAACAATACCTCAAAGAATTGACTTTCCACACTGATTCCAAATACATAAAATTCTTTAAGTTTAATGTTACCAATCAAAGGCTACGAGCCTGAGAAAATTTGACTGATTTTCAAAAAAGGGGGAATCGCCCGCAAAAAGTCAAGTGACCCTAATGAACATCGCGCGATCAGATTCAGCATATCAGGGAACCCTACTGTTGACGTTTCAAGCTCCTATCTACAAAAATGTGGAATTTTGTATTTTTTTTGACAGAATAATAATTACGGATGCGTGTATATTTGTTTTTTATTTTGCCCATGGGTGATCGCATCAAACCAATGGTCCAAGAAAATACGAAGATAGCAAATTCGAACGGAAATTAAATAAAAGAAACAAGCTTTTCAACTAAAAGTAAGGAGTAGCATTAAAACTGTCCCTTCCTCAACCCTGGCTCTTTACACTAAAGTCTGACTTTTTGTCCTGATTCCTTAGGAAAGACTACTCAAACACAAGGAACTTTGATTTCAAACGAGAAGTATTTTAAAGAACTTCCAGACTTCAGCGAACAGAGCAAGGGTCGAGGAAGAGATAGCTTCCTTCATATACAGAATAGTTTCTGTTCGTTTTAAGTTTTAATATTGCTCCTTACATTCAGTTGAAAAAATTTGTTTCTTTTTTATTTAATTCGCGTCTAGAATCGAACATTTAAATACAATTAGACAAAACGCTGAAAAGCCAACAACCGTAAAATGTCAAAAAACTTCCGAAATAATATCCGGAGACAGTTTGCTGAACTGCATTGAAAGGGCGGATCTGCAGGAAAATGTATGTTCAATCACACTTCAATCCGCCTGATCTACATTACAATTCTGATCCTCCCTTTGACAACAATCTAGCAAATGGTTTCTGGCAATTACCTCAGAAGTGTGAAAAATCCCAGACAAGCCAATTAGGCGTAACAGAGACGACGAAATGACTGAAAGAAGAAAAACGAGTAATTTAAACATGTAAATACCAGAAAAAAGCTACAATACATTAACAAAAATAGTTTAACAATAGTTCACGTTGAGGCTATTAAGGGTATCAAAAATGGAGCTTTGAGGTCCGTTTCTAATCTTTGGGGTCTTGCATAGAGCTTAGTGGTGCTCTCGATGTCTGGAATTTTCTTCTTTAAAAAAGCTGATTTTTTTTTTTTAATTCAGCTCTTGCAAATAAAAATTATAGCTCTCGCACGCCAATTATTATCTTTGTATGAGAGACTTGTGCATGGAAACAGTAAGTGGTCAAGGAATCTTCAGTATAGGCTGATGGAAGGCATATTGCGAAGCGAAGGGCATTGATTCAGATTCAATATATTTCCACATATTCTATGGGATAATATTTTTTTAGTTGTTTAAACATTTTTATATTGAAATAATCAGTTAAATTAGAATTGTCTAAAAATATATTATAAAGAAAACTAGAGTTTTGTCGCGTATCTCAGCTCTACGGCAGGCATTTATTTATTTAGGGATACTAGCGACCGTTTTGCTTGGAAGGTGGTATATGTGAAGATCATAGGGATGGGGAAACTGAAAAATCTCTAAGACTTTAGCAATAATAAATCAATTTATAACGCACCATTTGATCTTGCTTTGCATATATCAGTAAATTTAATAAAAAATTTCGAAATTTGAAAATTAAGCATGAGAGAGAAGATATTTCAAAACATGGAAAAAAAAAATCCCTGGTCCAGCGGTGTTAAATATTTTTTTTTTCAAATTTTTTTACTTGTACTCAAATTGTCGTATTGGAAAAGTTTTTTTTACATAGTGGAAGTGACCCTAGGCTTTAGGGAGATTGAGGGGCTCCAGCACCACCCTCATTTGTGGTAATGAGATATTTTAGGGGTAAGTACGGTATTTTTAAATTTTCGCTTCAATGTTTGTTGTAATTTCTGTTCGTTTTCACTATTCATTCATTGTAATTTATGCGCGTTTTAGGTATCATCGTCATGTAAGCTAGTTTCTTCTGCTTTTACGTTGTAAATTCACTTTGGAAAATCACTTTTTATATTTACTTTGTTGAAAACAAGATTCCTTTTCAAATCACGAACATTTAATATTAAAATTCTCTCTAATTAATATTTCAACCTGGTATCTTTACTACCTAATTGACATTCTGTTGAAACTACCAAAATTTATAAAAAATATAAAGTCCTCGCTTCAATCGAAAGAAATGAGACCTAGATATATTTTTCTTTTTTCCTATAAAGGTATGTCCGGTTTTTTTTTTCAAATTTTAGAATGCTCTTCGAGCAGCATCACTTGGCCAAAGCACAATAAAAAGAAATGATCGATTGGTGGGATTTCAAACCCTCTGGAAAAGCTTCCTTTGAGACAGAAGGGCATATTTCTTCAACGTCTTTGAAAAATTATTTTTCTAAAACATAATCTAAGTTGTATTTTTATGCAATGTTTGTCGTTTTTCGCTTCGTTTCTATAGATAAGTCATTAAGGAGATTTAAAATTTCTCTTGTTGTTTTCACTTGGCATTCGAAAACGCATTATTGTAGTATAGCTTCATAGGCAGCGCAATAGCGCTGCCTGAGTAAAGAACGATGTTGGCACAATGTATTGTTTATTTATTTGTTTTGTTTTTTGAGGGGTTTCTTGAGACCAGGGCACTTCGTATCGAAGGAGTTGCCGTAGAAACTTCGAAAAAGGTTCATTCAATAGGAAATTGGAAGGGCTTGTGCCCTTTTTAATATCCGATAGTGATTGGAATGCAACTAACACCCCTTCGACGCCCACAACTTCCCCAAACACATCCAATCAAAATTTTGAGATAGACATTTTGTTCAACGTAGTTGAAAGATCTAGAAATTATGTCTTTGAGTAGGACATTCTCCCCACAGCCCTATGGGCAAGGGTTGTAAGTTGTGACCTGGGGGCATATAAGGTGTTTATAGAATGCGTTGTCATAAAAACTTCAAAAAGGGCTCATTTGATTGGAAATTGAAAGGACTAGTGCCCTTTTTAATAGTCGAAAGTGATTAGAGGGAACTAACCCCCTCTCACGCCCACATTTCCCCAAACACATCCAATCAAAATTTTAAGATAGCCATTTTGTTCAACGTAGTTGAAAGTTCTGCAAATTATGTCTTTGAGGATGACAAACTCCCTAGACTCCTTAGGGCAAGGGTTGTAAGTTATGCCCTGGGGCTATATAAGGTTTTCTGTAGATATAAGGTTTTTATCAGTCTCCGTTTAGTCTCCAGAGTGATAGCATCTTTTTGGATTTATTGAACTTTAAAACCAGCTGTGAAATTGTATTAATTCAGTACCTTGAGCCTTAATATATTCAGTGACCTTGAGGATTACAGAAGTTTCACAATACTCTGCTACGGATTATAGTCTAAAGTAAACTTATTGATATGGACTAAGTATGGATAGCTCTGTTTGGATTTAATAAAACGGTAGCAACAACAGGTACGACATTTCCGTGTCTTCAACAATTGTAGCGATAAACTTTTTATGACTGTCCTAATTGTGGCAATAAGATTGATCGCGTCAAGTCTAAAATTGTACTTTGAAGCTGTGAACTTACACCTTATAAATTCTCCGATAGCGCCAATTATAGCGCTAAGGACTGTGCCATATGTAATATTATGATTTAAAGCGGTGTACCGATCGTGCCAGTTCTTCCGGGGTGATTTTTCTTAGGCTACTTAATAGGCTAGGCAAGCTATAAAAATAATGAAAAAATTAAGTTTATGATCGCGCCACAGCAATGGGGAGTAAAGTAAATTTATGAGCGCGCCACCCTCAATCATTGAGAGAAAATATAATATGTAATTATATAAATGTAACCTCCTTTCCTTGGGTTATCTCGAAATCAATTACCTGTTATAGTATTTAGAAATTAGATCCCTGGGGAGCGCTACCTTGGAAGTATGTGCACTAGCTACCTGTCGTGCGACTAGATAAAGACATATAAAATATAATAAACGCAAATAGAAAGGCAACAGTTTTATTATGACTTACATATTTAGGTGTAAAGCAATGCTCACTTCAATTGACGACAAATAGGAGCAGAGATAATAACAATGACTGAATTGCAATGCTTGAACGCCGAAATAATTCTGCCCTTAATGATACTGAATCTGATTTACGAATCCTCCAAAAAGCACTTTTACAACATTATAAAACTTAGTTTTTGCCCTGCGCTCTAATTGACGACTCACAATTGGCCCAAGTCCTGAGGCGGCCCAAACACCTCGTCCAATAATTTGTTTTAAATATTTCTGTTGATTCAAACGTTCACACACTTCTTATAATTTAAACTTCCTGAGAAACATTGTATGTAGCATCTTTTTTATTGCCCACTATCTTCGCGAAATCCAAAACTGGATAGCGCCGTTCTTTGTCTGAGGCTAAAATGCAATTCTTCTTTTTGCTTATTAAGAACTTTTCTTTTTTTGAAACTAATTTAAACTTAATTAGAGGAAGTCGGAATTATCTTTAGAAAGAAGGAACTTTATTTTTGTATTTTAAATATATCACAGTTTACTCACGGTACATATTACCCTTCCCATTATTTAATGACGTCCCGTCGTTAGGACTTGCTTGCCCTTAGGCTTTTGAAATATTCGCTATTTATTAACTATTTATTCTATATATTTTTGATTGATATTGTATTATTTTATATTTTTATTTTAGCTTAATCAGGAGTGCTAAAAAAAATTTCTCTATTGCTTTTTCTTATTTTATTATATATCTCTTTCTAAAGTTCACCTACCGGACTAAGATTATCTGTGGTTCTAGCCTATCTACCATACTAAGGATTTTTTTTTTCTACATCTAACACTGATTACTTTTACATTTCCAACAAGGTTGGGGCTATTCTACCTTTACGTAAGATTTTTTTTTTGGAATTCACTTTTTACAAGGCTTTTTTTGATTTTGCTGTCTATGGGGCACACTGCTTTCTATCTACGCTACATTAAATGAATAGCTCGACAACGCTACACATAACTCTATCTGAACATCTAACACTACATATAAGGACGATTTAAAACACACAATATTGGGTTTACCATGTTCACTGGTAACATTAAAACACTTTCACTGGGGATGTTTGCTATGTAATATTAATGATAGAATATTGGAATTTTTGAGTTATCAAAGTTATTAAGAAGTAACATATGTAAATTCACACCTATTTCATCACCTTCGAGTCTCTTTAGCGTACTCAATCCTTCTGTTGTAAATTATTGTCCTTCACTCTTTTCGTCTTGACAAAATTTTTAAAGCACTTACGATATAGTTTTTTCATGGAACAGTTTGAGCATGATTGTGTTCACACGACAAGCTTTCTCTAATTGTCAGCTGGGAAATGATGCTTCCAACTAAAGGTGTGGGAATATGCTATCAGAGTTCATTCTCACCTGCTTTTTGGCAGTTCATAGGGTGCCTTATCATTAAGGGGTCGAACACTGGGAGTGCGTTTATTTTCTTATCAGCATATCATTTTTGGGATATTTTGAGGCACATAGAGAATGTTCTCGTATAAAATTGTTCATTCGTGCATTTAGGGATCACAGTTCTCTTATAAAATTGTTAGTTCATGGCTTGCGTCTATTAAAGTTTGCGGTGATTCCTAGGTTAATCACGGGGGAACTGAAGTTTGGATTTGGAACAGGTCGACCTCAAACTATAGTGACTCCTTCAACATATTGTCTTTAACTTGTGGGAGGGGTATATTGTCACTGAGGGGTTAGTCACTGAGGTTAATTTTGGTTTCTGTAATTCAATGGTTGGTTTCCAGGTCCATTTTTCAGAAATTATCTCGTAACATTTATGGGATAACAGAGATACGAACTTTCCACACAGAGGAGATAGGATGGATTCCGAGAGATGGTCGAAAGGGGTTCGACGCGTGAGTCTGTGACACATAAATAATTTTTGGGGTCATCAAATATCATAACTATACGGTCATATGGTATATGGGTCCATAATGATTATCAAAGGCGATATTTGTGTACTTATATCTTGTACTGGTCGATGGGGTTCTCAGAATTTATGTGATTATAAAGTTCGATAATGCACTGGATGCTGAGATTTAAATATAATGTTACCTAATATGTAATATGGTTCGTGGTCGAGGAAACAACGATCAAAGGTAACTTGTTTTCGTAGACAAAGCTGGGATGAAAATTGCCTGGAGTGTATGGTGAGTACTCTTCGTTGGTTGAGGTATGATGAAAATAGATACTACTAGGTTGTATCTGCACTGGACAACTCATTGTAATGATCAATATCCAATATGTCAATCCACTTCCTGTAATAAAAACAACGAGGCAGAATCACACGTTCTTTAAAACAAATAGTCATAATATATAATAAACAACATAATTAGGTGCATTTTAGGGTGAAGATTACCCTACAAGACAATATAAAAAGATACACTGATATTACTACATAAAACGACATTATTATCATGTTGGTTTCATATATATACAATTTCCATTGCGAAATCTAAAACAGAGATGTCTTCAAATTTTTTTTGAGAAAGGAAACAACGATAAAAGGCTTATTTAATTCTTCAATACATATTTAATTCTCCCTTAGATTTAAAACAATCCTTTAAACATAAGTTACTCTACAATGTTAAGATTGAGGTCTAATTTTACAACATATTTCATGCCTGCATTGTTCACGCACATCCGTGCTGTTTAAGAAACGCATGTTGGAGGGTCGTAACCGCACGGTTTTACGTAAACGACACTACAATGAGGGAACAAAACATAGCAAGGACGAGTTGAGACCTCTATACTCACTCGCTTTCTAATGTCTTCCCCTTTTTTTGGCTTAGACGTTCTCATGGGGTTCCGGGTTTAACCTCTGCATTTCAGCTGTTTCCCCGTGTTCTTCTCTTGGTTTTCGCCTTCTTAGTCTCAGGATTTTTCCATAATTAAAAGTTAATAGGGTTCTTATGGTCAGGGAAGTCGCGAATACGAAACATACGGCCAGTAGTATGTTCCACCAGAAATTGGTTGAGAACAATCCATATCTATTATCCACATACGTAAATCTCTGGTCTTCATTCGTAAATAGGGGGATCTGGGAGTGTAATGCTTCTCTTATTTTTGTAAGCTTTACTGTCCCTTTATTTTTTTCTATTTTAGACCATATTGAGGTTTTCATTTCCTCATTTTCTATATTGGGAATAGTGTACGACAGGTTAATTGCCTTGAAATTGATTATTTTGGGACTTATTATCTTTGTGCTCGTGGTAATTAACGGCGTTCGAACAGTTGACTCTTTAGTTACAAGTCGACACCCTTGTTTAATGGTTATCGTACCCACATTTTGTAACAGTAATTTTGTTTTGTAACTTGGGTCTATTCTTTCTGTATTATTATAACGAGACAAAGTTCCAACAGTTTCTCTTGGAGCAGAAAATAACCAAAGATCATTTCTAAGGTGTATGAATATTTCTCGCTTAGTACTTCCTATCACGGCTTCTTTCAGTTGGACTGGATACATCGTACTGGAATGGTACGGGTAGACTTTTTATATTAAAGAAAGTTATTCGAATTAATCATATGCAGTGTTACTTTTTAATTAGAATTTGTTTTCGGGAATTGATATATATTGAAAAAAAATTTTCTACAGCATTTTTATAATTGTATGATTTTTACTCGTAAATTAAAAGTTTTTAAATTATTATTCCTTTATGACGCCTATCCATTAAAATCCTTTAATCCTATACTGATTAAGTGTAATTCCATCTATCTGGTTTTTTTTACCGTTCTACCCGATTGTGTCGTTACTTTCTCCTCGACTTCTTGCGGTTTTTTCTTTTTCGGTTTTTCTAGCGAAATAAGATCAAACTTTTTGTATTGTTTTTTCAAAAATTCTTGCCCTTTTTATTTTGTTTCCTTCGCGTGTGCGGCTGCTGAAGTCGGTTTTGATTTCCCTATTTCTTTAACTACTATATGGTCTGATTCGCCGTCAGACTCTTCGGAACTAGTTTCCAATGATTCTGTATCATAAGTTTTAGAAGTTGCACCTTGCATTTTTGAGGTATCACCTCCCCTCCCTTCGTAAATTTCTACTTCTCTGGAAGTAGAAGGTTTATTCTCTAAGTCCTCGCCTTGATTTTTCAACTCGGGAGATTTGAAAGATTCTTGAGAGCTTTGGGAGGAATCAAGAGTTTTTGCGGGGTTCCTCCACTGTTTGAATGCCATGTCTTCAGGGGGATGGGGCATTCTTTGCACTAGTGTTTCCCTCCATGAAGTCCACTGTTTAGGCTTGACCTTGGACACAGTTATATCATGAAATTGTCCTTGCTGGTCATCCTTGGGAGTTTTATTCTCGGGTAATGTACTTTAACTCGTTTTTATGGGGAAATTTATTAAATCCATAGCTTCTCGCAGATTTGTTTTAGTTGAATCTTTGGGAGGAGTTTTCTTTTTAGTAATACCGGGGGTTTCAACAGCTCTGTTCAATTCTTCCTGCAATGACAGGGGCCTTTCTATTGGTGTTGCAGGGGAAGGCATATCGTCTGGAAATCTTTTGGGGGGACAAGAGGTTGAAATTCTATCAGGGAAAAATTGGTTTTTCGGGGATATCGTATAATCTAGTTCTCCTGCGCTCTCCGATGATGATTTTTTTGGATCTTTCGGCGTTATTATTGGCGTGGTATTAGGGATTTTTTCTTGGGAATAACTAGATTTTTCATAGCTAAAAATTCTTCAAAGTTTTCCTCATCGCTCTCATCCTTGAAATAGTCTTGCTTGAAATTAAAGGGTTTTAGCTCTGCCAATCTTGATTTAGGGGGATCATTTTCTGCATCTGACGAATCAGTAGAGGAGGGACGTGATACTCATCTCTCTGGATATTTGGCTCTTTTTATTCGGCTAACATGTGCCTTGTAAGTTCTTCCACTATCGGGGTTCACCATTTTAAAAGTATAATCGTTATCGTACTTTTTGACTATTCTGTACGGTCCAGAATATTTGTTGGAAAGTTTCTTGCCTTCCGCTTTTGCCTCGTTCTTTAGGTAAACGCAATCTCCTATTTTAAAATCTATGATCCCCTTGACTTTGTGTTGGTTTCTTAGCTCTGGGTTTATTTTACATTTTTCCAACTCTTGCCTAACTATTTTATAAGTTTTCCTCATCCTATTTATGAATTCTTGTTTGTAATCCTCAAAGTTATTATAATACTGCCGAGATTCAATAATCTCATCATACGGGATTCTAAAATCACTACCAAAAAGTAATTAAAATGGATTGTCTTTGGTTGTTTCTGAATAAGCAGTGTTGATTACGTTAGTTAAATAAGGTAAGAATTGATCTCAATCGTTCCTGTTGTCTTTTGTATAAATGCTTAACACATTCGAAAATATTTTATGCCTATTTTCTATTTTACCATTAGCTTTTGGGTGATATGGGGATGTCACCATTTTCTCTATGTTAAGAAAACTCATTAAGTCTTTTGTTACTTTTGAAACAAAATTGCTTCCGTTGTCGCTCAAAACCTTATTTGGAATGCCAAATTTTAAAAATAATTTCGCCAACGCCTTACTTGTGGCGTAAGTGCTTTGATTTTTTAATGCTTTTGCAAAAGTGAATCCGGAAAAATAGTCTATAACTGAAAGAATACAAGTGTGGCCTCTGTTGGAAACAGGCAAGCCTCCGCTGGTTCCATATAAGTCAAATGAGACAATATCGAAGGGGTACTTTGCTACCGGGACCCTTCCCATTGGAGGATTAGGATAAGCTTGGGGTTTTTTTCTTAAGTTACGCGCTTCGCATGTACTTACAAATTCTTTAAGTTTTGTTATTCCCGACGGCACGTAAAAATATTGTTTTAATTTATGGAAATTTTTCGTTACTCCTAAGTGTCCACCTATATCTGAATGAAAATACTTGAAGGCAGGTATTACTAAGTTTTGTGGTAATACAGGTATTATTGAGGTTTGGTTTCTATTTGTCTCAGCAGTTACGATTCTACATAGTATTTCTTCATCAAGATCATAGTAAAAATTATCTATCTCTTTTCTCAGAGTTTTGAATTTATCCGGTAACGCATCGTCATTCACAAAATAATTAATAAGTGCTGAACACATTTCGTCCTTTTTTTGCTTTCTTTTTACATTTTCTAAAGACAGGGAACAATGATTAACCTTATTTTCTTTTACTGTGTCTTTGACTTTGTTTTTCTTACATTTATGTTTACTCTTAGCATTGATAGTGTTAACTTCATTTTCCTCAGCTTCCGACGGAATATTTTCCGGGTATCTACTCAAAAAATCACAAGCTGCGTTTTGTTTACCTTTTAAATGTTCAAATTCCTAATCTAGGTCTTGGATTTTCATAATCCATCTAGCTAGAATTCCCGTGGGGTTTTTAAATATGCACAGGTACTGCAAGCTTTTATGGTCTGATTGTAGTATAAATTTTCTACCAATTAAATAGTGTCTAAATTTGTCCAATTGGTGGATTATAGATAATAATTCTAAGTTTGTGGCGGAATAATTACTTTCGCATTTTGATAAAGTTCTACTGGAATAGCATATAACTTTTTTTATTTTTTTTATTAGAAGGTCCTCGTAAAGGATCAGGGTTTCCTATGGGAATTATTTGCGAAAGAATAGCCCCAATGTCTTTTGAACTAGCATCGGTTGTGACCACAAATTGTCCGTTTTCGAAATCAGGAAGTGATAATATTGGTTCAGAAGTGAGTGCCTTTTTGAGAAGGTCTAGGGAAGTTTGAGCTTCCTGGGACCAGGTAACATTTTGGGAGTTCCCTTTAGTTAATTCCGTGAGGGGTTTCGCAATTTGGGCGTAATTGCGCACGAATTTCCTAAAGTAGCCAGTAAGACCTAAAATTCCTCTTAATTCTTTCATAGTTCTTGGGGGTTTGAGGTTTTCAACACATTTTATTTTATCAGGGTCTGGGGATATCTCTCCTTGCGTTACTACTACTCCTAAAAATTAAATTTTTGGTTGAAATAAATTTACTTTTTCAGGCCGGCATTTTAAGTTGCCCTGTCTGAATTTCTCGAACACCTTAGCTAATGTTGCTAAGTGTTGTTCGGCGTTTTCTCCCACGCATATGACATCGTCAACAAAATGAATGATATTCTTTAATCCTCTTAACAGGTGTAATAAGGGTCTACATAGCGCGCTTGAACTTGTTTTAAGTCCAAAAGGTACTCTTAAGTATTTATATGAACCACATTCAGCTGTTGAAAATGCAGTTTTATGGACATCTTTTTCGGCTATTTTCACTTGGTGGTAGCCTTGGGTGAGGTCCAAAGCAGTAAAAATTTTGTTTTTGATTGAAATTGAGTCAAGAATTTCATCTATTCTTGGTAAAGGAAATTTATCACTAACTACTTGTTTGTTAAGGGCTCTATAATCTACAACAAGTCTAAGATCACCATTCTTTTTTGGTACCAAGATCACTGGTGCACTATACGGACTTATACTTGGACGTATAATTTCATTTTTTCCTAATTCATGAATTTCATTTTTTAACCATTCTTTGTGCTTACACGGCACACGATATGGTTGTTTCGCTACAGGATTACCAGTCGTTAAAATTGAATGTTCATAAAACGATATCAGTCCGATATCATCTTCAGATGCGGAAAATACATCTTTAAAATTCCATAATAATTCGCATAATTTTTTCTTAAGTTCCAAATCCGTAATATGATCCATATTAAATTTGTTTAAAAATTGCGATTTAGTTAGAGGATATTTGTTATTAGAGGTTTTAATGCCGTTAACTAGGTTTCTTTTAGAGTTTTCCCATCAATTTAAATCATTCTCCGATAAAACTTGGATTTGAACTAAACACGTCCCCTTTTTTATTGTAATTGTATCATTTTCGTGGTTATTAGTTACCCAAATAAAACCTTCTCCTTTGTCGTAAGATATGATCTGTTCTTCGCATAGCAGATTTTCGGGAACTTTATTTGACGGGATCGCGAGCCATATTTCGGATTTGCTACCCACTGGTTCAATCATCTGTGATATTTGAATTATTCGCATCGTTTTGGGAGGGACTTTTGTTTTCCTTATCGCGAATCCGTAATATTTCTCTTTATTTTTATTGTCTATTAAATACATACTGGCGCTATGTTGCGCCATTGCGGCATCTTGCGGCGTCACATTCGGTTTTACTATGTTTTTCCATAATTCTGCTATTTGATTTCATTTGACCTATACTGTCGCATATCTCCTATTTTTATCCTTGCAGATTCAATCCACTTATTATTTAAATTTACTTCATCTCTGCAATGTCTCTCAGAATAATTGGACAAGTTTCTGATTATTCCTTTTCCTCCTTGTGAGACATGAGGTTCAAAAGATTGCGACATTATACCGCCAGAAATTTTATTTACTGTTACGTTGTCTTCGTAACCTCTGTTACAATTTCTTAAGGTAGAAATTCCTTCCCCTACCTTAGCCGGGTAGACAAGCCTTTCGTTCGCTACGTCTAATAATACTCTATTAGACCTTAAAAAATTTGCGCCTATAATTGCTTCATACGGAAAGTTATCGCATATTATAAAATTTGTCGGAAAGATTCTATTATCCCTTTTATGTCTAGGCGAATTGAACCTCTTGCATCCAATTTGTGCCATGTCACGCTAGTTAAATTGGGATTATTAAAATTTCTTTGTTGTCTAATATGGGGAGGCAACATATCAAATACGCATGAGTTTATAATGTTCGCAGTAGCACCGGAGTCAATTAAGGCTTTAAAGTAAATATTTGCTATACAAAAATCATTAAATATAGGTAACTTGTTATTACTATCACTACAGGACGGCACTACTATTGTTTTGGACCTATAAAATATTCTGGGCACCCTCTGGGTCCAATTTATATTTCTGAGGAGCCTGAAACGTTTCCCTGTGGATTTGTTTCGTACGCCGGTGTCTGCAGTATAGATTCAGACACGTAAGATTCCGTAGGCATATCTAATCGATTTACATTTGTTTGTCGATTTTGCCAGGTATTATTACGATAGTTGGGATTTCTTGCGTCAGTGGCGGCAGCTGGCGCTGACTGCCAATGTCGTTGGCTTGAAAAATTTTCATTTCCCGTCGGCAAATTTTCGTGATTTTTAAATAGCATTCTCGCATTATATTGGCTTTGGCGAGTATTTGGGTTTTCAAATCGGTAATTAAATTGTCTATTGGGGGGGAGGATTGTACAAATTTAGTTGGTACGCAATGTAAGGTACTGATTGCCGGAATCTTCTCTGGCTATAGCCTTTTGCACCACCGGCGCTAAAATTTGTTCTTCCGAAAAAATGGTTGCCATAATTTTGCCTACTGCCGACAGCAATTCTTGATGTGTTATTGGGGACATAACGGCACTCCCTCGCGATGTGCCCAGGTCGATTACAAATATAGCATCTTATTCTTGTAGGGTTATTTTCATAATTAAATTGTTTGACAGGCTTAAAACGTACTGTTTTCTGCCTAGCGGGTTCTTGCGTTTTATATCTTTGTGGCACTGGGGATTTATCCCTTGAAAAGAAATTGGGAGACGCCTGATCGCCTATGAAGGTTAGGCTTGCGTTCGATTCACCTAGGCTATTTATTTTTGCCTTACTGTGATTAGCCACCATCGTATCAACTTCGATCAATCGATCTACCTTCTCAACTGCAAGATCTAACGTCTGAATATTTTTGGATATTGCCATTCTATATAGTTTTGGGGGTAGCCCTTGCAAAAAGGTATTTAGTATGACTTTTTCATACAGTTCTCCTGAACTTTTTCCGTATTTTGCCTCTACTGAAATTCGTATATTATCAAGATATTCTCTTATATTTTGTGAATGGTCAAAGCACACCATTCCGTGTTTTAATTTATTTATGGAACTGGTTTCGATAAATCTATCTTTAAATGCCGTTAACAAGTTGTCCACCGTATTTATTGGCAAGTTGGTGTCATCACCTATAGTACGTTCAATCTGTTTTAGAAAGGTTAAGGCCTGGCCTTTTAATCGTAATAGAAGCATGTCGACTAACGTTTCTAGCTCTGTTTTTGTTAATTCTACAAACTGGGCCAATTGGATATTAAATTCGTCGATATCTGATTGTCCATTGTACTGCCGGATAGACTTTGCTATTTCTATATTTTTCGTGACCAACTTTTGCGCCATTAACAAATCGCTTAGTTCTTCTGACATTTTTTTTGCGTTTGAATTAACTCAAAATAAATCTATTGTTTCACTTAACCTATTTTGGGGGGAGCTATTATCTCCTATGAGATTTTTTAAAGAGTTTTCCTCTAAAAGCCTAGCGGTTATAGGCCTAATCACTTTTCTTATATGTCTGTAACTCTCCAATAGTTATAGTTATAGCCTAACTAGTTCGCAAGTTTTCCTCAAATTTCCGACCGTGCCATTTGTAGCGATAAACTTTTTATGAATGTCCTAATTGTGGTAATAAGATTGATCGCGTTCAGTCTAAAATTGTACTTTGGAGCTGTAAACTTACACCTTATAAATTCTCCGATAGCACCACTTATAGCGCTAAGGACTGTGCCATATGTAATATTATGATTTAAAGCGGTGTACCGATCGCACCAGTTCTTCCGGGATGATTTTTCTTAGGCTACTTAATAGGCTAGGTAAGCTATAAAAATAATGAGAAAATGAAGTTTATGATCGCGCCACAGCAATGGGGAGTAAAGTAAATTTATGACCGCGCCACCCTCAATCATTGAGAGAAAATAAAATATGTAATTATATAAATGTAACCTCCTTTCCTTGGGTTATCTCGAAATCAATTACCTGTTATAGTATGTAGAAATCAGATCCCTGGGGAGCGCTACCTTGGAAGTATGTGAACTAGCTACCTGTCGTGCGACTAGATACAGACATATAAAATATAATAAACGCAAATAGAAAGGCAATAGTTTTATTATGACTTACATATTTAGGTATACAGCAATGCTCACTTCAATTGACGACAAATAGGAGCAGAGATAATAACAATGACTGAATTGCAATGCTTGAACGCCGAAATAATTCTGCCCTTAATGATCCTGAATCTGATTTACGAATCCTCCAAAAAGCACTTTTACAACATTATAAAGCTTAGTTTTTGCCCTGCGCTCTAATTGACGACTCACAATTGGCCCAAGTCTTGAGGCGGCCCAAACACCTCGTCCAATAATTTATTTTAAATATTTCCGTTGATTCAAACGTTCACACACTTCTTATAATTTAAACTTCCTGAGAAACATTGTATGTAGCATCTTTTTTATTGCCCACTATCTTAGCGAAATCTAAAACTGGATAGCGCCGTTCTTTGTCTGAGGCTAAAATGCAATTCTTCTTTTTGCTGATTAAGAACTTTTTTTTGAAACTAGATTTAAACTTAATTGGAGGAAGTCGGAATTATCTCTAGAAAGAAGGAACTATATTTTTGTATTTTAAATATATCACATTTTACTCACGGTACACAATTTTTTAGTTCGAATTCTAAAAGGGAAGAAAAAGAAAAGGAAAAAAATTTTTTGGCAAATAAAATAATTTAATAGCCAAATTTTATTATTTTTTCTCTAATTCAGTGACAGCTTGTGCAGAATAGAGCGGGAACAAACACAAGAGCCGTATCGGTACGGGCCGGATATTGATCCTTAAACTACTGGGAAATGGCGATTTGGGTACCGGCACTTCCCACAGGTTTTGTTAGCTGTACCTCGCCAGCATTCATTCTGTGTAGTCGCAAAATTATGCCAAGCGGATTAAACGGTTGTGACGTCATCGTCTCTGTGTGATAATAGACTGGCCAACTGCATCTAGTGTCCGCTCTGATAGACTGAATTATTTGGCATTTCAAATTAAGATAATTGGATACGACTTATGGACGGTGTTCTGGGTGTCAGAGTACGTTGGTTAATTGTCAGCAGATCTCCACGGTCCATGGGGCCACCAACCAATAAGGTGATAGCCAATGCCATCCGTTGGCCTGCCCACTGAAAGATAAGTTTCTTTTCATCATCGTTATCTGTTGCTAATCAAATTCTGCTGCTTCCTGATACTTCTTACTGCCATCATGGATCCTGCGTATGTTAAAATCGGTGATTTATTCCTTGCCAAGTTTGCTGGTTATCCCCTCTGGCCGGTTCGAATCCTAGATGAAATGAAGACGAATACCGGTGACTGCAAATTTGATGTTTTCTGCTACGGGAAAAAACACGATCGTCAGCTTATACCAGTCGCTAGTTTACTTAGTTTTGATGAGAATATGAAGGATGCGTCAACGAAGAAAACTAAGGGTGTAAACCATACGTTTGATGAACTAAAAAACCATCCAGATGTTTACCGGCAGTTTTTTAAGTAAGGGCAAGGTTCGGCAGCAGATAGTCAGTTATCGGATCCCACTGCTGATCTCCGTAGCCTTGTGGTTGCTACAGAGAATGAACTTGCGGCTACTAAGCAAAATCTAGCGAAGGAAATTGAGAGGAAAATTAATGAAAAGCTGAATAAATCGACCTCGCAAACTGCAGCTAACATTTATGCTAAATTTCCGGTTGAAACAATGGTCTCTGAAATCTATGATGCGGTTCATGTTGAGTTTCAGCCTAAGTTTGAACTGATCGAAAAGCATCTGAAAACCTGCATGCACATGATCGAGTTGCTACAAAACCGCGTTAACCAGCTTGAGCTCAAACTAGACTACATTGAGCAGGAAGGGAGAAACGATTCCCTGCTTTTTAACGGGGTCAAGCAGATTTCCTCGCAGAGTGTACATGATGCTATGAAACACGTGTTGTTCGTGAAGATGGGTCTGACTAACGTTACTGATTCAGACATAGTCGGTATTCAGCGGTTTAGTGTTGGATCTAATAATGATCAAAGACCAGATAAAGTTGCCCCTGTTCTCGTGCAGTTTCAATCTAAAGAGATAGCCTGCCATGTTTTTAAAGCAAAAAAAAAGCTTAATGGCACAGGGCTATTTGTAGCCGAGAATCTCACAAAACGAAAGCGTGATCTGTTGAGCACTTCGAGAGATAAGTATGGAAATCGTAGTGTCTGGTCCGATCAAGGCCGCATTTTTGTGCGTGAAACTGATACTGCCCCGATCCGGCGTATCTGGCCGATTGACGATCTTATATAGTGCGTGTTTTTTTTGTATTTTTTTTTAATGTTTATTACTTTGTTTTTTCTGTTCTTCTTTTTTTTTCTGTGATCAGAGGGGTTTTCCACGGTAACTGACATGCAACGCGTGTTTATATTTTGGTAAAAATTTTGTCTCGCGGATTTCTAATTGTCTCTTTACCGGTATTAAAGTATTTGGTTAAAATTGTGTTGCATGTCGATGAGTGGAAAACGCTTTTTATTGTAAGATTTCTGTTATTTTTCTTCAGATGTCTGTCGGCAATATGAATAAAAATTATTCCAGCTCCCGACTGGAACTTCTACAGAGTAAACCGTTTCGTATTGAGAATCTTCGATCGGTACCTATAGCCAGTGATCTAACTGGCCATGTGTTTGGTCTGCTTCGCCAAAGTAAATACCTGTATTCAGCTGCTAGTGATTTTGATATTCGTAGTATGTCAGGGCTTAAAGTGGCTCAGTAGAACTGTCATGTATCTTCTAACCACCATGATGTTAATAATTTTCTTGAAATTTTTAAAGGTAATATTGATATTCTTGGGATTTGTGAATCTTTTTTTACTCAGGAGAATTTTCTCTCGTCACATTTTTTCCCAGGGTATCAAATTGTTGGCAAATCAAGGACCGTAATGAGGGGAGGAGGTTTGGCGTTTCTTATGAAGATTGGTATTAATTTTACAGTTCTGATGATTTTTGTTATTGGAATGAGGGTAAGCTAGAAATATTATCTATTGATGCCCAGATTGATAAAAGAAAGATTTGGATATCTTCGGTTTATTGGCCGCCTAGTGCTTCTCCGGATGATTTCTTTTGGGGATTTTGAGCAGTTTATGACTAATGTGCTTCGAAGAAATCGCGAGTATGTTTTTATTGGTGATTTCAACTTCGATCTGCTGAAACTGACCGTCCATATTTTAGATTTTTTTAACTTGATGCTTTGTAATGGCTACTACCCAACGGTTACTATTCCGACAAGGATTACAGAACATTCGGCAACTTTAATTGATAATATATTTGTTTCGTCTGACCTCATTGCGCAATGCCATTCAGACGTGTCAGTTACTCCAGGTTCGGATCATATCCCATCAGTTTTTACGATCAGATCAATCTCGAAGCCTAAAATAGCTAAAGAGAAATATCTCTCACGGGAGATGAAGGCCGAGAATCTGAAGAAGTTCAAGGATGGAGTGAGTGTGCTGTCTTGGCAAGAAGTGACGGATATTAATGATGATCCGTCTCGAGCATTTGATAAATTTATGGATATTCTTGGTCCAATCTATGATAGGTGCTGTCCTGTTCTTGAGATCCAGAAAAGAAAGAGAACCCCCCAGATTACCCATGAAATCACTGACCGAATGCTAGTGAGGGATGACCTGTTTAAGGCATACCTGAATTGTGAGTCTGATAGTAGTTGGGAAGCATTTCGTAAGGTTCGAAATAAAGTAAATTCCCTTCGCAGAACTGCAGTGAAACAGTTTTATTCTGATAAGTTTGAACAACACAAAGGTGATATGCAAGGTACGTGGCAAACTATAAAGAATGTGCTCGGTACTGGCAAATCTTCAGCTTTTCCAGGAAAAGTGGAAATTAACGGTCATAGTGTCCATAATGAGAAGGATATTACAAATGAATTTTGCAAATATTTCTCTAGAATTGGTAGTGATATTTCTAGCGAGGCAGGAAAGAATAGTGACAAGTTTTCGGAACAGGAATTCTTTGACAACCGAGGTGAATCCCAGTCTTGTAGTTTTGTTGAGTGTAATTTGAATGACGTAAGTAAGGCTGTCAAGTCAATAAAGTCAAACTCTGCTGGAATGGATGGACTTAACCTTAAGGCGTTTAAAGTTGCAAGTGCTTACCTCCTACCGGTTCTCCTATAACTAGTGAACCTATCAATGAGAAAAGGTGACTTTTAACGTGCGTTAAAACAAGCTAAAGTGATTGTACTTCACAAAGGAGGTGACAAGAATGAGTTGTCAAACTATAGACAAATATCAATTTTACCTTTATTTCCTGAGATTTTTGAAAACGTTATTTATTCCAAAGTTTATTCTTATTTAGATTCTTTTTGATTTCTTAGTGATAGTCAATTCGGTTTCAGAAAGCGTCACTCAACGTTGCAGGCAATGCATCACCTTTTTGATAATTTGAATAATGGATTTGAAAGAAATTTAGTTCCTTTAACAGTATCTATTGAATTAAAGAAAGCATTCGATACAGTTAATTTTAATATACTTTTGAATCAGTTAAAAAGTCTTGGAATTAAAAATAGTGCTCTAAGTTGGTTTGAATCTTATCTTTTCGGTCGGTCTATAAGTGTTGTGCACAAAGATATTGTCAGTGAATTGATGCCTGTTATTTGTGGTGTGCCGCAGGGTTCCGTTCTGGGACCTCTCATGTTCCTAGTTTACGTGGATACATTGCAGTAATATATAAGTGATGGTGTTGTTACTTCATTTGCTGATGATACAGCTATAACTGTTTTTGCAAAGTCTGTTCAAGAAGCTGTTGAAAAAGCTAACCATGCACTTCAGTGTCTCCGCGTATTTGTGAGTGTGAGTTGCCTCGCTGTTAATGCAAAGAAACCCAGTTACATGATTTTTAGTAGAACTGGGACTATTTTCCCACTGGATTTGGTAGTTGTATTTGCCTCTGAGGTTATTCAACAAGTATATGACCTCCGTTACTTGGGTTTTCATATCGACTGCAATCTCAGCTGGGAAAAACACAGTGAGATAGTATCAGCTAAAGCTGCCAGAGGACTCGGGATACTAAGAAAACTGAAGCATACCTTTCCTCTGTCAACCCTCAAGCTCATTTACAGCGCTATTGTAGACCCTTATATTGGGTACGGATGCTCGGTATGGGCCAGTAATTTCATCGGCAACTATAAAAGGATACAAATTGTTCAGAATAAAGCCATCAGAGTACTCAGAGAGATGTGCCATTGTGAAAGCACTGCCCAATCTTACAAAAATTTGGAGGAGGGTTAGAGTGTGAAAATGTAAATTGTTTTCTTGACTTTTTTTCTCCTTACTTTTTTTTTGAAAAATAGGAATTTATTAATAATTATTATTGTTTTTATTTATTTTTGATTAAAGGGCGGTTAGAAGATACAGACACCAACAGGATTTTTTTTAATCTTAATGTGGTTGCCTAGTTATTTCTGATGTTTGTTGAATTTTTTTTTTGGTAAAGTAAAAATGTCTATGTCTATGTCTATGGCGTTGTTGTAGAGAGTTCAAAACGGGCTCATTCAATTGGGAATTGAAAGGGATAGGGCCCTTTTTAAAAGTAGAAAGTGATTGGAGAGCAACTAACCCCCTCTTACACCCCCATTTCCCCAAAAACATCCAATTTTAATTTTGAGATGGCCATTTTGTTCAACGCAGTTGAAAGTTCTGGAAATTAGGTCTTTGAGGATGACAACCCTCCCACAGCTTTCAGGGTAAGGGTTGTAAGTTATGCCCTGGGGGCATATGAGGTTTTTATAGAAGGTGTTGTCGTAAAAACTTAAAAAAGGGCTCATTCGATTGGAAATTGAGAGGGCTATTGCCCTTTTTAATAGTCGAAAGTAATCGGAAGGAGAATCCCCCCCCTGTCCATCATTTCTCCTAACACTTCCAATCGAAATTTGGAGATAGCCATTTTGTTCAACGTATTTGAAAGGTCTGGAAACTATATCTTTGAGGATAACAAATCCCCCCATCCCTCAGGGCAAGGGTTGTAAGTTATGCCCTGGGGGCATAAAAGGTTTTTTTATAGAAAGCATGGCTATACAAACTTCGGAGGGGGCTCTTTGGATTGATAATCAGACGTTTTAGTGCTCTTGTTAAAATTCAGTGATCGGAGGGCAGCTATACCCCCCCCCCCCCACACACACACACATCGTATTGTCCCGAAATGCATTTGAGATAGCCATTCTATTCAAAACAGTCTACATATCATATAACAAGGCTTTTGGGGTTGAAACAAACTCCAGAGATTAGGGGCAAGGGTTGTAAGTTATGCCCAGGGGGTATTTATGGGGTTATTTTATGGGAGGGATGGTTGTTTAACTTTAGAAGAGGCTCAGTCTTTTCCCTGAAAAAGAATATCATTATAAAACGAACAGAAACTAATTAAAAAAAACTCTTTCCACAATATGAGTTATTCGAAAAAAAGTAAAGAACTCCATTAAACCAAACATGAACAAAAATAGAATCAAATAATCTACCAAGCATACAAATACCCCAAATCAGCATCAATAAACAAATGAAACAAAACAAACAGAAATTAAAATAAATAACAGAGTCAAACTCAGAAGGAGCAGAAATTAATATGAGTAAGGTACTAAAACCCTATGCTTTCTAAAAGCCAGAATATAATTTGTACTTTACTGAAAAAATTCTTTTAAATGTTTTCATTTTTATAACTTTAAGAAATCAAAAATTAATTAAGATTTTAGGGAATAAATATGAACTTATGTATATTAAACTGACAATCCACATTTTTTTTCGGTAAATTCATTTGAATTTTTTCTTCTATCCGATTAATTCTTCTATTTAATTCATTCATTCCCCCACAAAGTTCAGATCGGGTCGCGATCCCTAAACCCATAACTACGAAATTATCTCTTACACCCACCCCGGTTTTGTTACGATCCGATAAACCCTTCTGTTAAATGTTCCGATGACAACAAATTATGAACCCTTTCCCCTTTCCGAGGTTAAATCAAATAATTTCCATCCAGTTTCTTTGTGATTCGAACAGCTTATTCTGATAGATTCCGTGATTACAAGAACTTTGTGACCAATCCTTACAAGTCACAAGTCACGGGCTGGACCGGATTTAAAGCTTTGACGCTTCTAGGCCCAAACATTTTTGCCGCTCCGTTTTTGTGAGATTTTCGGGGAAAACCCCGAAAATTCAAGGATAGTGGAAGCTCTGAACAGAATGTAACTGTTGATCCAAAAGTAATGAAAGAGAGAGGTGTTTCCAAACTCTCAGCTGCCATTATTGGGAGACGTCTGACAGTTACAAGCGGCCATGGATTTCCTGTGTTGTTTTAAAATCACTTTTCTGTGAATAGGCAGCGCGAAGGCAGATTGCACCTGGCACTTTGACGATAAATCACATCAGTCCAGTTTCTATTAAGAAAAAAACCACTCATAGATAATTTATTGCGCCTCCTGGCAGTGTGCGCCCCTAGGCCCGGGCCTAGTGGGCCTATTGGTAAATCCTGGCCTGCATATAAGTCAAAACTCACAAGACTCGCAAAATTCAAAACTTTGACAAGAAGTCAAAACTCACATGGATCAGAAAAAGGCTTAGTCAGGGCACGTACTTTTCGTTCTGACCAAGTACTGATGAGATCTGATTACCGATCGTTAGCTCAGACATACAGGGTGGGGTATCCTCGTATATAGGCTAAATTTATGATAGTTTTAAGTTTTTATGTCGCTCTTTCCTTTCGTTTGAATAAATCAGTTAGTTTTTTTATTTAATTTTGTCCGTTTCTAATATTATATCTAGAGTTTAACTAAATATGTGAGGAGATGAAGCCTCCCTCAACACCTAGCTCTTTGCACTGAAGTTTAACTTCTGAATAACAATGCTTGAAAATGAAAATCATTCCTAAAAAAGGTACATGTTTATTAAATTTGTTATGCCAAAAATGGGCCTTGAATACCAAAACTGATTTTTGAGGTCTTACTGTCTAAAAATTTGAATTGGAGAGCTATTTCTCCTAGAAACTCTCCCCCCTTCTACCTATGTGTAGTTAAGCATATGAAAATGAGCTTGTATCTCACACCAGAATGTATTTCTGCAATAAGAGGAGAGTTTTTCCCGCCTTAGTAGCCATATTGATCCGAAAGACCTCGAAAGTTGGAATGAAAATTTCAAGTAAAATTTAAAAATTTGACCGTAAAAATCCCCTTTGAGTCTTCAGGGACCCACATTTTACTGCAGCATATTTTTGTTACTTAAAAAGAAACTGAAAAATTTGAATCTTCATTTGAATGAGACCTCTCTTCATATTCTACTACCTATTACCCCTGCGAAAAATACAGCAAAAGAGCAAATACACATACGGGACCAACATTCTCAAAATATCATAATTCTGTGTTTATCCATATAGGAACATGAAATTTTAAGTGTTGCGAAGTTTTAAACTTTAATGTACACTTTAAGAAATAGACCGTGACAATTTCCTTTGAGGATTGAGGCACCCACTCACAGCACTTAAAGCTCCATGTGAAATCTGTATATAGCACCTATTTTTTGTTTAAAAAGGTACAAGAAAATATGAATTTCCATTTGATGAGACCATTTTTATATTTTATTACTATCGCCTTGATACGATCAACACTGCGAAAAGTAAAAAAAAAAGAAAACAGAAGGTACATACCTTCTCGAAAAAATGCTAAATTTTATGTTTTTGCATGTGGGAATATGAAACTTTCAGTGTAGGGTCATTGGATAATCTGAATTTGATGGTGCAATTTTCATTAGCGTCGCCATTCTTTCGTGGGGAGGGGGGCTTTTTATTATTTTCTAAAATCATACAAAGCTTCATTTAGAACCACCATGAAAGACACGTTTTTTGGGTCAATATATCATTATAAAAATGTTCTTTTTTTAGTTTTGGTTTCTACTGCCAAGCGTTGGTGTGTTGTGATAAAGTTTTGCATGCAGCATACTAGGTTTTCGATGTAATAATTTATCTTGTTGTTATGTAGTCAAAGATGTGTGTTGATAAGAACAAAAAGATACACTTGGATTTTCAGTTTTACTTGCACTAAGAGAAATAAAAAGGCTTTGGACTTCGATAAGACTTATTGCCTAACCCCTAAAAAAACAGTCCTTTAGAAATCACAAATTAGACTATAATCAATTATTTATTTTCTTGCAAGCTTTACTTTTGAAATGTCAATCACTCACAGATTAAACTTGTATACAGGTAATCGGGTGTCAAAATTGACGTTCCGCTAAAAAAGGCTATTCCATAGAGATAGAACAAGAAATAGAGACCAAATTCTCGCTAGTTAATGTCATTTATTCCATTCCTCTATAAAAAATTCCATTCTAGATAAATCGTGTTATACTGGGTTAATGGGGAGATTTACAACGAAGTGTTTCAGAATCTGGATTCTATTCTTTGTGCTATATCTGGGTTTATTCTTCGGATGTGCCATGGGGAGGATCCCCTTCGGGAGGACATGAAAGAGTGCCAGTTCCCTCCATGTTCAACCGGTGGGCTGGTTGTGATCCAGTTAGCAAGGCCTTGCCTTCACAATCTTGAACCTCAGGGAGAAATTCTTTCCTATTACAGTAGAGGAAGAGGTAATACCCCGGACAGGACACCATATATGGGCATAGAATACTGACGGGAGTGTCGCAACATGTTCACTGAATACGTGCATGACAATTTTATTAATCTACTAGCGGTACAAGACACGCCTAATTTCTAGACCAATCAGGGACTTAGAAATACGAACGGGAGTGACGCAACTAATATAAGGAAGGATTTTCAGTATAGTTGTTATTAGTGTGAGAATAGAATTCAAGGAGTGAGAACAGTCTGACATTACTCGTTTATTTATTCATTAAAATATATTTGCAATAATGAGTGGAATGTTTACACTATTAGAAGTTCATAGTGGAATTGGTAGCAGCAGCAATGATACAAGAGCACCAAACATTGCGGTAGAAATCACGAGAGGATCACGACTTTGTCTTGAATGGGATGAATTATATGCAAGATATGTGCTATCATTGAGCAAATTTAAAATGGAGGACCAATTATGCTTCGCTGCAAAAGTTGATATAGCACATGTGAATAGACTTCAAAGTGCTTTAAATGCAATAGTGAAGCATACAGAGGACAATAAGTTATATCGGTAATTGTATATGTATAATATATATATATTATTGTTGTAATTATACACACACAATAAAATTGTTTCGAAATCGAAAATGTTCGCTTTCTTTTTGTTAGATTTTCATAGGTTATCGAATATTCTTGAAGTAGAACGAATCATGGTTAGGCTATAGTCAGCAGTGAGAGTGTTAGGACTCTAAAAAATGGATAAATTTGAGAAAGAGAGAACTAGGTCGAATATTGTGATTATGGAAAAACATTTGATTCTGAATGATGATTTTCTGGAGTTATCTGTTCAACGGAAGACATTTTCTCAGGGAAAACTTGACAATATAATGGGGAATGATTCTCCCCCATTGGACTATTGTATGAAGCTTTTACGACGTGACTCAAATGTTTTTACTCAATTTATTGATACATTAATTAAAACAAAGCCGAATAATATCGTGGATATACTTTTGAAAACATTGACATAGAATCTATGTAGATGGCTCCCCCTTCGAAAGAGGTTATGTAACGTCACAGAATTACTCCTCTCCCATCCCTCTCTGAATTTATCGAACATGGATCAGTTTCTTTTTAGCTGTGAGAGAGTTGACATCAGAAACCAAAAAAAATGTTCTATACATGTTCACTATGTATGTACACTCTTGGCAGTTGGTCATCATGTGAGAATTGTACAATTATTGATGAATATAATGAAAAGTGCAAATTATTCAATCCCTGTAAATTACATAGAGACTATGCAGTGCAAATTAAAAGCTGTAATTTTTGTCTTGAAGAGATTTGTGACTCTCACCCTAGAGGGCAACTATGCTCCAATTACCACTATGACAAATGTGATCAGTGGGATAATACTTATCCCGGTATGATTGGAAAGAACCTCAAACGTGATTTTAGTTTATTTCTACGAGATTGGTATCGTCGTGGTTTTAAATTATTTTGGGAGGAAGAATCAGGTCTACGATTCAACTGTTGGGGTAACAAGACAATTTGGTTTCTGCGTCATCGTTATGACGATAATGCCTATTATGATTATAAACCTATTGATTTTTATTTGGCAGTTACCGAATGTGATTCACCATTTGAAAACACTGTATGTGATATTGCTTGAAATAGACAAATTGAAACACATGAATTTCACAATATGAATGCAAATAGTATCATTGACTATACAAAGAGATACGAAAAGAGTGAAGTTACATTGTACTGTAGAAAATGTGATCCTGACTTTGCAGCCAATCAAGATCAATATACAGTGAATCCAAATGATCTACCAGCATTAGTGGTTCTCGACAGTTGCCTATACACCGAAGAAGAAATCTAAAGTGTAGAATAAAGACATTGTTGTATATACATTTATTTGTTTATTAATAAACAAATTCACATACATTTTTTAAGCACTTTACTCGTAGGGCACTAAAATCAATATTATACAGGTCTGAGAGGATATTTTCCACCATAAAGTCGTTCAGATGTGAATTGTCTACGTAAATGTTGAGAAACTGCTTGTAAGTATAGCCGCGACATCTGAACACGAAATATAGTAGCGCATGGAAACCACAGCTTTTAGTCGTCAGATCCTGCACTCTCTTCCGATTTTGAATAATAGTTTTCCCACTGCTCTCAATATAGTTGCTGATGTGTGGAGTATAGAATATATAGGGTAGACCGAGAGGATCAAAAAATTCAATTGTCTTCATTGATTGAAAGATGTACAACCAATGGCCAGTATTCACAGTCGACGGACTGCTATTAACAATGATTAGGGTATTGCTTGCACCTTGAATTTTTCCAAGGAAGTCCGAGGGTAGACAATAGGATCTGTATTTGGACATATAGGGGCCCATATTAAGTACATTGATTATTTGACTGGTGTTCATGGTGCAAGGTCTAGTAGAACACTGCCTTCAGGAGTGAGTTACCAATAGGTTTCAAATTGATTTAATGACATTAGTGCAATACTCTCAGGTAATGGGTCGGCAAATGTACACTCTAAATGCACACTCCCCGTTCGTACTTTACTCATATCCTGGGTGCCAGACAGGTCTAGTACAAAGATACCATGTGTTTTAGCGAACATTTCTTCGGTTACACCATATTGAAATTGTTGTGAATCATGAACTAGGGTTTGCATTGTCAACTCATACAAAGTCCTATAGGATTTATCAAAAGATAGATTGTAGAGTGGGATTCCATCTTTTTTGCAGACAAGAGATGAAAGCCCAAACAGTTCAAATTTATGTGGGCAGCCAGTCCACGATCCGATTGCACTAGCGCTTTTTACAAATGCCAATGCTAATTTTGACGGAATTTCGCCATTGATAAAGGATGAGTCGGTGAAGGTGCGTGAGCCTGTGGCATTATGACGTTGATTGGTGATCGTATGAGGAACAAGTAGTTTAATATTATTCCCATTGGATCTCAGTTTTTCCACTGCCAAAGCAACAGAACTCATAACCTGCTGCTTTCGTACATGTAGTATTGCCGAGGTGAGGGAGAGAGTTACATCAGGATTGACAGGAAGTTCTTTTCGTAAAATAAAATTGGATGGAGCAAGTGTCAATTTTATATCCACTTTAATATTTGGTGGTAGCCATTGGGGTTTATTAAATATTTCATGATATATTTTTCCAACTAGATGTAATTCACTAGTTGTAGCATTTTTAAGTGCATCTGTACTATTAGTATCAGTAATATATTCATATCCATTGGAGGTGCCTCTCAATTCCTTGTATGACTTGGTCGTCATCAACATGAACTGCATATAGCTTGCATAATTCGAGAGATTGTTGCTTGTGCTAACCAAAGTACTATTTATTTAGACACTGATTTGACGAAATAAATTATGTAATATACAATTTTCATAAGATATTCCACCGGCAAGAATTGGTAATGTATTGTCGGATTTCCTGACTTTCATTTGTAAATCTATAAGTGTCGAAGACATGTCCATAAAGTAGTCTTCATTGGAATAAATTTGAAAGTGGATATTATCGGAGAGGGGTTGTTGTGGATAAAATTGTTTATAGTATTCATGTTTTACACTCACATCAACATTTATGCATTGAATAGATTTAAAGATGAAGTGATTGAAGGTTGGGAATCCTTATGCGGTAGATATGCCATTGTTCAGTCAATAAAAAGAAATCCAGTTTCGATCTAACAATTCTCTTCCTGGGGCTTCTTCTTCTGTTTACTCTACGTGTTGTCTTTTTCCTTCTTTCTTTGACAGGGGTGATGTCTTTCGTTTCTGACCTGAGTAGAGACTGATAAGTGGTGCACTGTTTCTCGACCTTTTTAAACCTTTTCCATTTTGTTGAGATTTCAATTGTTCGCCAAGGGTTCGCGCACTGGACCTAAGATTTTCCGAAGCACTTTTTTTAAATCCTTGCCAGAGCTCCAATCGTATAGTGTAGAGGATGCAAAATCTGTCGCAGGCGGTACAATATATTTTCTAGCCAGAGAGAGTGCAGAGCGAAACGGCTTAGCAAACCAACTGCCAAGACCCTAGCCAGACATTGATGAGCGACCTTTGTAATAGTCCATTCCATTGCCCAGTTGTCTTGGGCCAAGAGTATTAAGATAGCAGTCAATATCAGGACAAATGAATACAACTTTTTTAATAGACATCTTGTTTTTTTTTAACACCGACAACGACGGGTCGAAAATGGCATGTAATGACAGGCAAACTTTTGATATTGCTAGGGGATCGCCTAATTCAGTTCTTAGTGTTAACTGGCAGAGTTCCAAATAGGAAGTATTTACGGGGATATACTGAAGATGCTTTATATTGTAATGATGAATATGTTCTTGATTGGTTTTTCATTCACGAACTCGTAGGAGGGGGACATTGCTATTGCCAACTCTGGATGTTTCAACAAATGAAGCATAGAGAAATATACAAGTGTCCGTGGAGAAGGCAGGTGGGTAGTCAGCAAAAATAAAATTAGTTTTTCCAGCACTTTTACCATTGATTATTTTGAGTTTAAAGCCAAGAAAATCTTTTAGATTATCATTGAGAAAACCTTTTCATCGGCAATGGGTGAACTAATGTAGATCTTGCCCTCTTCCTTTGAATAGTGGAAATGAAAGGCTCCTTTTTTACGACCAGAAATTCTTTTATTGACAGAACGACACAAATCATTCATACAAGTGAGTTCTTCGTAGGGTAATTCAACATATGGATAATACATCCAATTGATCACTTGAATTTTATGCTGTTCACTATCGGGTGGTGGCGGCCAATCATAGGGTCTAATTTTTATGTCATATTTACAATCTTTTCTCAGGATACCATATGTAATTTTGAGAATACAGTCGGAGCCACTTCATACGCCTCGTCGAATTTGATAGTGGGAGAGAGTTTCGTCCAAAAATCACTTGTTCTATTCAAATCATTGTAGAGAGGATCGGAGACATTGGACATGAATGTCACATAGAAATGATTGGGCATTGTTAATGTCTTCAACTGTAACCTAAGAATCAAAATCAGAGTTTTATCCTAGCCAACAAACAAGCAACTGTCTCTTGCCCCTGCAAGTACGGCTCTTTAATATCTTTTCAATTTGATAAATTTCACTACTGTTTCTAACTTTTTTGTAGTTCATATTCATAAAAATCACCGAGGATCTCATCATCCTTGGTGTCTCGCTGCCGATATGTCGTGGGTTCAGTGTCTAGGATTTTGGACACTTTAAAAAGGTCACTGCTCCATAAATAATTCCCCTTTTCAAAAATATTGGTGGTTCTATTAATTTGAACAGTATCACCAACACTGAATTTCTTATAACAATTTTTGTTGTTGTCGTTTTTTCACTGGAATATTGCTTTAGAAAAGCATCAAATGTATTTTCACTGTAATGAACTTCCTGAGGGATAACATTGGACAGGGATCTTTGTGGTCGTTGGTTATATATTTGAATGATTTTATTTAAATCATGACTAAAAGCAGCAGTATTTTTCAGCGTGCAATATCTCGAAATTAATAGACGAATCGTTCTCATCAATCGTTCAGCCAATCCAGCCTTTATCAGACTGTGACAATGATAGAGCTTTGTATTATATTTCAATAGAACCTTTTGCACATGAGGATTAACGAATTCACTACCGCGATCTGATTGAATTTTTCTATAGCAATCTTGTTCAAAAATACTTTCTAAATCCTGAGCAGCTTCAACACCTCTCTTTGACCGCAATGGAATGGCATATACATAGCGACTAAAGACACTGATTGCCACTAGAATATATTTGTAGGGTGTATTGTGACGTCTTTGAATCACATCTAGAGTTAAAAGATCAGTTTGTATTATATGCAGAGGCAAAAGGGCATTAGTTTGACGATATTGTTTACCACGTAGCCTGCGATTCCGATGTAGAGCGTAACTTGGTTCATTTTTTAGATACTCTTTTGCATTTTTTAATGTGTTGCCACCTATGTCAGAGGCAACTTTATAAAGCGTTGTGGGGGAACTTAGACTTCCCACTTCGCCAATATTTTCATAGACACGTTTTAAAACTTCATCCATTTTGAACGTAAACACGTAATGGAATGTCCACTCCCCTTTTGTACACTGTAGGGTGGTGCTTGTGACGATGAGTTGATATCCATACGTCTCCACTTTTCTCTAGCCGTCATCATAGTTGGTGTTATCAATTCATTGCTTCTGTTAGGAGTGCTAGTGTTTTCCAAGATTGATTTAAGATCTTCTTCTTCTTCTTCTTTTTTAAACGGTGTTGTTGTTGGTGTTGTTAGAGGAATAACACCTCTATTATATTCTCTTAATTTCTTTAGAATTTGCCTATTGGGGAAGTTAGACTCTTGGGGAAGTTTGATGCATTTAGAAAGGTGTATAGATTATTGTCAAATGATAAAAGTCCTTTACGATTCGTAACCATATCGCAAATTAAATCAAGTAGATTACAACTTTTTCCCTGAATTATAATTCGTTTCCCTGTGTTATCGACATGAACTTGATGATCATCATCACTTTCCAACATGAGATATGTTATTACTCTTTTACTTTGTTCTCGATAGGTCACTGGCAATAGGTTTCCAATTGTTGTCGCTATGGAATTCGTTTCCTTCTCCTTTGATTGTGCTGCTGCTGCAGAATCTTGAGGAAATGTTTCCTGTTTAGGGGGGTCTGTGATGGCGGCGGGTCTCTCACGATAAGGTCTATGTTTGTCCACACGACGCAGTGCATCTTGAAGTAAAACTAGCTTTTTATCGTCGGCAATATTTTCATTAATTGTTGAACTTGCTTAGATTGTCTTCAAAGTGTTCCACGAGTGAGAGGACAAGTGCTATTGGAGTCAATTTATAGGGTTTAGCCACATAGAGAAAACTGTTTACAAGTCCAGCAATAATTGGTAGTAAAAGTGTAAAAAAGCTACCGCCCGCTTAAAAAAAACGTTTTCTTTTATTTTTTTTCCTTTGTTTTTGCAAGGCACGTACAGTGGAACGATGTTGCTTTGTCTGTTGTCTAATACCTTCTGGCAAGTGTACATTACCCTCAGTTAAATTTAAACAAAGCTCAGATATTAGATTAATAAATTCTTTGTCAACACCGTGTTTGAGTATGGCCTTACTGAGTGGGGGTTTTGAAGTGCCTAGAACGGAAAATAAGTGTCTATTTTTGTGTTGTTTCTTCAATGTCATGATGGCAATTAATAGCCATTTCTACTGTTCACCGGAAGATATACAGAAATTTCTTTGTCAAAAAAATATATAGGTAGATCCTCGGGTGTATTCTGATTAAGATCTAGCAAAATTTACCCGTAGGGCTTATTTGTTGCCTGACTGTACGCTGAAAGTAGAAATTTGGGGGCACCTGGATATATTTGTTTATTGAGAGTTATTAGAGAACTTGAATTACGAACAACTCGGTAGATAATATAGACGGTGCAGTCCAAAGCAAGGGTTTTCATACAATTGCTCTGATGAAACAGATTGTGTAGAACTAGGATTATGGAAATGTGTTCATGATGAAAGCGAACGGTATACAGTTGTAGCATTTCCTGTGAGAACTGTTCAATCGATTCAGCTAAATCATCAATAATTAGCCATGAGTTTGACTCAATACTATTGAAAACGTCAAGTCCCCGTATGAATTGTATTGATATGGACGTTGCAGTGGCAATAGCTTTTATTCGTTCGTATGACTCCTGCCAAATAATATAGCAATAGTAAATTTTCTTTGGTTTTTCCCAAAACATTTTATTACAATTTTTAATTATTTTAGCTAAAACTGTCGTTTTCCCCTACCTTGACGGGCCACAGAGAAACGATCTAAATGGTGTTTTAAATTGATACATACTGCTGCTGTTGTTGACAACAGTTGGACTACAACTACCTGTAAACCATACTTGTCTAATCAATAAATAATAATAATAATAATTTTCCCTTAGATCTACCTAGTACATTATTCAATAGCAACAACAACAAAAACATATTTTTTCTTTTATTAACAACAACAATTTTTGTATGACAATAGCAACAATAGCAACAAGAACAATATTTTTCATTTATTCTAAAAAAACTTAAAATACAGCAAGAACAATAGCAATATTTTTCATTTATTAACAACAACAACAATAGAGACAATAGCAACAAGAACAATATTTTTTCATTTATTCTTAAAAAAAACTTAAAATACAGCAAGAACAACAATAGCAGCAGCACAGTTAAACATATTTCCAGACAATAGAATACGTGAAAACACTATTTAAAACATTTAAAAGATGAGAATCCCCCCACGGTATCCCCCCCCCTCCAGGGCCGACGGCCGGCCACTGGTGGCAACCCCCCCCCCCTCCCTCGGGTTCGCACGGGGGTGGAAAGTGGAAAATTAAACTCTGTATACAATAGCCACAGTAGCAAAATGATGACGATGACAATGGAATGAAGATTATAATGGAGAAATTGTTGTTGTCCCACCCACCCACCAAGTACTTTTTTTTAAATTTAAGTTAATTTATCCAGACCTAGTTGGTTTCGACAATCCACACATTCAACTCGACCTGAAATTTGATTGTGGCCGTGGGGGAGTACTCTTACACCATTCTCGAGCACATAGACCTTGTCGGATATGCATGACATGGCATTTTTCTCCACTCTAACAGAATAGTTCCTGTATTGTAGAGAGCAAATATCCTGCACTTTTGCTCTTGGCACTAGACAACTGTCTACACAGTTTCTGTAGACAATCATGTCAAAATTATTTTTTACAAAGTGTGCAGGCACCCCTTTGTACGCCTGTTTTACATCCTTGAAGTGTGTTTCCACACAGTAAAATTTGGGACCGGGGAACATCCCATTGGATATTAAATCACTCCCCGTCTCTGACTTTAACATTAATAATTGATTCGGGGCCTGGCGTTTCACCAACTCGGGGTAGATACTCTCATTCCAATTCGTGAAATCCATCCGCGGGCCAATGTGCACCCCATTTTCAAAATCATTTAATAAATCCCGGGTTTTAACTTTTAACAATAGAGAATCTGTGTCCCCATAGTAAACTTGAACCTCCCCCTCCCTTGGCCATCGTACCTTGCACACATTGTAAAAGAACGGCAACATGAGTTTCTTGGAAATTTCAAGTACTGAACTACCCCCCGCAATATTCTTATTCAGAACAACATTTCTCTTTTTTCTGTGTAGTAGAACCATATTCGGGTCTATGCTCGCGAATGTTGTAAAATTGGGAACGGCGATAATTCGTGCACATTCTCTGGGACATTTTACGACGTCACAACGTAGTCTGTTTCGTACAATTTCACACATTTTTCCAAAAGCTGAATTTAAAATAAGCTTATAAATTTCTTTTTCGACTTTACTTTTCGCCTGTGAGCGTTTACTGACAAAGGTGTCAATAAACGTCTTCAAGTAGGGCTTTTGATCAAATTGCAGGGCTCTCTGTATTTTTGTGATCCTGAAACCATTGCTCACCATCCACCGCAATAGGACGTGGTGAACAACAATATTCTGTTTCGGGTCCGGATTTACAATTAGTTTCTGCTTGGATGGGGTCCAATGCATGACCATATCCACGTCCTAAGACCGATTGTATGGGCTCAAAGACTCCTTGGCCACAGGTCTATTCCCGGACGGAAAAACAAAATCTTTTACAGTGTCGTGAAGTTCCAATGGTATGTGTCCGTTAATTTCAAAGAACCATCCTTATGGACCATTTTCCTCGACAGTATGAATGTTGGGGATTTCACAAGGATTTTCAAGCCGTTTGTATTTGCCACATGGTAAACAGTAGTGAGACATCACCGAGGGGTACAATAAGTTCATTTTAAGAAAAACAGCATTGGACTTTACGCCATCAGCAGAGTTCTGGTCAGTTAGATCCGTTGTTAGGACGCGATCCCCATGAAAAAATATCCTTCCTCATAGATCTTTCTACAAATAGGTGTTTATCCACATCGGTGATCAAACCTATTTCCTCCCTACTAATTTTTAGAATTAAGTCCATGACGAGGTGTGGTGTTGAAAAATAATAGCCAATATCTAGCCCGAATTCTGAATAAATTTGGTCTTTGTTTTTGCAGACAATGTCTAAAAGAGTTAACACATCACTGGCTAAGTACATTCTACAATAATCCCAATCATTTTTACAATCACCCTCACCCCATACCCTCTTAGCAAATTAATAGTCTTTGTCAGTGCATTCACTATCGGTAAGTGAATTATAGAATGCATCGATGGGGGGAAGTTTCTCCTCACCCAACCTTGCACCAAAGCAGTAATAGTCATATGCATATATGCCTTTACAAGTCAGTAAGTCATACATTTCACTGTCTGGAAAGCGCTGTTTAAGCAGAGGCAAACTATCGAAATTGTCAATTTTTTGCACTTGAATTAGTTGACTGAGAGCCTTGGGGAAGAAACTATATGAATCTAAAACACGGGTTTTATTCCAACACGTATGCCCATTATCTTCTACCTGCCATTTCAACTCTAAAAGCACCAGCTTCTCAGCTGATTTGGGGATAATATTGCAGATAAATGAGTTATTTATCCATGGACTATCTGCTCCCCCTCCCTCTCTGTGCATACGGGCAAAAGCCGGTAAAATAAATTTCAAATCATAATTTGAATTGTGAATGAAAACCGGTATAAAAAACTGCTGGCTTACATTCACATTGCACGATTGGTGTGCCACACCACGAAAATTACTACCCCTGAAGATATTTCCTGCCACAAGTGATCGTGATCTCCGACTTTCCCCTTCCGTCCCCTAGTCTTTTTCCCCCTAGTCCCTTTCCCCTTAGTCCCCTCTTCAAATTCCCCCTTAAATACCCATAATAGGATTGAAATGGCCAATTGAATTGGGTTCACTAGGTGGTGTGTACAACAAAAAAACCCAGTGTTTCACCGATTCAATCGACGGGGCCCTTACTGGGAATATTACACCCTTTTTATTAGAACGCATACCCTCTTGAAATTCCATTTCGTACTGTAGCACAGTAACGCCGATATTTAAATATGCGCTAGCCAACTCAAAATATCTATCGCCCTGAGTGTTACAGGAAATTTTTCCACTAAACAAGAAAAATCTATCAGGGGAAAATCAGACCCCTCCTTCCCATGCATGGCCCAGTTGTCCAAATTTTTCTTTGAAGCGTCACGTGCTATAGGTTCGAAAGCTGATATGAGAAAGCGTACATGAAACATTTTTGGCCTGTTTCGAAACAGATTCGTTGAACACCTTGACATCCTACTAAATCGGGATTATATTTTAAAACTATAGCCCTGTCCCTATACCCCCTCTTAAAATAAAATCTTTTTTTAAATTTAAATATATTTACATTTAAATTTTCAACATATCAAATTACGGAACCACTCCCATTCTCATTTTAATTTTCGAGATGAGTGAGAGTATTGTCAACCAACTGCATAAATACACTCGTAATTTTCCAAATGAGGATACACTACCAGCATCTCGGTGTGCACATAATGGTTATACACCTCACCATGACTCCCATTTAGATAAAATATTTTTAAAAAAATTGAAGCTTTGATACTGTCCCGACCCCCCCCCCCCCACAGCTGAATCCGGTTTTCAAAAAGTGCACGAATTTTATCTACACATTCATGAATAATGTAAACGGGGTCGGTTATAAAATTTACCCCCCTAACTGCATTAAATGGATCGCCGAAGGTTGCAGTGAAAACGTCTATTGTATTTAGTATCGAATTTGTTTGTTGAAATTCCGGTAGCGATGAGAATTGTGTATCATTACCCCCTCCTCCTTGTATATCTTCATTACCTAAACCCTCTCCCTCTTGTATATCATCATTACCTAAACTCTCCATCTCTTGTATATCTTCACCGCCTAAACCCTCTCCCCCTTGTTTGTCACAACCTAAACCCCCTCCCCCGTTTTGTTTAAAAATAGGGTTGGTGTGTGTACTAAAATATCCCAGTTCGCTTAGCATAGCCTCTAATGTATTAGGGCTGTGTAAGTCCATCCAGGCCATTTCATTTTCGTGTTCAATTAAATTTGATCGAACCGGGACAATATTCATCAAATCTGAGGAGCAAGGATTCTCATTTAAATCTCTGGAAAAGTTATCCTAAATTTGCATAGTATTCGGGTTTAACCAAGGTAAATCACCCTCTGAAGTAACAGCATTGACTTGTTCAACAATACTATTATCAACACTGAAATATTGTCCCAATAAATTGTCTGCCCATTCAATGTCATTGATAAGTGTTAGCATATCTACCATCTAAGTTCTCACTACCTGCCTAGCAGTCCCGTACCTGAATATCACGAAACTCCATTGGTGCTTCAATGTGATCACATAGTTCGTGACTTGTTTCTTCAGATGGGGGAGAAGGTAGTGCGTGTGGAACCGTTCTAACCTATAAAGAAACAGCCACTTAATTTCAAAGTGTATAAAACACCCTTTTTTTTAAAAGAAAGTCGAAAATTGGATTAATCGCGACTATATTTTCTAATTGTTTAAAACATGTGTTTAAAAAAGTACACACTTAGTAGTCGTAGCAGAGGCAGTAGCAATGCCACTATCTGTATGCACATAGTGCCATTTGGCTAGTTTTTAAGCTTTGTAATCGCGTCTATTTAAAAAAAACTGACATCAGGCACTTATTTCTATACCAATAACAATAGTGAAAATACTTTTTCAGTTAAAAAATTGAATTTTAATACTCATAATTTTGCAATATTCATTATACTATCTTAGTTTTCTTAGCAGTGCCTTTACTAATGTGCTGTCAATACTAAAATAATGAAAATCACACCATAGTTTAATCTTAACCATGTAACATACTTAATAGCAGCACTATTTAGCATTATAATTTCCATAAATTTGCAATATTCATTATACTATCTCAGCGAATTATCTAGTAGACAGAAAAATAATAAAAGCAGCGCTTGCGCTGCTCACACAAAAATAATGAAAATCATGACATGTAACATACTTAATAGCAGCACTATTTAGCCATATAATAGTCTTAAATTTGCAATACTAATAGTTTTCTTAGCGAATTATCTAGTAGAAAGAAACGCAGCGCTTGCGCTGTCTATAATGAAAATTACTTTCTAGTTTCATCTTAATGTACTCAAAATGGAAAACAATATCATATGAAAATATTTATCTTAAGCAACCTCTGCCCCCGCCCCTCTTGTAATTCATAAGATTTACTCTAGAAAATTTGACTGGAATAAAAAAGCATCTTTTCTTTGAGAAACCTTTCCCATTTCTCATCTCACAATCCATAGGATTTGCTGTAGGAAATATGTTGTTAATTTGACTTGAAAAGACATATTTTTTTCGTGAAACCTTTCCTATGCCATTGTGTCGATTTATAAGATTTAGCAGGCTGGCTGCGTGTAATTTGCAGGATTCAATAATTACACCTGTGTATCGGGGAGATTAAATCAGTCTGAAGTATTATTAGTGTCAAAAGGATTCATTTCCTTTGGGAGAATTAGCCGTTAGTGAATGCTAGCCTATTTTTCGAGAAAATATCAATAAATATAAGCTTACATTAAGATCTACAGCTTTCATATGAAAGGTTGAATGGGGTATATCATGGCGTTGCATGTTGGACATAAGAGGGTCATCAACGTCACTGGCATAGACAATTACTGTAGGTCTTGAAGGTCCGGTGACTTCACTGTCTTGCGTGCGGAGCATAGATGGGACAGCATTTCTCCTTTGGGGTTTTGGGGGCATGGAAGAACCAGCCATCTCCAACCGCTTCACGGGAGTAGCATCATTGACCCTATTTAAAATAGAGTTTAACGTTATAGTATACTAAAAAGTTGATACTAAGAGAGATGTAGATGGCAAGAAAAGAATTTTAATAACGGATAGCTTTACTTCTTCAATGTGTTCTGTATAATACACAAGTGGCGTATCAGTGTAAGCCAATATAATGCTAGGAAGGGGAATTCAGTTTTGAGGGGTGTAAAAATGGTACGTATTTAGTACCCGGTAAACATGTGACCTGAAATGCTTCATTAGAAATAGGTTATTGCTAATGATACCTCCTCGACAGATATTTTTTTATTGTATTTTACAGCTATTAGCCAAACGTTGTGTTTGTCACACCAACAAGTAAATATTTATCGGGCTTTTATTTTTTCTGTTCAATTATTTTCAGTGTAAGCCAATATAATGCTAGGAAGGGGAATTAAGTTTTGAGAGGGTGTAAAAATGGTACGTAAACATGTGACCTGAAATGCTTCATTAGAAATAGGTTATTGCTAATGATACCTCCTCGACAGATATTTTTTTATTGTATTTTACAGCTATTAGCCAAACGTTGTGTTTGTCACACCAACAAGTAAATATTTATCGGGCTTTTATTTTTTTTCTGTTCAATTATTTTCAGTGTAATGAAATGTCTGAAAAGTGTTTTTGGGGAGAAGGGCCGATGAAAGAAGCGTGTCTTAGAGTAGTTATAGTTCTGTACTGTGGCACGAATTGCTTGTGAAAAACCCAAATGAATCACTTGAAATAAAATTTTTAACGAGAAATGTCTGAAAATTGTTTTTTTTTTTGGGGGGGGGGGATGAGGCGATGACAAAGTGGATGTCTTAGACTAGTGATAGTTCTGTACTGTGGCACGAATTGCTTGCGAAAAACCCAAATGAATGACTTGAAATAAAAATTTTAAAGAGAAATGTCTGAAAAGTGTTTTTGGGGAGATGGGGCGATGACAGAAGCGGGTCTTAGAGTAGTTATAGTTCTGTACTTTGGCACGAATTGCTTGTGAAAAACCCAAATGAATGACTTGAAATAAAATTTTTAATGAGAAATGTCTGAAAATTGTTTTTGGGGAGATGAGGCGATGACAGAGTGGATGTCATAGACTAGTTATAGTGCTGTACTGTGGCACGAATGGCTTGCGAAAAACCCAAATGAATGACTTGAAATAAAAATTTTAACGAGAAATGTCTGAAAAGTGTTTTTTGGGGAGATGGGGCGATGACACAATCGTGTCTTAGAGTATTTATAGTGCTGTACTCTGGCATGAATTGCTTTCGAAAACCCGGATGAATGACTTGAAAAAAAAATTTAACGAGAAATCTCTGAAAAGTGTTTTTGGGGAGATGGGGCGATGACAGAAGTGTGTCTTAGAGTAGTTATAGTGCTATGCTGTGGCACGAATTGCTTGTGAAAAACCCAAATGAATGACTTGAAATAAAATTTTTAACGAGTAATGTCTGAAGTGTTTTTGGGGAGATGGGGCGATGACAGAAGCGTGTCTTAGAGTAGTTATAGTTCTGTACTGTGGCTCGAATTGCTTGTGAAAAACCCAAATGAATGACTTGAAATAAAATTTTTAACGAGAAATGTCTGAAAATTGTTTTTGGGCGGATGGGGCGATGACGGAGTGGATGTCTTAGACTAGTTATAGTGCTGTACTCTGGTATGAATTGCTTTCAAAACCCGGATGAATTACTTGAAAATAAAGTTTTAACAAGAAATGTCTGAAAAGTGTTTTTGGGGAGATGGAGCGATTACAGAAGCGTGTCTTAGAGTACTTATAGTTCTGTACTGTGGCTCGAATTGCTTGCGAAAAACCCAAATGAATGACTTGAAATATAAATTTTAACGAGAAATGTCTGAAAAGTGTTTTTGGGGAGATGGGGCGATGACAGAAGTGTGTCTTAGAGTAGTTATAGTGCTATGCTGTGGCACGAATTGCTTGTGAAAAACCCAAATGAATGACTTGAAATAAAATTTTTAACGAGAAATCTCTGAAAAGTGTTTTTGGGGAGATGGGGCGATGACAGAAGCGTGTCTTAGAGTAGTTATAGTGCTGTGCTGTGGCGCGAATTGCTTGTGAAAAACCCAAATGAATGACTTGAAATAAAATTTTTAACGAGAAATGTCTGAAAATTGTTTTTGGGGAGATGGGCGATGACAGAAGGGTGTCTTAGTGTAGTTATAGTGCTGTACTCTGGCATGAATTGCTTTCAAAACCCGGATGAATTACTTGAAAATAAAGTTTTAACAAGAAATGTCTGAAAAGTGTTTTTTTTGGGGGTAGGGGGGGTGGGAAGATGACAGAAGCGTGTCTTAGAGTAGTTATAGTTCTGTACTGTGGCACGAATTGCTTGTGAAAAACCCAAATGAATGACTTAAAAAAAAATTAACGAGAAATCTCTGAAGTGTTTTTGGGGAGATGGGGCGATGACAGAAGCGTATCTTAGAATAGTTATAGTTCTGTACTGTGGCACGAATTGCTTGTCAAAAACCCAAATGAATGACTTGAAATAAAAATTTTAACAAGAAATGTCTGAAAAGTGTTTTTTTGGAGAGATGGGGCGATGACAGAGTGGATGTCTTAGACTAGTTATAGTGCTGTGCTCTGGCATGAATTGCTTTCGAAAACCCGGATGAATTACTTGAAAATAAAGTTTTAACAAGAAATGTCTGAAAAGTGTTTTTTTTTGGGGGGGGGGGTGGGGCGATGACAGAAGCGTGTCTTAGAGTAGTGATAGTTCTGTACTGTGGCACGAATTGCTTGTGAAAAACCCAAATGAATGACTTAAAAAAAAATTAACGAGAGATCTCTGAAAAGTGTTTTTGGGGAGATGGGGCGATGGCAGAAGCGTATCTTAGAATAGTTATAGTTCTGTACTGTTGCACGAATTGCTTGTCAAAAACCCAAATGAATGACTTGAAATAAAAATTTTAACAAGAAATGTCTGAAAAGTGTTTTTGGGTAGATGGGGCGATGACAGAAGCGTGTCTTAGCGTTGTTATAGTTCTTTACTGTGGCACGAATTGCTTGTGAAAAACCCAAATGAATGACTTGAAAATAAAGTTCAAGAAATGTCTGAAAAGTGTTTTTGGGGAGATGGGGCGATGACAGAAGCGTGTCTTAGAGTAGTTATAGTTCTGTACTCTGGCATGAATTGCTTTCAAAACCGGATGAATTACTTGAAAATAAAGTTTTAACAAGAAATGTCTGAAAAGTGTTTTTTGGGGGGTGGGGGGGGCTGAGACGATGACAGAAGCGTGTCTTAGAGTAGTTATAGTTCTGTACTGTGGCACGAATTGCTTGTGAAAAACCCAAATGAATGACTTAAAAAAAAAAATTAACGAGAAATCTCTGAAGTGTTTTTGGGGAGATGGGGCGATGACAGAAGCGTATCTTAGAATAGTTATAGTTCTGTACTGTGGCACGAATTGCTTGTGAAAAACCCAAATGAATGACTTGAAATAAAATTTTTAACAAGAAATGTCTGAAAAGTGTTTTTTTGGAGAGATGGGGCGATGACAGAGTGGATGTCTTAGACTAGTTATAGTGCTGTGCTCTGGCATGAATTGCTTTCGAAAACCCGGATTAATTACTTGAAAATAAAGTTTTAACAAGAAATGTCTGAAAAGTGTTTTTGGGGGGGTGGGGCGATGACAGAAGCGTGTCTTAGAGTAGTGATAGTTCTGTACTGTGGCACGAATTGCTTGTGAAAAACCCAAATGAATGACTTAAAAAAAATTAACGAGAGATCTCTGAAAAGTGTTTTTTGGGAGATGGGGCGATGGCAGAAGCGTATCTTAGAATAGTTATAGTTCTGTACTGTTGCACGAATTGCTTGTCAAAAACCCAAATGAATGACTTGAAATAAAAATTTTAACAAGAAATGTCTGAAAAGTGTTTTTGGGTAGATGGGGCGATGACAGAAGCGTGTCTTAGCGTTGTTATAGTTCTGTACTGTGGCACGAATTGCTTGTGAAAAACCCAAATGAATGACTTGAAAATAAAGTTTTAACAAGAAATGTCTGAAAATTGTTTTTGGGGAGATGGGGCGATGACAGAAGCGTGTCTTAGAGTAGTTATAGTTCTGTACTGTGGCACGAATTGCTTGAGAAAAACCCAAATGAATGACGTGAAATAAAATTTTTAACGAGAAATGTCTGAAAATTGTTTTAGGGGGGATGGGGCGATGACAGATTGGATGTCTTAGACTAGTGATAGTGCTGTACTGTGGCACGAATGGCTTGCGAAAAACCCAAATGAATGACTTGAAATAAAAATTTTAACGAGAAATGTCTGAAGTGTTTTTGGGGAGCTGGGGCGATAACATAAGCGTGTCTTAGAGTAGTTATAGTGCTGTACTGTGGCACGAATTGCTTGTGGAAAACCCAAATGAATGACTTGAAAAAAAAAATTTAACGAGAAATCTCTGAAAAGTGTTTTCGGGGAGATGGGGCGATGACAGAAGCGTGTCTTAGAGTAGTTATAGTGCTGTGCTGTGGCACGAATTGCTTGTGAAAAACCCAAATGAATGACTTGAAATAAAAAATTTAACGAGAAATCTCTGAAAAGTGTTTTTGGGGAGATTGGGCGATGACAGAAGCGTGTCTTAGAGTAGTTATAGTGCTGTACTGTGGCACGAATTGCTTGTGGAAAACCCAAATGAATGACTTGAAAAAAAAATTAACAAGAAATCTCTGAAAAGTGTTTTTGGGGAGATGGGGCGATGACAGAAGCGTGTCTTAGAGTAGTTATAGTTCTGTACTGTGGCACGAATTTCTTGTGAAAACCCCAAATGAATGACTTGAAATAAAATTTTTAACGAGAAATGTCTGACAATTGTTTTTGGGGAGATGGGGCGATGACAGAGTGGATGTCTTGGACTAGTTATAGTTCTGTACTGTGGCACGAATTGCTTGTGAAAAACCCAAATGAATGACTTGAAATAAAATTTTTAATGAGAAATGTCTGAAAATTGTTTTTGGGGAGATGGGGCGATGACAGAAGCGTGTCTTAGAGTAGTTATAGTTCTGTACTGTGGCACGAATTTCTTGTGAAAACCCCAAATGAATGACTTGAAATAAAATTTTTAACAAGAAATGTCTGAAAAGTGTTCTTGGGGAGATAGGGCGATGACAGAGTGGATTTCTTAGACTAGTTATAGTGCTGTACTCTGGCATGAATTGCTTTCGAAAACCCGGATGAATTACTTGAAAATAAAGTTTTAACAAGAAATGTCTGGAAAGTGTTTTTGGGGAGATGGGGCGATGACAGGAGTATGTAACCGGGGGGGGGGGGGGTAATAGTGTAACATTGTGAGGTGAAATCTCTAGTTAAAATGTAAAACTTAAGTCCAGTTTTTGATACTCATAATGATGAGGACTGATGGTTCTAATTCAATATTTTTTTCATAAGAACAAACTATTTTTTTAAACTTCTAAATTATTCAACTTTATTTATTTTTTTTATTTATTTATTTTTTTGTATGTATCCTAAAATGACAAAATATGCTTACGGCTCTAACAATTGTACTCTACGCTTGCTCAAAGACACGATGTGGATTTCCCACTGGTATTCTATGTCCGGTTATCGACACTATCTAGTCTATTGCTTGTATTGAATCAGTATTTTTTACGCAGTGGAACGATAAACACATAAGTCATATCTTTAAAAAAAGTGGAGATGGAGCATTTTAATAAAGTGTGTTCGCATGACAATGTTATTGTAGCATTGAATGCCGACAAGGAGAAGTATTTAAACTATGAAACAAGTACAAGTGGTAGCACTATTTGAAATGTATGCATGCATTGTCATGACAGTAAGGAATTAAATTTCTTTGGAGTGCCGAAAAAATTCAACTCTTATGTTGGTGAATATGCAAGATTGAGATCTCCAGAGATTATTGCATTCAAAGAGAATACCAACATAAAAATAATCGTTGATGATAGAGGACAACTTCTTGCTACTGTTGCAGGTAACACATTACCTACTGATACATCCAATCGTCAGCTGTCGGGTATTAGCATTCAACGGAAGGTCAAAAAAAGAAAGGCCTACTTTTCTACTAATATCGTAAACCATATCTTGTCTACGTGCCGAAACTGTTACCTGTGTAAAACTAATGTGATAATAGACAGTGAAATTGCCAGAAATATAAAAAGGGCATTGGCAGAAAATATCACTATGGAATATGAAGATGAATCGATGAAAAACAAAGCACCAGCAAACGTTACTGCCATTGATCAAACAGTCAATGAACCAAATAATACCAAAGACGTAAAGCATATTGAGCCTGTTGATGACACACGAGTAAAAATTGTGTATGACTCAAAATGGAATAATGATTATTCTACTGATTACGAACTAAGAGAAGACAACATCCTCATCAATTGCAGTAACTCCTTCTGCAGGGTTTTAAAGGTCTTTAGATGAACAGCCAAGTATTAGGAACTCCCCTAAATGGCAGAAATCCCCGTTTATTCCTCCATATGATATCGAGTGGAAGGGAAACTTTGCGCTTGACCCAGCCTGGCATGGTGAGTCTCCACTCTTCTTCTTCGGTCTTCGTTTTGACAATGATCTGATATCTCATACCTGTCAGCAAAGTAATATGTACGCGTTGCAGAAAAAAAGCAGAATGCTAAACTTCAACGAAGAGGAACTTCAGGTTTTCGTTGGTATACTAATGATGACAGGAATAATGAAAGCTCCATCGTATATACTCTACTGGCCAAACTCTCTGAGATACCAGCCAATTGCGACGGCCATGAGTAGAGACCGTTTTGAGGAAATCAAGAGGTTCCTGCACTTCAACGACAATACTAAGCAGCCTCCAGGAAACCACCCCTCTCACGACAAACTCTATAAGATTCGACCTGTTATCGAGATGGTCAGAAAGAACTGTCTAAGAATCCCCCCAGGAAGAACATCAGTGTCCGCATGAAAAATAATTCCCACCGAAGCTAGAATTTCACTAAAACAATACAACCCAAAAAAGCCACATAAGTGGGGCCATAAAGTAGTTTCGCGAGTTGGAGAAAGCGGTTTCATTTATGATTTTGAGGTATATACAGGAAAGGGAACTGTCAGAACCTCTGAACTTGGAGTATCTTCTGGTTTCGTGGCAAGGCTCGCGGAGCATATCCCCAAAAAACAGAACTACATGCTATATTATGATAACTGGTTCTCGTCCTTGGCCCTCGCTCGGCTCATGAAAGATGAAGGTATTCACATACTTGCAACTGTGTTCATAAACAGGCTGAAAGGACTTGCTTTAGAAGAAGACAAGTCTCTAAAACGCCGCGGTCGAGGGTCGTATGACTGGAGGTTAGAAACTGAGTCCAACTGCATAGAAATAAAATGGTTAGACAACAAGCCAGCCCATATTCTGTCATCCTATACTGGGATTGATCCATTTGACAAATGCAAGCGGTGGAAGGCATCTTCTAAGACATGAGCTGATGTTTCCAGACCCTTCGCAATCAAAGAATACAGCAGATTCATGAGTGGAGTAGATTTATGCGACATGCTTCTGGAGTTATATAGAGTTGACTTAAAGTCGAAGAAATGGTATATGCAAATCTTCTTCTACCTTGTTGATCTTAGCGTGTTGAATGGGTGGCTACTATACCGGTGAGCGTGCAAGGAGGCGGGAACGCAAAAGGTGCTCGATTTGCTCGAGTTCAAGTATGACTTGGCTATTGGGCTGACCGCCAGGGCTCAAACCCCGAAACGTTGTAGGCAAACTTCTACAGAGTCGACACTTCCGGCCCATAAGAACCAAAGGCTAGACTTGCTACCTGCCGTCTCTGTCAAATTTGATGATCAGAGCCACTATACTACATGGGAAGCGTAGAATATTCGTTGCCGACAGTTTTTCTATGCTCATACTAGGGTGAAATGCACAGAGTGTGAAATAGGACTATGTTTCACTCCTCAAAGAAACTACTTCATAGATTAGCATGAAAAATAACGAGTGTAACTGCCGGATGGTTCCAAATGGTACCAAACTGCTATTTCATTTCCGATGTGAAATAATTTTTTTATCTTGGTTTTTTGTCTTATTTTCGTCATAAACATTAGTTCTCAAGCATTGTCTAAATTTTATCGCGCGTATTTCACAATTCAGGGATGAAAGGGTTAAGAAAAAGTTTTTTAGTATCAAAGAAAAGTTATTACTTCGAAGAGAAAATTTGTTAGTGTTAAGAAAAAACGTGCTACTTCTAGCGGAAAACTTGTTATTATAAACAAAAAAAAATCGTTACTTCTAAGAGAAATGTCTTAACTTTGACAGAAAACTTGCTGTTATTAGAAAAACTTTCTTACTATGATGAAAAACCTATTACTTCCAAGAGACATTTGATAGTATTAAGTAAAACTTTGTTAGTATTAAGGAAACAAGATGTTACTTCGAAGAGAAAAGTTTGTTAGTGTTAAGAAAAACTTGCTTATTCTAACAGAAAACTTGTTAGCATAGACAGAAAATTGTTATTTCTAAGGAAATGTGTTATCTTTGACGGAAAACTTGCTGCTATTAGAAAAAAATTTGTTACTATTAAGAAAAAACCTGTTACCTCCAAGAGAAATTTGATTACATTGAGTAAAAGTTTGTTAGTATTAAAGAAAAAGTTGTTACTTTGAAGAGAAAATTTGTTAGTATTAGGAAAAACTTGCTACTTCTAATAGAAAACTTGGTAGCATTAACGGAAAATAGTTATTTTTAAGAGAAATTTGTTATCTTTGACGGAAAACTTGCTTCTATTAGAAATAATTTGTTACTATTAAGAAAAACCCATTACTTCCCATAGAAATTTGATAGTATTAAGTAAAAGTTTGTTAGTATTAAGGAAAAAGTTATTACTTCGAAGGGAAAATTTGTTAGTGTTGAGAAAAAACTTTCTAGTTCTAACAGAAAACTTGTTATCGTAAGCAGAAAATTGTAACTATTAAGGAAAAAACCTGTTACTTCCAAAAGAAATTTGATAGTATTAAGTAAAACTTTGTTAGTATTAAGGAATTAGTTGTTACTTTGAAGAGAAAATTTGTTAGTGTTAAGAAAAACTTGCTACTTCTAGTAGAATACTTGTTAGCATAGACAGAAAATTGCTACTTCTAAGAGAAATAACTGTGACTGATCTTTGACTGAAATTATCTTTGATCTTTGACTGAAAACTTGCTGCTATTAGAAAAAGATTTATTACTATTAACAAAATAACCTATTACTTCCAAGATAAATTTTATAGTATTAAGTACTAGTTTGTTAGTATTAAAGAAAAAGTTATAGATAATATTTGTTAGTGCTAAGAAACACTTGCTACTTCTAGCGAAAACCTGTTGTCATAAACAAAAATTGTTACTTGTAAGAGAAATTTGTTATCTTTGACGAAAAACTTGCTGGTATTAGAAAAACTTTCCTAGTATTAAGAAAAACCTATAATTCCAAGAGACATTTGATCGTATTAAGTAAAACTTTGTTAGCATTAACAAGTTTTGACTTCGAAGAGGAAATTTGTTAGTGTTAAGAAAAGGTTGTTTCTTCTAACAGAAAAATTGTTCGCATAGACAGAAAATTGTAACTTCTAAGAGAAATTTCTTATCTTTGACGGAAAACTTGATGTTATTAGAAAAAAAATATTACTATTAATAAAAAACCTGTTACCTCCAAAAGAAATTTAATAATATTAAGTAAAAGTTTGTTAGTATTAAAGAAAAAAGCTGTTACTTCGAAGGGAAAATTTGTTAGTGTTAAGAAAAACGTGCTACTTCTAACAGAAAACCTGGTAGAATTAAAAGAAAATTGTAAATTGAAGATTTTACTATTAAGAAAAAACCTGTTACCTCCAAGTGAAATTTGATCGTATTGAGTAAAAAATTGTTAGTATTAAGGAAAAAACTTGTTACTTCGAAGAAAAAAATTGTTAGTGTTAAGAAAAATTGCTACTTCTAGCAGAAAACTCGTTAGTATTAACAGAAATTTGTTACTTCCAAGAGAAATTTGTTATCCAAGATTGAAAACTTGCTGCTATTAGAAAAATTGCTACTATTACGAAAAAACCTGTTACTTCCCAGAGAAATTTCATAGTATTAAGTAAAACTTTGTTAGAATTAAGGAAAAAGTTGTTACTTTGAAGGGAAAATTTATTAGTGCTAAGAAAAACTTTTTAGTTCTAACAGAAAACTTGCTAGCGTAACCAGAAAATTGTTATTTCTAAGAGAAATGTCTTATCTTTGACGGAAAAGTTGCTGCTATGAAATTTTTTTTTTTACTTTTAAGAAAAAACCTGTTACTTCCAAGAGAAAGTTGATAGTATTAAGTAAATGTTTGTTACACTGATAAGATAAACCACGATATAAAAGTAGAAAAATTTCTTGAGTCATATGTTTCAACCGAAAATATTTCCAAAATACACTTTGAAAACATCATGAGAGGTAACACTGACAAGATAAACCACAACACAACACTACAAGAACATTCTGAGTCCTACGTTTCGAACGAGAAAATTTCAAAATGGACTTTGAAACTTCAAGTGAGGTAACATTGACATGCTGAACCACGACTCTACATTACAAAATCAGAAAATTGTTAATTCTAAGAAAAATTTTCTTATCGTTGACGGAGAACTTGCGGCTATTAGAAAAAAATTTCTTACTATTATGAAAAACTTATTACTTTCAAGAGACATTTGATAGAATTAAGTAAAAGTTTGTTAGTATTAAGGAAAAAATTGTGAACTCGAAGAGAAAATGTGTTAGTGTTAAGAAAAACTTGCTTCTTCTAACAGAAAACTTGTTAGCATCGACAGAAAATTGTTACTTCTAAGAGAAATTTGTTATCTTTAACGGAAAACTTGCTGCTATTAGAAGAAAATTTTGTTACTATTAAGGAAAAACCCGATACCTCCGAGAGAAACTTGCTACTTCTAGCTGAAAACTTGTTAACATTAACAGAAAATTGTTACTTTTAAGAGAAATTTGTTATCTTTCAAATCAAGTACAATATGTTAGATATTAAGGGAAAAAGCTGTTACTTCGAAGAGACGATTTGTTAGTGTTACGAAAAGGTTGTTTTTTCTAACAGAAAAATTATTAGCATAGACAGAAAATTGAGAAATTTGTTATCATTGACAGAACACTTGATGCTATTAGAAAAACAATTGTTACTATGCAGAAAAAACCTGTTCAAAAGCAATTTGATAATATTAAGTAAAAGTTTGCTAGTTTTAAAAAAAAGTTCTTACTTTGAAGCCAAAATGTGTTAGTGTTAAGAAAAACTTGCTACTCCTAACAGAAAACCTGGTTGCATTAACAGAAAATGGTTACTTCTAAGAAAAATTTGTTATCTTTGACGAAAAAAAACGCTGCTATTAGAAAAAATTTGTTACTATTTAAGAAAAAGCTGTTACTCCCAAGAGAAATTTGATCGTATTGAGTAAAAATTGTTAGTATTAGGTGAAAAAGATGTTACTTCGAAGAGAAAATTTGTTAGTGTTACGAAAAAGTTGCTACTTTTAGAAGAAAACTTGTTAGCATTAACAAAAAATTGTTATTTCCAAGAGAAATTTGTTATCTTTAAGGGAAAACTTGCTGCTATTAGAAAAAATGTTATTATTAAGAAAAAACCTGTTACTTCCCAGAGACATTTGCTGCTATTAAGTGAGAAATTTGAGAGAAATTATTTAGAGAGAAATTTGATGGTATTCTAACGGAAAACTTGTTATCGTAATCAGAAAATTGTTACTTCTAAGAGAAATTTGTTATCTTTGACGGAGAAGCTGCTGCTATTAGAAAAAATTTGTTACTATTAAGAAAAATCCTGTTACTTCCAAGAGAAATTTGATAGTATTAAGTAAATGTTTGTTACACTGATAAGACAATCCACGAAACAACACTAGAAAATATCTTAAGTCATATGTTTCAAACGAAAAAAAGTTCCAAAATGGACTGCGAAAACATCAACAAAGGTAACACTGACAAGATAAACCACGACACAACACTACAAGAACATTCCGAGTCATACGTTTCGAACGAGAAAACTTCCAAAAGGGACTTTGAAACTTCAAGTGAGGTAACACTGTGGCGTGAATTGCTTGGATTATCACGTTCTGACAACGAAATGCCCGGTCCCGCTGTTCAAGTAAAAGAGTGTTTAATTTAAACTTATGAGCTTGTTTTCGGTGGGAAAAGGTTAAAAATGTTCTAGGGGGGTTGATGATGGAGGGGGAGGTGTGCAATACCATGGTGGTGTGGAGTGTTTTGGAGGGTATTATGAAAGTAAAGGCTCGCGACAAACTTGAATCAATGGGTTGAAGTAAACTTTTTTAACAAGAAATGTCTGAAAAATGTCTTGGAGGTGATGGGACGATGTCAGAGGGGTACCTCAGAGCAGTAATAGTGTGGCATTGTGGCGTGAATTCCTTGGAGTATCACATTCTGACAACGAAATGCTGAGTCCCGCTGTTCAAGTAAAAACAGCGTTTAATTTAGAGTCAAGAGCTTATTTTCTCCAGGAAAAGGTTGAAAATGTCCTAGGGGGGATGAGGGGTGGTGCCCCGTGGATTATGGTGGGGAGGTGTGTGATGCCAAAGTGGTGTTGAGTGTTTTGGAGGTTATTATGATGAGCCTGGCTTGCAAATACTGGTATTACTTAATTGAAACATCATGTTTAACAAGGAATGTCTGAAAAATGTCTTGGGGTGATGATGTGACGTCAGGGGGCAGTCAAGTGATGTCATTCTGGTGTGAATAGCTTAGAGTATCATGTTCCGCAGCTTAAAAGTTAAGATGGAGAAGATTTTTTACCGTGGAGGGGGGGGGCTGAAAATCTAACTTTCACTCAAAGAAACGCTGCATTTTCGCTAAGCACTCTCGGAAATAACTCAATATTACCTAAAATTTGCATCTAATATCAACCCTGCCCTCTGGAAATGATTGCTAGGGCGAGGGTGGGGACGTATTGCCACGATGCTGTGAAATATTCATAGTCTTGGCTAAAAGAAACATGGCATTTTCGTTAATAGGTCTCGGAAATACCTCAATAGAGCCGACAAATTTGCATGTAATGTCAACCTTGCCCTCTTGAAATGATTTCTAGGAGGGTGAGGGGGGGGGTAGTCGTATATTTTCACAATGATGTGAAATATCTATAAGTTTAGCTCGAAGAAACGAGATATTTTCATTAAAAGGCCTCAGAAACACCTCAATATGGCTTAAATTTAACTCTAATATCAATTTTGCCCGTCTGAAAATGATTGCCAAGATGTATTTTGCTTTACTGCATGTTTTTTTATTATATTTTATTCTTTATAAGCCTTTTCACGTTTTATTTTTTGCTTGTTATGATTTTCTAACTGCTTTTTCTTTGTTATAATATTGTTGTGAATTTGTTTTAATTAATAAAACTTTTATTTACAATAAGCGTAATCCTTTATATCTATTGTTTAGGACGATCAAGATGTTTACACAATTTAAGCATGCATTTCCCCTTTTATTACTACAAATACCTTGAATGCAATTGTCTCTGGAAATAGATGTTTTCTGACTGCGTGCCAATTTTTGGCTGTAAACATGACATTCTAGAGTGTGCGAAAAATTAGAAATCTCCTTGCTTGTAATAGATTATTTTTAGAATATATTGATTAGGACAGAATACTGGGAATAGCAGTTTAGATCTGATGGTGGGAGCGGTGTCCCAGTGAAAGGGGATTGACCTTTCAAGTCCCAGTGAGGACAAAGAACTAAAGAAAAAAGATGCTTTGAAAGAAAGAAAAAAACCCTTTGTACGTTTCAAGCGAAAAATGAAATGTCAAAAAAGGATTATGTGACAGTGATGTGTACCGTCATTACGTAAGAGTGCGCGTCATTGTATAAGATGTGCTGACCTTACATAAAGTGTGTACTGCCATTATGTTAAAAGAAAGAAAAAATGCTATGAACATTTAGGCCAAAAATAAAATGCGGAATTACGTAAGATGTGTGCTGCCATTGCGTAAGGTGTGTGCTGTTGTTAAGTTACAAGCGGGGATTCCCCACGGGTCCTGTCGCAAGGTTACATAAAATTCCACAATCCATATTACACCTGACCGTTTAAAACATGGTAGGTCGTGTGACGTCATTTGAGTCCAGAGGGGTGTGTCGGAGAATCTCGCCATCTGAAATAAGATTTCGTCAAGCATAATACAGCTGCAAACATGCGTCGCATTGCACAGGTTTGACGGCTTGAGGCACTAGTAGCTGCACTTATAGACTCTCTATCTGACCCTTTAAAATCCCATGCGAATATCCTTATCTGACCGTTTAAATCGCGAGGGTGTGTCGCTAGCTGTGTTCCCTATATTAGAACAGATGGACTAGTAACCCCTATTATTGCTACTTGTGTATTACACCGACCACACTCCAATTACACATATAAAAAAAGTGGAATCCCGTGAATCTAGACAGCTAGAAACAGGTGGTCACATTGCACAGGTGCGAGGGGTTTGGAGTTCCACTCATACGCCCCCTATTGGGCATTCTGGAAATCCTATGTTATTTTCCTAGGGATGCGCTTGAAATCTTGCCAGCCGACAACTAGAAACAGGGCTCCCGTGGAAATATTGCCAGGGATGTCGTGACGTCAGATGGCTGCGGTCGGAATCCTGGAAGGGTTGCGGTCGAATGTATTATGGCCTCGCTGCTATCTACGTTTACGGGAACAGCACATGGCTTTCGTTTTTGAAGCGTTGATGGCCGTCCCAAAAAGGTTGGGTTTCACGTGGACGATGTTGGCCTGAGATTCGAGATAATGAAGGGACTCAGCAACTAGACTTAAATCATCGTCGTAAGTTACTTTGTCTATCACTACTGCTTCTACGAGGGCACCAGACCGGATAGCCATGATTGAAAGGGCTGCAGTTAAAAAGAGACTTAGGAGCTCTGGTGATTGCAAGCGACCTGGCAGGATACTGGTCGATATTTCAAAGACTTTGGTAAGGCCTTCTCCAGTCATAAAATGGCTTCTGAAATTGGCACACATGTCTCTGGCCAAGGAAACTAAGTTGGTTGGGATGCTAAAGCGAAAAGGGATGTGACATAGACCTCCAGATGAGGTAGAACGCCTATTCAAAGCTTATGAAGAAATGATAGATACTCCAGTCAAGTTTAAGATATATTTCCATGACCTGACAGGCAGACGTTTACTTAAAATAGCACAATACAAGGTGTGTTTGTTGACAGTTATCAAAGAAAATATGGAATTTCTATGCTACTTGAAAAATCACCCACTGATGATGCTTTCAATATACAGGGTCTAGATTCAGGGAGGGAGGGTCTAAATTCTTACATGGGAAAAATACCTGCCTACTGAGGCATTCATAGCTTTGTCTAAAGTGTTTGATCACTCTCTTCCAGAGAGTGAGCATCCTTGGAGTATCACTTTTTCCTCCACAGACTACCTATTTGGGCAACGGATGGTATACTTTACCCCATAGATGGTACACTTTTCTCCATGGGTTGCGTAGTTCCATCAAGATCGACCCATGTTAATTGGTTGAGATGAAGGCAGTGAACATCTGACCGAGTGTCGAACTATTTGGTGGGAAATCCACATGATCTTCTGGAATGACCACTGACCATATTGCAAGATTGCACCCGAGCATGATTCCTATCATTATTAAATAAAAATACAGCTTTTTTCAACTGAAAGTAAGGAGCAACATTAAAACTTAAAACGAACAGAAATTATTACGTATATCAGGAGGGTTCACCCCTAGCCAATACCTCGCTCTTTACGCTAAAGTTCGAATTTTGTTCGAATCACAAATCCCTGAATCACAAAGGCCGTTTAAATAGAAGAGACAGCTCTTTTGAAAGTACTAAAAAGAACTTTAGGGTAAAGAGTGAGGTATTGACTAGGGGGTGAACCCCCTCATATGCGTAATAATTTCTGTTCGTTTTAAGTTTTAATGTTGCTCCTTACTTTCAGATGAAAAAACTTGTTTTTTTTATTTAATTTCTGATCGTTTTTAAATAGTGCTAGGAAATCCGGCGCCTCCTTCATAGAAGTGTTCATTCCCCCAAGGAAACATCCTCCATGGAAAGATCCTCCCACCTAACCTCCTCCTTCCCCCCCCCCCCCCCCCACCCAGAAAAAATCCCCCTGAAAACGTCTGTATACTTTCCAATAACCAATACTATATGTAAACAATGGGGAAAGTTCATAACTTGCAGCCCTTCCCCCGGGAACTGTGCGGAACTAAGTCATCCTCAAAGACATATTTATTAGATTTTCAACTATGCTGAACAAAACAGATATCTCAAAATTTTGATTGGGTGACTTTGGGAAAAAATGAGCGTGGGAGATGAAACTTTGATGAAACTTATTTGATGAAATTTGATGAAACTTATATATTTGAAATCAGCATAAAAATCCGATTCTTTTGATGTATCTACTGGTATCAAAATTCCGTTTTGTAAAGTTTCGGTTACTATTGAGCCGGGTCGCTCCTTATTTACAGTTCGTTACCACGAACTGTTTGATTCTATACATATGTCGTATGTACCAAATAGCTTAAAAAAGGAATATACCTACTAGCTTCAAAAAAACTTAAAATAACCATGAAACGTAATAGATGGGTTTATTACGTGAAGTAAGCAAAAAATTGAAACAATTTCATAAAACATGGGGAAAAATTGAAACATCTCAATGATATCACAGATTTGAGATAGTCTGTTGAACTTCATAATGATTACTACATAAAATGTTAAATGAAGTACACTCAACTATAAACGTCATCACTAATAAAATCCAATAAAAAAAATTATAAGTGACACACAACCAATAAAATTTTAAAACTCAAAGGCACAGATAGCAGGCATAACAACCAACATACCTTAGTTGTGAAACACAAGCTGACAGTGATATTACAGACAATTTTAAACCCACTGCGACACAGGGGAGACAATGGGTCAAATGGGTTACAATTCCAACATAATAAAGGATTTTTAAAATCCTTCTTTACTTGGAAAAATCAGACAAAAATATAGCTTATGTATCAATAAAGCTTATGTAGCCCCTAAATTGCACAAGTTACGAATTTAGGAGCGATCAGAAGGGTTTAAGAAAATCAAAAAATTATATCAGAACCCTTATTATAGCAAATAATGTTGCTAAAACGATTCTCACAAGCCTTGCAAAAACAAAAGCAAGAAAATTGTCAAATACGGTTCTTAGTTAATTAAAATAAAAAAGCATTAGTATGGAATATTAAAACAAAGTTAAGCAATAAGAGTCAGGTTCCAATATTCAGAAGAATATATAGAATTAAGAAGAATACACAGAATTAAGAAGAATATATAGAATTAAGAAGAATATATAGAATTAAGAAGAATATATAGAATTAAGAAGAATATATAGAATTGAGAAGGATATACAGAATTAAGAAGAATATATAGAATAAAGAAGAATATATAGAATTGAGAAGAATATATAGAATTAAGAAGAATATATAGAATTAAGAAGAATATATAGAATTAAGAAGAATATATAGAATTAAGAAGAATATATAGAATTGAACATCAGAAAATTTTTCAGGCGGATTTGCCAAGTGCTTATTAAAGAAAGTATATTATGTCCAGGTGTTTGTAAATTCTATCGTCATGATTTGGGTGGATTTCATTACAACCCTCTGCAGAGGACGACATCGCGCCCTATTAGTAGGTACTAGCATACTAAATTGCATCCGTAGACCTCCTAAACTCCCATAATCGTGATTTTTTGGGTATGTATCTCTACCCTTCTTTTACCGTATACAAAAAAAAGAAATCAAAATATTTCTTGAAACCTTAATAGGTGTGTAAAACTAGCACGGCAGTACCCAAAGTTATGCCCTCATTTCTATCTTCAAGTCAGGGACTTTCACTCTAAGAATAAATTTTACGCGACAACTTAATTTCATTTTTATTGTTTTATAGATCCGTTTTTTAATATATCAATTTTTGGGTCAGTTTTCAATTTTTTATTAAACAGTAATTTGTTAGACAAGTAATCAATTTGTCTCCTTCAAAACTAGAATTCGGCAGTAAAACATTTAAAATTACATTTTGCTCCGACAAAACCAAAAAAGCTGAGCAACATAATGGAAACCAAAACAAACTCGAAACACGTACTCGCAGCTCAAAGATGGCTGCCTATGACTACTGGGCCACATATGGTCCACGGACCACATGTTGTCCGTGGATCACATGTTGTCTGTGGACCACACGGTCCGTGGATTACACAGACCACATATTCTGGAAGCCAGTTTTAGTGTCTAATTTCTTTTTTGTGCAAAAAATGTCTCGTTTTTTAGTTGCTTTTAGCTTTATTTTGTCGATTGTACTTGAAAATAAAATTTTATTCCAGGTTCAACCCATGTCGCGAAGGGATTAAGCTCAATTACACAAAATAAAAGTTCAAATAGGGATAAAAATCCTTTTAATAGACAATGATTTTCACAAACAGTGATAAAATTTCACAAAAAAATACAAGACATTTCGGTCTGGATATTTCAGTGACCGAAATATCCAGTATTTTTTGTGAAATTTTATCACTGTTGGTGAAAATCACTTGCTATTGAAAGGATTTTATCCCTACTTGAACTTTTATTTATCATCATGGAAAGGCAGTGTGGTCTTCGAAATTATCAACTGCGCTAAACATGTCAAATCAAGATTGCTTTTTGTTTTACTTCAGACCAGAATGCACTGGAATCCTGAAAGCTCTAACTTGTAATACCTTGAACTTCGAGGAACAACATAAGATATTTCCAGTGGCTCGGCTTAAGGTATATGTCCCCTATGAAAAAAGTGATTTTGTGACATGGCTGCAGCTGTAAAAGGGATACAATACACCAGATTGATTAGTCTCAGATCCATCCATTCACTCAGCTAGAATTACGATATTACTAAGACCTTTTCTTTGAGAAACAAGAAAATTAAAAAAAACTGTCTTTTTGTTCAACGAACTTTTTCTCTAAAAAGCATTATACACCAAAAATCTAATTCGGTAGATGGATAGAACTGAGCCTCAGCTATGAAATGATAGCAAAAATTTATATTTTGTTGATATTTTAAAACCACAAGAGAGCAGAAAAATAACACAGCAAACTTACATAGAAAACATGCACGTCAATCAGTGAAAAACTTCAAAACTAGTAAACTGCTCTATTCTTATTCATCCTAGAACTTACCAATGTTGGCTTGGAAGGAGAATTAAACATAGTCACCATATCGCCTCATGTGATTCAGCTGATAGAAAAATTTGTTGAATTTCCTATCCTTGTATAAGTAAATTAAAGTGATTACTGCTATGTATGAGAATAATATTGGCTCAGATACGGTAGGAAGTCGGGTTAGTAGTTGGCACGATGCGGAATACGGGGCTAAGCAGGGTTGTGTCCTAGAGAACGCAGCAAAGGCAATGAAACTCCCCTAGACTTAGATTATACAGATCTTATGAGCGTCTTAGATAAAAATATCAGCGAAAATGAATGAATTTTTGTAGGTTTTAGGAGTTTAGAGTGCAAGATTAGATATTAAAATTAATATTAGGAAGACTAAGTTGCTTGGACTAGGAATATATGAGGGCGAAGAGCTGATATTAGGTAACGAGGAAATCGATCAAGTGAATGACCTCACTTCCCTCAGTAGTATGATTTTGTAAAGACGGTGGACACAATCCAAATGTAAAAAGTAGAATAACCAAAGTCAATGGTGTTTCTTCAAACTTCAAGAAAATAGGAATTAAAAATAGTTACATAAGTCTGCAAACTAAGATTAGAATCTTGGAACCCTGGTAATGATAGTGATCAACTATCGCTCTGAAGCGTGGGTGCTTCGAAAGGCTGAGGATGATTTATCAAATTTTTTTCAGAGGAATTGTCCGTCAAGCAATAAGCTCTAAGAAAATACCGTTCGATCCATTGTCTAGGGTAGTGGTTCTCAAACTGTGGTACGCGTACCCCTTGGGGGTATGGAAAACTTTTAGGGGGTACGCTGTCGGCCAACAAATAAATAAAACAACCCTGTAACTCTAGGACTGGTAATTTGATTTATACTTTAGCTATAGTTTACTTAGTACCGGTAACTGAGAAGGAGTACCTAAAAATGTTTTGTGGGTAAAAAGGGGTACAGTGTCTAAATAAGTTTGAGAACCACTGGTCTATAGCAATAAAGAAAGAAAGGTTATGATGGCCAGGCCACATTTTTCGGACGAAGGATGACATCTAAGGCCATCTGAGGCCAAACAAAACACAGGTCATCCACGAATTGGGTTGAAAGGGGCCATAACAAAAGATTTAAAAGAAATTCGAACTTCAAAGGAGGGTGTAAATTACGCTTTTGATACAGATGATAAAGGAAAAACATGAGAAGATAATGGTCAAGACAAACCTCATTTGTAGGTATACTTAAAGTAGCCATGGCTACTTTAATATAGCCATGGCTTTTAAATATAGCCATGGCATTTAAGACCATGGCTATCTCTTCTTTCATTGGACGGAGAGATGCTAGCAGCCGGAAATTTTTACTTGGTAACTTTTATGTCAGAGCCTAATTGCTTACTTGATTTTGCGGATTTTTTAGGGCTGCAATCAGTATTCTGGAAATGGAGGGGATACTTACCCCTGCACATACATTATTCTCTAAAAATAGAAACAACTTTTCTGTAAAATCGATTGGAAATATGTTTATGTTTCTGTCTTGCCCAAACAAAAAGGAACAAAAGAATCCTGTGCTGAGTAAAATTCAAGTATAGCCCAAAGGGTAGTAGTTACGCTTAAATCAAAGCGAAAGTTACAGTTTTGATACTTATGCAAAGGCAAAAAACATGAGCAAGATAATGGCAGTTAAAACAAAGCCCATATACATACTGACTCGGGGCTCACATACTGATTTCACAGTGTAGATTTCGTCCCACACGGATGAATCTGTTTCGGGTGTATTTAAAGAAAGCAATACTCTTTGACTGGATCCAAAGGATAGGTTGAACTCACACTTTGTAGAGTTTACACACGTTTCAATTGGAGCAGTTACTTTGTACACAATTCGATCGATAGTGAATCTAGCACTCATGGGAGCATCATATCGTTCGTTGTCACTAGAAAAAATAAAATAATAATAATCATCTTCTTGGACTGTGAATGAGACCGTATTTGAAGTTGGCTCAACTGGCTCCATACATTTTGGATCAGAGTTGAGGAGCATATATTCAACAAATCCAGAGCACTTGAGCATAGCTTCCTCACTGCTTGAAAAAGAGGATCCTTCTTCAGAGTTGGAGTCAAGATTCCTGGTGAAATTTATGCCGCCGTGGTCCTGTGCCATGCCATCATGGCGTTCTCTCCACTTCTTCGAAAACTCATTTGGGTCTTCGAATTCTCCCGAATTTTCAAGGAAAGCTTCCGTTCCCTCTTCCGAACTATCTTCAAGTCTGGGAATGTCAATGGTACGCTCCAAGACACGACGTTTTTCCCTATGATTTTCCCCATTCAGCGAATACCATAACTTACTATTCGCCCCACTTTCATGATCTTTGCTTTGTACTTTTTTATAAATATTGTTGACTTCACTTAATAACGCCTCCTTAATAATACCGATTGTATTGATGGTAGAAGATTGAGAGTCTGCTCTTGATCCATTTTGCTCTGACAGTTCTTCTGATTGGACGGTTACATTTAATTTGGGACTAAACTTTCTTGCAGCAACGGCTTCTTCAGAAGAATCATTTTCCTCGGTGGATTCTTCACCAACATAGGCACAATATTGCAAGTTCTGTCGACCACGAATAACGAGCAGAGTTGTTCCATATCGTCTATAAATAAAAAATTCCAATCACTAAGACATAAAGTAATAAATCAAATATTTTAGGAAAGATTTGATAAGACTTGGAACTCGGGGGAGTTTCTGATGATAAATCATGCACATCATGAAGCGACTCGTAGTGCTGATGCAACTTTATTACTTCAGCAATAGTCACATGCATGTAATTTATCATAAAAATATGATAAATCATATTTAAATCATAAATAATTGATAAATCATGATAAATAATGCATGTTCTTACAGAGGTAAGACCTCTTATCAGCGATTTCACGTTTTCCCATTATTTCTTATAATTTTGATACATTTCACAGCCTTTCTTAAAAAAATTACTGAACTTACCCACGAATACACTGTTATAATATAGTAGCCGCGTGACAGCTCTTTTTTTTAGTTTTTTTTTTTTTTTTTTTTTTTTTTTTTTTTTTTTTTTTTTTTTTTTTTTTTTTTTTTTTTTTTTTTTTATAGAGAAAAGATCATCTATTTACAATGAAACTAAAATTTTTTCAACTTAAAGTAAAAGTTTTTCAACTGAAAGTAAAGTGCAACATTAAAAATTAAAACGAACAGAAAATATAAACTAACCGACTGTTGTTTTTTGGGAGTCATTCTTGAAGAACTTGGACAAAAATTTTAACTTTAGCGTAAAGAGTGAGGCATTGCGAAGGGGGCAGTCCCCTTCGTATACGTAATAATTTCTGTTCGTTTTAAGTTTTAATGTTGCTCCTCACTTTCAGTTGAAATTTTTTTTTTAATTTAACTTCTGATCGTTTTTAAACAATGCCAGGAAATCTAGCTCCCCCTCCACAGAAAGATCCTCTAGACAATTCAATCCCGACGAAAATTTGAGAAAGTAATACAAATAAAAATAATTTCCCATAGGAATTCTGGGAATTCCCCCAGAACAAAATTTCCCCTGAAACGTTCACCCCCTGGAAACTTCACTCTCTATAGAAAATTATCCCAATGAAAGATTCCCCAGCAGAAAATTTCCCCACCCCCCACCCGAAAAATGTAGGCATACTTCCCAATAACAAATACTATACCTAAAGAATGGGCAAGTATCAGCACTTAAAGACCTTTCCCTAGGGGCTTTGGGGGGTCAAGTTATCTCTAAAGGCACATTTATTGGACCTTTTAACTCTGCTGAACAAAATGGCTATTTCAAAATTTTTTATCTAACTACTTTGGCGAAAAAAGGAGCATTGGAGCTCTTTTTTGGAGCCCTCCTCCTTGGAGGGCTAGCTGCCCTCCAATCTTTTTGGTCACTTAAAAAGGTCACTTTTGGTCACTTTAATTTCCGTTCGAATGAGCCTTCTCCTGATATTCTAGGATAAGTGGTTCGCTAAGATCACCCCTGGGAAAACAAAAAATTAAAAAACAAACAAACACGCATCCGTGATCTTTCTTTTGGCAAAAAAAAAAAAAAAAAAAAAAAAAAAAAAAAAAAAAAAAAAAAAAAAAAAAAAAAAAAAAAAAAAAAAAAAAAAACATTTTGTTTAGGATGGACGATTGAAACCTCAACAGTAGGGTTCTCTGATACGCTGAATCTGATGGTCTGATTTTTTTTTAAGATACATTGACTTTTAGGGGGTGTTTCTCCTTTTTCTTTAAATCAGGTAAATTTCCTCCGGCTCGTAGCCTTGGATGGGTAAAACTAAACTTAATGAATGCTATATATTTTGAATCAGCATAATAAGCCGATTCTTTAGATATTGATATAAATATTCCGTATTATAGAGTTTCGGTTACTACTGAGCCACGTCGCTTCTTACTTACAATTCGTTACCACCAGCTGTTTGATCATGTAGCATAATCACAACTTTAAAATACGACTGATGTTGTAGCCTAACCATCTTCTTTATTGATAGGGTGACGAAAATGAGAATATTTGGAAGTCAATTTAGCGTGAGTGAGCTTTCTAATATTTTGTTGATTCAACACAGCATGACTATACTGGTTGTGGTGCTCGTGGGTTTAAATCCTGCAAGACCCATATTAAGTTTAATACCCAGATTTCCTGGTCGTCAACATTTATGCAGCCAAAAATGTTGAGAAAAATTTGTATTTCAGTCATTTGTTCGATAAAATTTGCAAAAAACGATTACAGAAAAATTTGAAAGTTCTATGGACATTTAAGTTAAAATCGTCGGAATCGTCGGATAATGATAATATCAAGTCTAGCGGACAAATGGGCCCACAAAGATAATTCCTTTCTTATATTCAGTAATCTTACTTTTATATTTATTTTCATATGTCTGCATAAATAAATAAATAAAAAAAAATGTATCACTAAGCCTAAAAAAAAACAAAACTGAAAAGAAATTGAAGAAAAAAACAAAACAGTAAAAAAGAGAACGTTTTGTTTCACTAAACAGTCAAAGGCTGAAAAAGAGTTAATCAGAGCCAACTCACAAGTAAATATAAATTAAATTTTCTGCCTTAATTCACTCACACTGATTTGATCAGGGACGTTCACAGGCGGGAGGGGGGAGAGGGGGGTACCTCGGGACCAACTCCCCCTCAAAGACCCTAAATTATTCTTGAATTTCTGGATACTTATCCTACAAATTATCTTTTTTAGTCAATGGTTGTTCCCCTCCCAGACTTTTTTAATATTGTCGCCTCCCCCCCCCCCCCAAAAAAAAAAAAATCTGAATAGGTGTCTGGATCTGATAACACCTGCCAAGGTGACAGTTCAAAAAGATTAATTACTTTGGCCTAGAAAACTACAAATAGCACAGGTAAAAACAGATAAATGCAGAAAAAAAGAAGATGAAAAAGAAGAAAAAAGAAAAAGAAGAAAAAAAGAAGATTTAATCATACTTGGAGAGAAGTTTCTTGTATGAGAAACGTGGTCTTCCGTAGCGCGAGACACCATCCCCAAAATTGTAAGATTCTTCTTTAAAGTTTCGATTGTGAACACATTTCGGAGCAATACCTGTTATGCGTGTCAGGTGAGGGGTCTCTCTCCCAAAAAGCTAGTGATTATGATATTTTCCAAAATATATAAAACATTCAGATAACTTAGTTGATTGATTTGCTATTTTGATGACCCCCCCCCCCTTTCAGGTATGCGTCACTGGCTGTCATAATGAATGAAATGCAAACATAATTTTGCATCAGATTTTCAACGTTCTAAACTCTTCCCCAGGAAAGACTCAGCTGAAAAAACTCCTCTTCTAAACGTAATTAGCTCATGCAGCCGAAAATTTAAAGAATATAGGGGTATTGAATGGAAGGTTGTGACTTACCCACTGCAGGATGAAACTGTAATTTTGGAGCCTTTGAGGAGATAAAAGCCCCAATATTCTTTGGTGTCGTCGGTTATAGTAAAATGGCGCAGCATAGAGACTTGATGCATGTCCAACTCCCGTTCAGGTTTCGAGTCAATAAGATAGGCACTGTACGAGGAAGCGTTTACCTCTAACACTTGCTTCTGCAATTAAACACTTAAAATATTAGAGTACAAAAAAATAATGGATTTTGGTATACAAATATACACAAGACAAGGTTTAAACGGAACATTTGCTTCATATACCGGAAAATTTTTTACCATTTACGAAATGGCAAGACATATTCTATGCACAGAAGTATCTATGGCGATGAAAGGCACAAATTGTATGCTAAGAGGCTCCGGGGTCTATTTACGATTCCTCTTTAATATTGCTGTCATCAATACACAACGCACAAGCTATGAAAGTGGAACGCCCGACCTTACTTTAAGCGCACGAAGGTCTAAGGCTATTGGAAGATTAAAGAAGTCCACCAGGGGGGAGTGGTAGAGAACACGAAAGAGTATATTTTAGACCAAAATCATTCAGAATGTTATAGGGGACGAATTTTAATTTTATAAAGGGGGGTATGGACCCCACACCTACTTCTTCACAAATCTACCTTATTTTAGGTCGTATGGTGTCGTATTTTCAATATAAGCTAATTGCTACCACCGAAGACAATTACATGTCCGGGAGGATTTAAACCGTCTCAATTTTCATATTTAACAAGTGCATTTGGTCACACAAGGGACCTAGCCCCTTAGGGTGCATAATTGAAACTAGGGTATCCTCGCCCTGGGGTCATAAATACAGGCGGAGGAGGAAGAAGGCCCCTCTGACGCACACTGAGCAGGGCCCACCAGCGTGTGGACAAGTCCCACTAGTTGCGAACCTTCTTCTAGCAATGGGTTAAATTGTATGGTACTACAGGATACCATCGTGGGAGGACCCTCGCCAGGAGGACAACTGCGAAAGGGCGGAAGATCAAGACATGGACAACAGCCTCTGCAACTTGGGTAGGCACCGGGGGGTTCCGGCCTCCCGATCAGGGATTGGCGTCCCTGCCCCTAGCCGAGCCGAAGATTCTGGTTGGGCAGTGGCCTACCAAGTTGCTCCCGTAGAAAAAGAATATGCTAAAGAAACGTCAGTTGAACAGTGGATATCCCAGAAGACATGGGACTTGATCGAAGACCGCAAGAAAATAAAATAGAGCACGCTCAGTAATGATCCCTCTGCTGATGTCATGAAAGACTTAGCGTATAAAGAAGTAGATAGAGAAGTGAAGAAAAGTGCTAGATCAGGAAAGCGACAGCACCTCAATGAGAAAGCAAGAATGGCAGAAGAAGCAGCCCAACGTGGTGATTCGAGAGCTGTGTGCCGCATAACTAAAAGAAATCGCTGGGAAGACCAACGTACAAGATGGACCAGTAAAAGAGGAAAATGGGAGACTGCTAACCGATCCAGATGACCGGAAAAGTAGATGGGCGGATTACTTCGAAAGCCTTTTCAACCGCCCGTCCTCTTCTGTTCGACCAGCTGTTCCGGACAGCCCATTTTTGGATCTCCTCCTTAATGAAGACGAGCCAACGGCGGATGAGATCCTTTCAGCCTCGAATAAGCTGAAGAATGGAAAATATCCGGGTAGTGACCGTATATCTGGGAAATGGTCAAGTCATCGATCCACAGGTCCCTTTCGGTGTGGCTAGGCTTCTTTCCCCTCCTCTGGCAAAAAAAAAGTCCCCAAAGACTGGAGAACAGAAACCATTATTAAATTGTTCAAAAAAGGAGACGCGACAGTCTGTGGCAATTACAGAGGCATCAACCTCCTCTCGATACCCGGAAAATTCTTCTGCATAATCATCCTGACAAGAGTTCAAGCTGCCTTAGACCCGCATTTATGCGAGACCAACATGGTTTCCGACCAAAAAGATCTTGTGCCGATCTGATATTCACACTGCGCACCATGCTTGAAGAATCAAACGAGTGGAGACAACGTCTATATCTATTGTTCGTCGACTTTGAAGAAGCCTTCGACTCAATAGACCGCCCAATGCTATGGAGGATCCTAATCTTTTACGATATTCCTCAAAAGCTGGTTCGCCTTATCATAGCAATGTACGAAGACACGGAATGCAGCGTGACAACCTCTGAAGGAAATACAAGATATTTCAAAGTGATGACAGGGGTCAAACAAGGATGCGTATTGTCTCCATTACTCTTTATTCTCATAGTGGACTACATATTCAGACAAATTGATGCATACGGGATCAAAATTGCAGGTAGACGAGTCCAAGATCTCGACTTTGCAGACGATGTTGGATTGATGGAGAAAGACAAAAGCAAACTTCAAGACTTTTTATGCAAGTTAGCCGAAAGAACCGAGCAGTTTGGGTTACATAGCAACACTTCCAAAACAAAAGCGATGTCAACCACTAACTCACCGATGAATTTCTAGTTGGGAACTGAAAGCATAGAGCAAGACACCGACTTCCGATATCTTGGTAAGATAAGATAAGATTTATTGCTGAAAAATGGCTATCACAAGCCCAAAAGGGCCGAATTCGCACTTTAGCGTCAAATACAGCGAAAAAGAACAACAAAAACAAACAATCAAACAACAACAGAAAATTATAAAAGGGTCAATGTCAAATACGTAAAAACGTTAAAAAAAAAAGAAGTACAAAGTAAACTCATAAAATAGAAGGCCAATGCCAAGTCAGCAAAAATGCCCCCCCCCCCCAAAAAAAAAAAAAAACAAAAAAAAACTCGTAAAATTAACAAGGGGGTAAAGTAGGATTAAAACAAAAACATAAGTTAGTTGGTGACTAACAAACATAAATATAAAACCTCCAAATTTGCAAAATGGGCATTAAAATTAATAACTATGAGGTAAAGAGTGAGTGAGGGGGGGGGGGAGGCAGCGGAGATTCAGTGGTTGAAAATGTCAACTATGTAAGGGATAAAAGTTCTTCTATATCTTTCAGTGCAAACTCTTATTGGGGCGAGAAGGGGGATTTTTGTAGACACAGAACGCGGGAGGCGGGGTCGAAGGGGTGAATATTGACCGGGGAAAAGGGGAGTTGTTCAAGGGTTATGAAGAGCATTGTTAGCAAAACGCAAGGTAATTTTTGCTCTCCTTTCCTTAAGGGTGACAAGGTTAGCTCTCCTAAGAAGGTAAATATAAGGTACTTTACCCTCATTGAAGATAATTCTTAGGCACCTTTTTTGTACTGCTTCTATTCTGTCCGACAATTCAATGGAAATGCCAGGATGCCAAACAGGACAGGGGTACTCAAGGGTTGGGCGTACAAATGACAGGAAGATCCTTAAACAGTGCGATTTAGGGCATTTAAATTTTTTAAGGAGTTTAAGGAGGGAAAATGCGGCATTTGCACGTTTTAAGATGTCATTAATATGACAATCCCATTTTAAGTCGCTAGAGATGGTAACGCCCAGTAATTTCATAGTGGTAACGGACATTTCAGGGGGGATTGGACAGGAGAAAGAAGGAGTTTTAAGAAAAATTAATAGTAAGAACAGTTGACTTTAAAGGGTTGACTTTCATATCATCAGTAAGAGCTTCGGCTGATATCGATTCCAAGATGTCCATTGGGTTGCTTTTGGAATTTTTGGAACATGTCTCTAAGACAGTTAGATCATCAACGAATTTCCATCTATCCGGGAAATAAACACCAAGGTTGTTTATCATTGTAAGAAATAAAATTGGACCTAAGAGGGTTCCTTGGGGCACACCATTATAAATTGGGAGGGGATCAGAATATACATTAAGGTATATCACGACTTGCGTTCTGTTAGAGAGGAAAGACGCAATTATTCTAATTAAATAAGGGTCAACTTGAAAGTCATTATATAGCTTTTCTAATAGTATATTGTGGTTGATTAAATCAAAAGCTTTTTGCAAGTCAACAGCGATAACATTGAGCCAGGTATTGGGTTTTTCGAGTGTGTTGCATATTGTGTCCATAAGGTGAACAAGATAGTGGGTCGTAGATGTAGAGCGTAGGTTTCCGAATTGTCTTTGGTCAACATTTGGGATTATTTTTACTTTCAACCACTCAGCTAAAAAGCTTTCATATAACTTCGAAAAAACTGGAGTAAGAGTAATGGGACGGACACCATTAAAATCTTGATTATTACCTTTCTTTTTTACGGGAGTAATAAAACCTAATTTCCAACAATTTGGAAATTTACCAGTAGAGGTAATTTCATTAAAAAGTAAGGACAAAGGCTCTGGGAGATTGTCGGCAAAGGCATCTTGGTATCGGATTAGTATTGTATCGGTATCGTTTAGTGGCGATTCCGAAAAAGAGCTGAGAACACGAATAACCCTGGCAAGCTCGGCATTTCAACGACTTCAACCAGTCTGGAGATCAGCGAAGTACCCACTCCAGATAAAACTTCGCCTTTTCAGAAGCAACGTCCTTTTGATCTTGACGTACGCGATGGAATATTTAAAACTCACAGCTGAGCAGGAAAAACGACTCACCGCATATGAAAACAACTGTCTTCGACGTATCTTGAATATTAACTGGAAGGATAGGATAACAAACTTGGAAATTCGCCACTACACAAACCAGCCTGATGTCGCTGATGTAGTCAGGCGACGAACATGAAACTATCTTGGCCATGTTATCCGTATGCCAGGATCGAGACTACCGATTATGCTTCTCCAGTGGCAACCAGACGACACGTGTCGACGAGGAAGGCCCAATAATACGCTTCGCAGGACATATGAGCAGGACAGGAGAGCCCTTCATGTATCCTTAATCCCAGAGTGGGGGGATATCTACGCCGCAGCTCATTTGCGGGATTATTGGAGGCTGTTAACGGAAGCCCTGGAGGTACAGGAGGAGCTAAGGTCTAAGGTAAGGCATTTTATTTCTAACAATATTTTGAATAAGGAGCGTCAAGAAAAGAGTGACTATTTACTCAAACTTTATTCTAATATTTAAAATTACCCTTTTAATTCTAAAAAAGAGTTGAAAGCACATTTTATAGTCACCCTTAAGATTCCGGAGAGGGAGTGACTCCCCTTCCCTTGCTTCCATTCCTGACGGTAGAAACAACTGTATTTGCAATGTAATACTACTACTACTAATGCTGAGGCCGAGCCACCTGAAGCGCACATGTGCACGTTCCTACTCCAAACAAGTCTAATCAAAGCTATACTCTTTACCCCCTCCCAAGAATTTCCAACTTCCTTTAAAGCCTTCTAGGTGAACCCTTCCCATCCTATTTGGGTACTACCCAGTAGGATGGCCAATAAGCATCGTCTGTGGTAATCTGTCAATCATCATCCATAAAAAGTGGCCTAGCCATCTTAAACCTTCCTTTTATTATAGCCCTAGAAAGTGGTATCGAGAAGAATTTTTCGTACAGCTTCTTGTTTTTTATACAGTCAGTCAAACGAGTGCCTAAGACTATCCTTAGAATTCTACTGGTAAAATTTTTATGAAATCTACTTCAGCCTTTCCAAGCACCCACGTTTCAGAATCGTACCAGGCTATGGTCATTACCGTGGCTTCCGATAATCTAATCTAGGCTAAGTTCGGAGACTGATCTTCCTATTCTTCCATTTTTTTTAAATTATAGAAGAACGCCCTGTGCCTTGGCTGTTCTATCTTTTACATCATCACTGTATCCACTATCTTTACGGATAACTTGAACAATTTTTTCGTTACATAGCAACCCGTTTTATCCCTTATTTATTCCTAGCCCAAAGGACTTTATAACATTAGTCTTCAAACATATTATTGCACCTTGAATTCTCAAAACCTCAAAAAATTCCCTCATATTGCTAACTTTTATCTAGGACCATCAAATCATCTGCATAATCTAAGTCTGGGAGAGGCCTTACCTTCCCAATTGATTCTATGTTCGCTCATAGCATTTTCCATGTTCTTTAGCACAGAGGCCATTAAAATAAACAACATAAAGGGCGACAGGACACAGCCCTCCTATTTCGAACCACTAACCTCGCTTCATACTTATCCCAGAAATAATATTCTCATATATAATACTAATCACTTTAAAGAAGTTATCTATAAGCCCTAAATAGCAAAATTAGACCATTTAGTGGAAGAGTTGGAGCATATGAATTTAATGAAATTCTTTGTAAGGAATTCAGCAACGAAAACATAAAGTAAACATAAAGAAAACATAAGTAGCGCTCTTTGTGCAGGTTGTTTCTGATGCTTTACGCTAATTGAGGGAACATTAAGTGCTGCATAAGAGATAAAACATAATCTAAGGACAATATATTTTAAGTAACTAAATTTTTATCTCCAATTTTTTCGAAGATACTGGAGTTAATATATCCCTTGGAGTTGGTCTCTTGACCTGTGTGACAAAGTTTCGTGGGAAAGTTTAAGACGGATAGGAAATAAATGTTTAACGCCCGATTTGGAAAAAAGAAGCTTATCTTGACTTCTTCAGTTAAACATTTATAATAGACATATAGGCCTTTTTTTGTATAGTTTACTATGTATATTTAAAAAAATATATAAAAAAAGTATATTAAAAAAATTAAGGACGATAAAAGTTGACAAAAAAATACAAGTTTTTCAGATAAAAATAAAGAGTGAAGCTGAAAAGTAAAACTAATAAAATTATTGCTTTGCAGTTTACCTAAATTATATGTACAAAATTTGCTCAAATAAAATGACTCATGCAATTTCCTCATATTTTTAGAATTCCGAAGAACTAGCTCTTTACTGAAAACTGAGCTCGCATGACTCATGCAATTTCCTCATATTTTTAGAATTCCGAAGAACTAGCTCTTTACTGAAAACTGAACTCGCATGGATTTTTTTAAAGGAATTCTAATCGTCAAGTCCGTATCCAGAAGAGGAGGGTGCGGGTAGGGTCCACCCCCTCCTTCCAAATGTTTGTCTGACTCGTAAAAACGTAACAAAAATGCATATAAACAAATTTTTTATGAGTTAAAAAAAAAAAAATTGCCCCCCCCCCGAACAAAAATCCTGGATATAGCCTTGATAATTATAGAACTTGTCGATATTATGGTGAAAAGTTGATGAGAGCATTATAAATTAGTATTTTATTTTCTAGGGGAACTTAGGAAATTTTCGGTTCCTAAGTAAAGAGGTACGCTACATCCTATAAATTTGAAAGTTTAGACCTAACTATTTTACGAAGGCCCTCTACTAAGGATAAGTTAAGAGTGATGGGGACAACATCGAAACTTCCCAATTACCAGATCCTATTTGCGGTTAGCTTTGCTAATTGTTGTCTTTTTGAAAGAGACGTTTCTTCATTTTCATTTTTCGAGGCTCTGGGAAATCTTCCACAATTGCAGTCATTAAATGTGATGTAAATTGGAGAATCCCTCATTAAGCTTACGTCTTTTTCATAGCTGATTGGATTCTGAAGACCTGATTTACTTAATGAATTCAGTTTCTTCTAAATCTATGATAGAGCTAGATATAAGGGGTAACTCTTTCAATGTTGAAGTTGATTTAGGATTTTTTTTTTTCTGCTTTTCACTCACAGCTTGTTGTGCTTGATGCTGATGATCTAGTCTTATTTGGTTAGCCAGTTGATCTTACGTCAACTGGCAACGCCTCCTTTTCCCCAAAAGCATCCGATCAAATTTCTGAAATAGCCATTTTGTTCAAAATAGTACAAAGACCAGATATAAAAAACTTCGAGGTGAACACAACCTCCAGAGCCAGCGGAAAAGGGCTGTAAGTTATGCCAGGCAACATTTGGAATATCTGGAAATGACAAAATAGGAGGATGTGTCGACCGTATGCTCATTCTTAGGTTAATAATTGAGAAGTGCCTGAGTAATCAAAAAACTTTAGTCCTCAGTTTTATAGATTATTAGCAAGCATTCGATTCAGCTTTTTTTTCAAACATGGTAATTATGGCGTGCATATCCAAAATTGCACTAAAAACCAAAAATTACTATCATTTGCTACGTCTTCTCATTTTTACCGAGACAGTGAACCGTAAACAGAATCCAACAGGAGGTTTTTAGCAATGTTTAATTTTGACCTAACGTAAATCTTTTGAGTTAATAGATTTTGTTTATCTGCTTCAAACCCTGGTGTAAAACACCAAACAGTTTTTCTTTCAAACACGGTACAGATAGACAGATAGATAGATAGATGGATAGAAATATATATATATATATATATATATAATATATATATATATATATATATATATATATATATATATATATATATATATATATATATATATATATATATATATATATATATATATATATATATATATATATGTATATATATATATATATATATATATATATATATATATATATATATATATATATATATATATATATATATATATATACATATAGAGAGAGAGAGAGAGAGAGAGAGAGAGAGAGAGAGAGAGAGAGAGAGAGAGAGAGAGAGAGAGAGAGAGAGAGAGAGAGAGAGAGAGAGAGAGAGAGAGAGAGAGAGAGAGATAGAGAGAGAGAGAGAGAGAGAGAGAGAGAGAGAGAGAGAGAGAGAGAGAGGAGAGAGAGAGAGAGAGAGAGAGAGAGAGAGAGAGAGAGAGAGAGAGAGAGAGAGAGAGGAGAGAGAGAGAGAGAGAGAGGAGAGAGAGAGAGAGAGAGAGAGAGAGAGAGAGAGAGAGAGAGAGGAGAGAGAGAGAGAGAGAGAGAGAGAGAGAGAGAGAGAGAGAGAGAGAGAGGAGAGAGAGAGAGAGAGAGAGAGAGAGAGAGAGAGAGAGAGAGAGAGAGAGAGAGAGAGAGAGAGAGAGAGAGAGAGAGAGAGAGAGAGAGAGAGAGAGAGAGAGAGAGAGAGAGAGAGAGAGAGAGAGAGAGAGAGAGAGAGAGAGAGAGAGAGGAGAGAGAGAGAGAGAGAGAGAGAGAGAGAGAGAGAGAGAGAGAGAGAGAGAGAGAGAGAGAGAGAGGAGAGAGAGAGAGAGAGAGAGAGGAGAGAGAGAGAGAGAGAGAGAGAGAGAGAGAGAGAGAGAGGAGAGAGAGAGAGAGAGAGAGAGAGAGAGGAGAGAGAGAGAGAGAGAGAGAGAGAGAGAGAGAGAGAGACAGAGAGAGAGACAGAGAGAGAGACAGAGAGAGAGAGAGAGAGAGACAGAGAGAGAGACAGAGAGAGAGACAGAGAGAGAGAGAGATAGAGAGAGAGAGAGAGAGAGAGAGAGAGAGAGAGAGAGAGAGAGAGAGAGAGAGAGAGAGAGAGAGGAGAGAGAGAGAGAGAGAGAGAGAGAGAGGAGAGAGAGAGAGAGAGAGAGAGAGAGAGAGAGAGAGAGAGAGAGAGAGAGAGAGAGAGAGAGAGAGAGAGAGAGAGAGAGAGAGTCGGGTAGGGTCGACGAGGAAAAGGTTGCGGAAGAAGGTAAGAGAAGCAATAGTGCTATAACTAACCTGACACCAAGCAGTTGAAATGTGTTTGTCCAGAATTCTCATGTCAGACGCCGCTAATGGTATCTCCGAATCATGATAGGTTGCATATTTTGCATGCAAAGGTATTGATACACAGATTATAGGTAGAATTATGCCCAGTACACAACATCTTGCAAGCCGAAAAGATTTGCCACATAGCTCTTTTTTCTCACCTGAAAAAGAAAATTGTTTTTTAGGGAAAGAGATGAATTAGTGAAATGGACGAGGGGAAATGAATCTTAACCCGGGTGTTCCCAGGAGTTATACTCAATATTATGCCAAATACAGATAACAATAAACTCAAATTTGTACACTTTGGCCAGCAAATGCACTCTTCATACACATTAGGGACACCCTTCTACTCAAGAATATTACAATTCTATTGTAGATTTTTTAAAGTGTGCGTCCATGGAAAGAGAAAAAACTTGAATTCTAAATTTGGGATTTTTCTTCCCTGTCCTTCTCAAACCTCCAAATCTGAATTTTAAGGGATGAACAGTATTTAGGCATCCAGTCACAGGAGATGGTGTTACTGATTGTGTCTCACTGATGGCGGATGCATTTCCATTAGGCTGCTATTTAAAATATACTTCTTACTTATTCTGTGGTTGTATTCCGAGGGACTCAAAATTATTTCAAGGTCCACATCAGCATTGCCAACGCGGTACAATTGTACCGTTTTTGGTACAATTTAGAGGTCTGGCACAGTGTATTACATTTAGAAACTGTTGGTACAATCAGACTTCCCGGTACATTTAAGTTTTACTTGCTCCTTTTTGGCTCAAATATCTGTTCCAAGTTTTAGTTTATTGAAAGTTTTCTTATTGTTAGGGCAAATGTTTAACTTGCTGTTCCGGTGGCACCAATTACTTTTTTGCGGTACAATTTTAATCGGAAAACTAGTACAGTTTATTTGAAAGCGTTGGCAACACTGGTCCACATTGTGCCCAACCAAATGATCTCACATCCTATTTAGAATAGACTAGAAGATTTCTCTGAAACTCTATACGCATAAAGTATTTGTTAAGTGTCAAAAAATCTTTACCAAAATTAACTCACCCCCCCCCAGGGTTGGGGTTCCTTACACCCCTCAGATATCCTATTCCGTAAAACTACTCGTTTTCTATATTCCAACAACAAAGTTAGGTTTCCACTTTTTGGGCCAAGTATTATTTGTTCATTTATTTAGTAAAAATAACTCAAAATACATTTAGTAACTGTGCATTGTATTAAAATCAATACTTTCTTCGAAAACAAACAAATACAGAACAGAATGTAAAAGTTAACAACAGTAATAGCGAAGGCATAAGATCACGAGTAGAATCGAAAAGTTTCGACTTCACACCCGGGAGCCATTTTTAACGGATAACAAAATGTAATAAAGAAGAAGAAAACTAGATTTTAAGCCTGCAAAAAGACAAAAAAAGAAACTCAAAACAAATAGTTGCAAAAACACAAAATCACTTTATGAAAAATTACCCAAAAAATGAGGTGAAAAAATTCCAGTGGAATTCCCATCGCAAAAATCTCTTCGGCAAAATGGCAATAAAACCTAGTGTTTTTATTCACTAGGGCTAGCGGGAAGGGGCCAATGACTAGTTATAAATCGATTATACCTGCTATGCGCATTAGGTGATGCGCATATACCTGTTATGCGCATGAGGTCGCAAAATATGTCACCAAAATATAAAAGAAGATTGCCAGAAATTGAACTGCAAACCTTAAACTAAACTGTCGAACCTCAAAATTACAATGTAATACTTCGTTTTTCTAGTAGTCAGGAATAGAAAATGTGAAATCAAGTGCTGGAATTCGTGTTTATCAGCCGACAATGGCAAGAAAACAAGAATCCAAAGTAATATATTTAAAACTGTTTTTTGTTAACAAATAAGAGTTAATTCTTTATTCCAAAGCAGAATATTCTCCAAACATATAGTTCACGTTTATGGACATTAAATCACTTTGATAGATGGGGATGTCCCCTTCCAAGATTTCTCACCATGAAAATTATTTCATTTCTATTATTATTTCTAGTTCCGATCAATTTTTGAATTCTCTTTTTTTTTTAACACGGATGATCATCGAGGTCGTACAATGTAAAAATATTGTAGGAGTTGAATATATCCGTTTGAAGGAGTAACCTCCTTCAAACGGAAATTGAAAGTCATAGTTCCCTTTTTAAGTAGCAAAAGAGGTCACACCGTAGTATAGCACTGAAATTGCAATTTTTGCTAATTTGTCGCAAATTAAAGATTTGGGCCTAAAGAGGGTTAAAAGACATGAAAAAAAAAAAAAAAAAACAGAAAAAAAACTCGAGAGCTAGTAAACAGCCTTCAATTTTCAGAGGACATAAAGCTACGTGCTGTTAAGATTGTCGATTTTTTTTTGAAGTGATGCAAAGAGTGACGTTAAAACTTAAAAGGAACAGAAAAATTCCGTATATGATGAGAGTTACTATCCCTTTCTGTTTGGATTAAGTTCGGTACTCTTTCTAATCAAAAAAAAAAATTAAATGAAAGACTTCGGAGCCAGAAGTGTTCGTCTACCTTTCAGTATTTTTCCATGGGCGATCGCATCAAGCCAACAGCCGTAGAATATCAGAAGAGGGTTCAGTCAAACGGAAATTCAAAGCTCTAGACCCTTTTTGAGCAACAACAGATTAGATGACTTGAAACCATAATAGTATTTTCCTAGCTATTACTGATGAAATGCCAGTACAGAGGGGGAGACCATACAAAATATATATTAGACCATCTACAAAAGGATATGCTATCTTGATTTTACAGAAATCTTACCCATATTTTGAAATATCTTTTGTTAGAAAAAAAGACCTATTTTATCGATGATTGCGCCACCGCGCGGTATTATAGCCACTGGAATTGGAAGGTTAAAAATATTACTTGTTGGTAGTTCCAACAAATTAGTTATCTTGAAATATTCTCTCGAAACCATTTTACATCTTTTCGGAGTAAAATTGTCTTTTTGCTCTACAGAATGGCAGAAGTCACCTCTTCACTACCTTGGCTTTCAGGCCCCTTGTCCTGTAATATGAATTCTTTTCAAACGAAAGTAAGCAGCGACGTTTAAACATAGAACTAACCAAAATTATTCTGTATATGTAGCTACCACCTTCCTCAAACCTCTCTTTACGTTATTTTTTCATTGCTTTAGGAATGAATGCTCTGACACACCAGCAATGGGATAAGAAGTTCAAATATTCTTATCGCAAAGCTTGGAGAATGAAAACGTGCGTTTATTTGTTTCTTTTTTAAACAACAAAAAAACTTTAAAATGTGTTTGAAAGCAATTGGTAAATAAGACACGTGGAATTGGGGACTATGCATCAATTGGGAGGGGGGTCCAATTTCCGCCACAACATTCCTAAATAAATTTTTCCACTTTTCTACCAAACAATTGTAGGTGGTACATCCAAATTTCGCTACAGCGCGCTTGCTCAGATCTGCTTCGCTGCAAAATCAAACTAGTGCATTTTTTGGGGTCGAATTACTGCCTCAAATTGGGGCTGTTGAGAAGAAAAGGTCTTAAAAAACAATTCTTGCTTCATAGCATGTAAAATAATCGTAGTTGACACATGTTGATTGCAATTCCACTATACTTTGCCCCCAAACCCCTCTAATACGCAAATATATAGCCCTAATTAAATATTTCTCATGGATTTTTCCGTTTCGTGATTTCGTCAGCGTTGATTCAATTTACACGTGCACAGGGTGAAACAATAGGGACGCACGGCAAAATACGCAGGGAATATATAATTTAGGCTATATATTCGCATATTCAGGGGGAAGGGGTTTGGAATCAAAGTATAGTGAAATCATAGTCAAATTTGTTATCTACAATTATTCTGCAGATTAAGAAGTAAGAATCGTTTTTTTCGACACATTTCCTTCTCAACAGCCAGAATTCTAGACTTATACCCAAAGATTAGATCCCCCCCCCCTTATAAAAGCTCCTCAAATACGAACTGCCTATATTTGTTGCATCTTTGAAAAGTTTTTCAGGAACTCAATTATCAAACTATAGCCTAAATAGAGGGTACAAGGGCGGCACCCCCCCCCCATATATAAGATATTTTCTGTTCTTTTTCAGTTTTAACTTATTCCTTACTTTCATTTGAAAACTAGTTTTTCACGTTTATTTAAGTAGCATAATTTAAACAGCATTATTAGAATCAAGGTGTAAAACTATTTATAAACTTAGGTTATCAAGAGTTCCCGGAAGGGTTCTAACCACCATTTTAAGCTCCATTTAAAAACATACTTTTGATTACTTCTTCCCTTCAAATAAGTTTACTTTGCACCGTATAGTGACGTAGATTTACTTCGTCACAAATAGTGCGTTCGAGCACCCCTTATCCGACATATCCGCTTAATATTAAATTCCCTGGGTGTAATCCGTAAAAGATATCAACGATATTTATCCGGCAACTTGTTACCTGAAAAGCTATAGGAAGCTAGGCGAATAATAACGTTAACCAAGTGTACTCCACTTTTAGCCTAACTTATTTGCAAACCTTAAAACTGTATTACATTTGACAATTACTGTCGCTTTTTGTTCTCTGCATATAATTTCGCATATTTCTCCCATTTTTGAAAAGACTGAATTTGCTTACATATGAACTTGTTATATGACGTTACTTATATATGAACGAACGTTATATGACGTTACTTATATATGAACTTGTATATATAAGCATGAACGTTTTGCTTATATATGACGTTACTTATCCTCAGTGAATCCTGAATTTTCCAGCAGCTGTAACTTATCTGACAACTAATCCAGACCGTTTCAAGTAGTAATCCTATTAACCTTTGACGTCATTTACGTCTCGTGAAACGCTAAGCATAAGTAATTGAGATTGTCGGAAACCCTAAGCGTTCTGCCGTATTTTACCTTTGATCCCAATAATCATCACCAAAACATTTTTTGGCTTCTTAGAAGCTATTTTTATATATTCTTTTCTTATATATTATTTTATTGGAGTTTATTTAATCTACTTAATTAATTTAGTCTATACAGTCTATTTAGTTTTTGTGTTCTATACTTTTTATTTTATTTTTTTATCATTATTACTGTTTTGTTTTTCATTTTTTTTCTCCATTTTGCTTTTCTCTCTATGAGTATTTTTTTTTCTCTGAGTAAGTGTTTAGTTTGTCTTCCCCCTTCTTTACAGGTCAATGAACCTTTGGGGGAATAATAAAATATAATATTGTATGTGTATTTCATGATGAATAAATCTTATCTTCTTATGAAGTCACTGCACATAAACTGTTGTCATTAATAACTTTGTTTATGGATATGTACGTGTGACGTCTTGAATTGTTCATAAATGCCTAATTCTAGAAGAGTCAGGAACACACCTTTTTGTTTAACCAATTGAGGTAATAAACTGGCAATGTTACTACTTATCAACAGCTTAATGTGCAACAATTATTGCCAGTCCTAAAAAGTAATACCTTTGTAAATAAGGTGATACCTTTCCTTACAGCACTGTAAACAGGAGTCCTGACTTGAATTTGACTTCTATCCAGATTTGTCCGTGGTTGCCAGCTTTTGTTAAATCTCACGTGGCTAAAATACTTTGCCCAAATTAGCCCAAACCGGCTAGATTAGGCTAATTTCCATTATTTCATAGACCAAACTTTTTTTTTTTACTAGATAGCACTTGAGCTGCAAGTCAGTTTCGAGTAATAAGAGTCGTTAGAGGCTTTTAAGTTAGCGCTGGTAACAGAGGCACCACTACCTCAGGGAGGGGTGGAGGCCTGACTGTCTGGGTAATTATACAGGCTAAGATCAAAATACAAGCGAAAAGGCAATAAATGACAGGAAATTCATTTTAACTTTTGCATCGGAATTTTAAGGACAGGATTTTTTGACAACTAATTGAACACTTTGGAGGACATCCTCGACTTCCTCTTTGCGTCTCTAGTCACGAGTATAGCTGAATATGCTTAAGAGTACAATTTGGTAAAAATAAACAAACTCCAAACAACCTCTCGGCAACCCTACATAGATGGAAGATAGACTATCTATCAACAAGTGAAATGACATCATGTTTATACAATCCTGGAAAAATGTTATGCCAGCTTTGCCTCTCACTCAGACTATCTGTCTTGGCTTTTTATCCAATTGGTTGGCCATAGCTCTCAACTTTTTCATCACAATCCACCCAGTTGATTTTATTTCAAAACTAAACGAAACATGTACACAAGGGGTCAGGGGCTCTCCCCTAAATAAAAAAAACAATTTCTAATGATTTAATTTATTTTATACAAATAGTCCGTTTTTATTTCCGTTTTACCCAGCCCCTTTCCATATTCGAGCCCTCTATAATAGATTCCTGCACACCTGAGTAATACATATGACGGTTAAAACATATCAAACCGTTCGTGGAAACGAACTGTAAGTAAGGAGCGATCCGGCTCAATGGTAACCGAAACGGTAGAAAACGAAATTTTGATACCAAGATATACATCAAAAGAATCAGATTTTAATGCTGATTTCAAATATATAAGTTTCATCAAGTTTAATCCTCCCTATCAAAAGTTACGTGCCTGAGAAAATTTGGCTGATTTTCGAAAAAAGGGGGAAAGACCCCCTAAAAGTTATAGAACCTTAATGAAAATCACACCACAATATTCAGCGTATCAGAGAACCCTACTGCAGAAGTTTCAAGCTCCTATCTACAAGAATGTGGCATTTTGCATTTTTTGCCAGAAGAAAGATCACGGATGCGTGTTTATTTGTTTGTCTGTTTTTTTTTCCCAGGGGTGATCGTATCGACCCAGTGGTCCTAGAATATCGTGGGAGGGCTCAATGGAACGAAAATTAAAAGTTCTAATGTCCTTTTTAAGTGACCAAAAAAATGGAGGGCAACTGGGCCCCCTCCCACGCTCATTTTTTTTCCCAAAGTCACCCGATCAAAATTTTGAGATAGCCATTTTATTCACCAAGGTCGAAAATATGATAACTATGTCTTTTAGGTTGACTTAATCCCCCGAAGTCCCCGGGGAGAGGGCTGAAAGTTATGAACTTTACCCAATGTTAAGATATAGTATTGGTTATTGGGAAGTATACAGACGTTTTCAGGGGGATTTTTTCTGGTAGTGAGGGGTGGGGTGGGGAGTGGGTCGGGGGTTAAGTGGGAGGATCTTTCCATGAAGGAAGTTTTCATGGGGGAAGGGACATTGCTATGAAGGGGGCGCCGGATTTCCCAGCATTATTTAAAAAAAGATCAGAAATTTATAATTAAAAAAAAACAAGTTTTTCAACTTAAAGTAAGGAGCAACATCAAAGCATAAAACCACAGAAAACATTACGTATATGATTGGGTTCACCCCCTAGTCTATACCTCGCTCTTTAAGCCAAAGATTATTTAGTACTTTCATAAGAGCTATTTATTCTAATTAACGGCATTTGTGATTAAGGGGTCATTTTTAAAGAATTAGAACAAAATTCGAACTTTAGCTTAAAGAGCAAGGTATTGACTAGGGGGAGAACCCCCCCCCCCAATATACGTATTAAAAATCTATGAATATAGAAGTTCGTTACGTAAGTTAATTCGTAAGTTACGTATATCTATTACTAATAAAAACGTTCGTAAATAAAATTAAACAGGTTTCGAGAAAACCATTTAACCAATAAAGGTAAAATTAATATTCAAATTTGTTTTAATTATTCATGTACGGTGAGCCGAAATCAAAACCTACATTAATTCAAAAACGTTCAAAAATTAAATAAAAAAAACAAGTATTTTTAACTGAAAGTAAGGAACGACGTTAAAACTTAAAACGAACAGAAATTATTCCGTATATGAAAGGGGCTTTCCCCTCCTCAACGCCTCGCTCTTTACGCTAAAGTTTTACTTTCTCACAACTCTATTTTTTAAACAATGAAAAACTTTAGCGTAAAGAGCAAGGCGTTGAAGAGGGGACAGCCCCTTTCATAAACGGAATAATTTCTGTTCGTTTTAAGTTTAACGTCGTTCCTTACTTTCAGTTAAAAAAACTAGTTATTTTATTTAATTTAATAAAAGCACTATTGATGCAACAGAATGCTTTTATGCTACAAATATTATCAAGAAATTGTAAAACACGACTTATTTTCCTGTGGTCTAGGATTTCATACCAAAGACCCAAAAAATTTTTGTGTTCAACAATACTTTTTTTCGTCAAATAAAACTATACATGACACTGTAAACCATTTTTTAACCAAGTATAACCCCTTTCTAGGCAACCATGTAAGTCCACATCCAGGGAGCTCGGAACCCCTTCTGAAATCTTCAGTATATAATTTTCTATATTTTCAGCATAAATCATATATTTCTGTAAATCCCCCTCCGCCCTCAAAACTAATCCCTACATACATGTCTGGAAAAGAGGTAAGTGGTATTCCACGTGGTTCAATGATGATCTATTTTTATGGCTGGTCATCCCGAAGCCCAATGATTTCAAAATTAGCCCTCACTGGGATAGGCTAAACATCAGGTATTGTCACTTTTAATTTATTGCTATGTTTATTCGCTTTACCTGTAAATTAATTAAAAAAAAACTTTCCGAAAAATAAGTTTTTCAAAGAAAAGTAAAGGCTATTTTAAGCAGATACCAGCAGATACAAATACCTGTTAAAATTCCAACTCAAAACGACCAGAAATTACTATTAAAGAATAAATGAAACCCAAAACGAACATGAAAAACGAACTGTAAAACACTAAAAAGTTTTTTCAATTGAAAGTAAGGAGTAACAATAAAACTTAAAACGAACAGAAAGTATTCCACACATGAGAGGGCTGCCTCTTACTCATACCTCGCTCTTTATGCCAAAGTCTTTAAGTTCTTTAAAAATATTTCTCATTCAAATTTAAAGGCCCTTGTGTTTCAGGAGTCGTTCTTATAGAATAGGGACAAAAAGTCAAACTTTTGCATAAAGGGAGGGGTATTGAGGAGGAAGAAGCCCCCCTCATATATGGGACAATTTCTGTTAGTTTGAAGCTTTATTCTGAATGAATCCGAAATGTATTTATTTACAAATTTACATATGTAAATTTACATACGTTTACATTTACATATTTACATACATCTTACGACAATAAATTACAACATTTTCTTCCCAGGAGTGGTCGTATCGTTTTTTAGGTATGTATGACGGTTGCAAAATCACATAAGATGACAAATGGCTCTGAACCGCTAAAGAAAATGCATGGAACAAGGGACAGCAAGAATCACATTGAATTGCAAAGGAAAACTTTGCACAGCAAAATCTGCTGTTAGAAGACAAAGCAGAATTATAATGGAATGAAGGAGCGTGTTAGATCAGCATTTGTGAATTCTGTGATCGATAAACAGACAATAGGAATTAATATTTAATATTTATGACACGTGCAAAATCACACAAGATGACAAATGACTCTCAACAGCTAAAGAAAAAGTCATGAAACAAGAAACAGCAAAAAATTACACTGTTTTACAAACGAAAATGTGAAAAAAAAAAATTAAAAAAAAACACGATAATTATGCTATTGCGTAATTTAGATATTTCAGAAATTACAATTGAATAAGGATCGTGTTATTTTAGCGTCTATAAAAGATAAACAATCCCCAGCCCCCCATTGCACTTCCTGGCTGAAGGGCCAAGAAACGGAGATCAGCACCGCCGGTAAGGACTGTAAAGTCCAATGCCGGATTCTTAACTTTTTTCTTTATAAAGGATAAACAAGAAGACGGAATTGAATTCACGACAAAATTTCGTAATTCAACTGATATTGCTGATTTTCCAACGAAATTAAAGAATAAAACGATGATTTAGCCAATGCATATTTTAGATATTTCAGAGGGCATCGGCATTGGAACAGTCCTGGTTGATATTGAATTATATAATAACGCAATTGAAGCAAACATATGGTGACTTGGAAAATTTTTTTTCTTGGTATTTATGATGTCATGCGAAAGTGCAAACGAGATCTGCGGTTAGAAGACATGCGACAACTAGCATCACAACGAATACATCGAATCGTAAATGACATCTGCTGTTAGAAGGGAAGCAACAGTGAGAATTACACTGCTGTTAGACGCACTGCTGTCCCTTCTGCTGTTAGAAGGGAAGCAAATCATAAAAGTTAAAACCTAAAGGAAATGACTAGATCTCGTTTATTTTCTTTTTCTAAGCTTTTGCTCTATATGGGCTGAAGATAGTAGAATAACTTTTACAAGAAAGGCAAAATATTCCCGTAATTCTTCAAAAAAAAATCTAGCCCATGTTTTGCATACTCGTATTTTCATACTCGTTTACAATCAATAAAAATGGTTAAAAAAAACAAAAAAAAACATGACTTTCCAAATTAAGTAAACCAAAATCTAGCTTATTAAAAACATTTCTAGTTATTCTGGGCAACGCTGCACTTTCAGCGGCCCTGGCAGTTTTAAGCTGATTTCGTATTCAACCCGGAACACCCATCCCTCTTTTATTAGTTTCTCATGCTCTTAGCAAGCAATGTAACATTACCAAAGACTTGAGAAAAGTGACAGAAATTGCATCTATTAGCCTATTATCTTTAACCAGGCCTCCCCAAGGGCTTCTCGTATTTTAGTAACTTCTGATGTAACTGTAAACTCCTACACTTCTACTGTAAACAGAGCTGATTGATGTTGTTAAGTCACATAATTTATTTCACAGAAGAGTATGGCGGGAAGGTGCACTATAGCCACGTAATTAAATGACTTTGAATTATCTCTTGTATTAAATAATTAATAAAAATAATGATTACCGTATGTTGAGCTTACGGGTGAGTAGTTTAATCGCACTCTTTCTTCAAATCCCTGAAGCTCCTCGTCTTCGCTTTTATGACTCATGTTGCCTCGTCGGACATTGAAATAAAAGTAAGCACTTATCCGTGAATTCCCACACTAAAACAAAAACAATTCTAAAGTTTTGGGACGGTCCAGAGATAACAACAATTTCAAACACACTCTTTTCTCATGGCAACAAAGAAGAACGCAAATTTGTCTCTATAGGCCAAAAATAAAAGAACCGGTTTCCCCAAGGTTCTTGATTTACAATATTACCGTTGTTTTTTGTTTTTATTTAATTGCGCAAAAAAACAACATCGCCGCCGGGCATCCCCAAAACCATTGAAATGTCCCGAATTTCATAGTAAAAAATAATAAATGTTCAAGTCTTAAAAGCTTGTCTTACAGCTAACTAAAGCGTACTATATGAAGACGAAGCTTCATTATTGGAAAATTTTAATTCCAGGACTTTTTTTTAAACTGTGATTTTACTACGTTGAAAATAAAGTCATGGTATAACTCGAAATGTCGTTGGACATTTTGGTACGTTTCTATTAGCTGTAACACACGCGAGAAGCGAAGTTTGGTTAATGCTAATGAAATAAAACTAAATAGGATACAAATATAATAGTTTAGAAACAAATTTCGGCTATATATTTGCACATTAGGGGGGTGGGGGTAAGCATAGCATACATTAAATACATAACCTAACCTAACCTAGGTAACTTTGTTCCCCCTAAACCCCAAAAAAACTAAAGTTTAAACATAGTTCCCGGAGTGAGAAAGCCCTTGTTTATACAGCGTCAGAATATACCGGGTAATAGGCAGTTGGTCTTTGCTTTTCTCGAGTGTCTGTCTCGCTTGTTTTACAGCTAATAAAACAGTACCGCCATTTTTTACATGGGGGAGGGGGTTACATTTTTACGACTGACGGGCCATTTTTACATACTGTTTTATGAAGCAAGATCGTGATTTCGGTAGAATCGCGGTAAAGTCGGAAAAAACGGCTGCACTTTAGCGTTTACGGATTCGTATTTTACCAGCCAGCTGAAAACACTGCGATGCAACCATATGTATCGCATGCATTGTCCAGCACCAGCATACATAGTATCTATGACAATAATAGAATATAATAGAATTTATTTGCGCTAAAAGCCCATAGGCCATGGCAAAAAATATAAACAAAGAACCATTACAAAGAAATTGCACATAACCTAACATAATCCTACAGAAATCTACTTCTACGATTCATCGCGAGACGAAGGAATCGTGCCAAGTTTCTGATACCCATAAAACACTCATCCGCACACAAATTCACCAACCACTCAAAATCATAATCCCCCCTACCAAACGCTTCCAGTCTCCAATCACTCAGCTCCTCACATTCACACATCAAGCGATATACGCTCCCATCTAAACCTCCACACATAGGACAAAAATAAGGACCAGCCTTTGACTTTTCCCTCCCGATAAACTTTCTTTTTTGGCCCAGTGGCAAACTATCAGCCCTCATTTCAATTAATAGCTTAATTTCATTTTTATTCAAACCCACCTTAAAAAATAAAACTTCACCCCAAATCTCCTTCGACCGACAATAAAGACGCAGTGAATTCGAAATTGAACGCTGGGCCTGCCATGCCTGTATTTCTTGGTCCTGTAAAATCCTTTCAACTACTCTACTTACTTGATCCCCATATCCTAATACAATGGTACTAGACGTTTTCAATATTGATATATTGGAAGAATTCACTTATTATCAATTAAGCATAAAAAGCTGGTATGTAAATAAAAAGACTGGAGGAAAAAATGAGAAAAATCACATCTGAAAAACTTGGAAGCTGTTATAAAAAGTGATGATGCTAAGCGATCTTCAAATGTGAAAATACAGTAATAAATATAGCTGAAAATTGAATTTCAATTAAGCTGGATTAATAATAATGCCAGGCCCGACACAATGAATATCATCTTCTGATGTGAAATTCAATAGAAATTAAATAGCCTTTGAACTTAGGTTAATTAAATTAAAATTAGTTATACGAGCATGTTAAAATCCGCTTAGTACAACTAATTTTGAAAAACTAAGGATTTTCGTTTGTTATCCATGCTGAAGCACGTTGAACCCTTAGAGTAGCATTAATAGTTACCTTCTATCAGGGCCGTACCCGGGATTTTTTTTTTTTGGGGGGGGGAGGGGTACACAAAAAACTAAAAAATGTATAAAACATTTATTTGTATTCATGTTTGTTACGTTTTTACGATCAGACAAACAATTTTTTTTTGGGGGGGGGGGGGGTCAAACCCGATATCCCACCCCCCTCGATACAGCATTGCCTTGTATAATTGAACCTGATAAAGGCATGTACGTGCTGGAATAGAGGTTACAAGAAGGGGAGAACAGTCGCGTTCTCAAGGAAGGAGGGGGCGTGGCTTACACCCTCTTTACCCTCTCTTCCCGAATCCTCGAGAGTTTTCCGATCTTTCTTATGATTCATTTTATTTTCCGTACCATTCCCTTAATTTTTTTGCATTTTTTCAAGTTGTGCCCTCCCCTCCAACACATTCCTCTGTAAATACTTGAACGGGAACAACCCAGATAGACCGAAGTAAGCGTAAGCGCAGAACTGTACTAGAAGGGGCAGGGGATGAAAATCCAGAAGCAGCGAGGAGGGGCAAAATGTGGGAAAATAAAAGGAATCACAGAATTCCATTGCAGGACACAAGCACACAGACTGTAAAACTTTTTTTTTTGAGGGGGAAAAGTAAACTTTTAAATTAACGCATCATGTTTCCTTTATCTACTTTTTTTTTTTATAGTATCTATCAAAATGCCAAGAGTATAGATTTGTGCAGAGAAGTTTAATTAACTGATAAGAGGCTTGACTTTTGACAAGGAGGTGGGGCCACGTGTCTGTTTGGTTGAAAGCGATAAGGGGGTCATTTGTCGACAGAAATCAATTTATGCCAGATTTAACTAAGTCCTCGTGGGAAACACAATGCCGAGGAGAAAGTGATAGCTTTCCAATTTAAGATCCTAATTGAGAAAAATGGGTGTCTAATCTGAGGAGCGAAAAGGGTGAGATTTTGAAGAAAATATGATCACAAATGTTCGTAGTTAGAGAAAAAAAAGGGCTGAGAAAATAAAAGGACTGGTTAATACAGTACGGGTTAAAATCAGGAAGTTAGACACTTAAGCGAACGGTGTATACCAGATGCAGCCAGGGTAGAGGGGAGATAATAAAGTCGTCTCCACTTACCAGCAACCTTGGTGGTGAAGGCAAAGGGGTACACTACTTTCCTACTTTATTTAAGGAAAACACTAAAAAGCCATGGAAATAGTTTGAATGGTGACGTTTGATTAATGTGATACACAATGCGTTGCTCTCTCTCTCAGAAATCGTGTAGACCGGGTGGCGTGAGCTAAGCTTGGGGGAACTGTGTCAGGCAAGGCGGACATGTGTGGCACACCTGACTTTCTGAGATGTACAGCAGGTGGCGGGAAGTCAGTACTCGGTGATGCAGTTAAGGAAGATCTGACTCCTCACACACTGCTCTTTAGATAAGAAACATGAAATGTTTAATTACATATTGACTAACTTATTTCCATATGCCACATACCAGCATGATGACAGAGTATTAACGCTAAATGCTGCATTTATATATTTCTCGTTTTTAGACTATAGGCGTGTTAACTAATAACTGACAACATAAAGCACATGTTTTCGAGAGCCCCAAACGCTTTCACCTTCATGTCACAAAATAGGGTATCTCCTAGGGGTTGGTTCAACTACCCTTTTTTTGGCTTTTCACGTCTCCAGGGAAAATCTACCAATCTCGCCAGCCGAAGATGGATGTTGCAATGGTTTTATATCAACAATAGCTGCGTTCGTTTTCACCGTTCGTCGTTCTTAGTACTAAAAAGATTTTCTCGGTTTTACTCTTAAATTGCGTTTTATTTCGCCGTTCTAAGAACTTCGTTTTAAACTGAAAAAACGGCTTATAAGAGCTTTCCTTAGCCAGATAAAATTTCAAAGTCACAGATAAAATTTCAATCAACCAGCACAACAAAAATGGAAAATATACTCGTGAATGTAGCAAAACAAGCAATAGAGTTACTAGAGGAAAGTGACTGTTGCACCGTTCTATAGAGTGCAAATGGGCACTCTTGCTTTTGATTGCTTATGAATGGGCATAGACATTAGATTAGTTGAAATGGGGGTGCAATCCTAAATAGTGGACTCCACATAGGGACACATGTTAAGAAAATATTTTTTACTCCATAATATGGACAATACTCATAGTTGTGGCACTTAGCCTAACACTTAATCAGCCAAATGTCCTTTCTAAATTTTTAGCTTAAGACGTTTGAACAATTGAACATATTCCTAAGGGTATTGAAACCTGGGGTTAGCTGGAGTTTCTTAGTATTAGTTGTAACCTAAGATATCTAGAAATTCCTCCCATGATTTTTCCAAGTGACCCCTAAGGAATTTTTGAAAGTTTGGAAAGCAATTTATCCCAAAAATGCTTCCAGAACTTTCTGAAGATTTCAAAACTGTGCCACATATACGAAAAACAAATCACTACCATTTTTTAGATGAAAGACCCCATCAACAAAATCTACAAAATTAAATATCAGTAAACTTGTTTTCTGTCATGTTTTTTTTTATTTTAAAACTTGGCGCCCAAAAGTAAAACTAAAGTTGTTGAACGGAGTATGAGGCTCAGTTCGTCGTTCTAAGAACGACGGTACTAAGAACGAAGAACGGCATTTCAAAGAACGGCTTATAAGCGAAACATTTCATAGAACGGCGAAAACGAACGGCTTAATTGTAAAACCGAGGATTTGATTTCCATAGAACGACGAAAACGAACGCAGCTATTGTATGTGGTACCTATTAAAACAATACAAAATGGTTTAGACAATCCAACAACAAGATATGCCCGCAAAGAGCTTATGTCCATTGCTCATGTCTCCAGAGAAACCCACTTATAGAGTAAAAAATCAATATTAGACTAAAATCCGCGTGATGACGGAAGTTTTGATAGGTCTAATCTATCTTGTCTTGCGACTGGGGCATCGAATTTTATCTCTCAGAGAAAGTTTTGATGAGGAAGGGGGCAAGGCCATTTAAAGTTTCTTGCGCCCCTCTGCTTTCTGGCACATACGCAAGTATGGCTCAAAATCCAAACATTTTGGCTTTTTGTGTTTCTTGGACTAAATTCTAAGTTACCTTCCCTCTCTTAAAAATTATCATTTCCTTTGTGTTCTTTTTACCCTAAATTGTCACTTTTTTTCACGAGAAACTAAAACCCCTTAAATCCGACTTTGTTTTACACTTAAGTGCAGTTTCACTGTCGCTGAAACTGACAATTTCCGAAAGTTATTTGATGTGGATAGACATTCAACCTATAGTCCTACTGCACCATTCAGTAAGATTTTAAATCTTGAACCTTCTATAGTGGGCCCACCCGAGGAAAGTGAGTATCCCCCGTCCAGGGAGCGGGGTTTGACTCTGTCCCAACTCTAGTTTTTTAAACAATAAAACAACTTTGGCGTAAAGAGTGAGGCGTTGAGGAGGGGACAGCCCCTTTTATATACGGAATAATTTATGTTCGTTTTAAGTTTTAATGTCACTCCTTACTTTCAGTTAAAAAAAAAACTTTTTAAATTTAATTTCTGAACATTTTTCACCTAATGGAGGCTCGAATTTGGCTCATCGTACATGAACAAAATGTTCGTATTAATTTTGGCAGATTTATTCCGTATATGAAGGGTTGCCCCCTCCTCAATACGTTGCTCTGTTCGCTAAAGCTGTTGGCACTTTTAACAAAGTTCCCTACTCTAATTAAACGGCCCCCGTGTTTCAGTAGCCGTTCTTAAGAAATTGGAAGCAACACTCCAACTTTAGCCTATTGAGGAGGGAGCAACCCTTCATATATAGAAAATTTTCTGTTCATTTCGAGTTTTAATGTTGCTCCTTACTTATAGTTAAAAAAACTTGTTCTTTTGAATTTAATTTATTATACAAAGTCCAGTGAAAATGCAAGGTTTACGATCCCTCATTCGTCTGTTTTTTTTTTGTGTTGCTTCGTCTTAATATTTGCCATTTTCTCAATATTTGCCTGTAAACATACAGTATGAGAAAAAAAAAATATTTATAAACCGATGTTAATAATCGGTCTCAATCACTTTTTTTGCACGGTGTAAAAATAGTATTCATTTCTTAAAATAATGGATAAAAAGCTGAAGTAAACAGTCAAAATTAAAAATTTTATCAATGCCACGAGCATAATAATTTCAATTTAGCATCAAAAACTGCTAGCCAGAAACACTTTTCACTACCGGGTTGGATTCGCTTTCCATGTCTAAGTCAATTTTCGTCTTCTAAGTCTTCTTGCGAGTAACGGCCAAGCCGCTCTACGCCATTCGCGGTTAATAGAAATAAATAATGGAAAGCTAAGCTGGCTTCGCTTTCCAGCTCGCAAAAATAGTCCTTATGCGAAACGTTGTTCAGGATAAGTTATTTATCACCAAATTCTAAACCTTCATGTTTCGCTCCAGCTTCAATGGAAGCTCCAGCTTCATGGAAGCTCCAGCTTTCACCTCCAGCATTCAATGTAAGCGATGATCGAACCATCAAGAGTCGTAATGTTTTCAGCTTCAAAGTAGCTGAACAAATTTATCAAAAAACCAATTTAGTGGCACATCCATCACAAACCCCTGGAGGTGATTTTGAACCACCTTCATATAGCCATATGTACTTTTTAAACCCGAAAAAGCTGTTGAAGACCCGAAAAAGCGAATCCGGGTTGGATTCGCTTTCCATGTTTAGTTAATTCTCGTCTTCTTGCGAATAATGGCCAGGTAGATTTACGCTATTCGCGGTTAATAGAAATAAACGATGGAAATCTAAGCCGCTTCGCTTTCCAGCTCGCAAAAAAAGTCCTTATACAAAACGTCGTTCAGGATAAGTCATGGTACTCCTGTACTAAATGGACTCTTTTATATACTGCAATGGAAACCAGTCACGAAAAACCTGTTTTTGACGAGTTAATTCAAGACGCCGCTATACGGTAATGCAATGTATAGCGTGGTTTTCATTGCGTATACGATATTTAAACTGTTGTTTTTTGGGGTTTAAGGGGGGGGAGGTACCTAGGTTAGGTTACGTATTTAATATATGGTATCCTTTGCCCCCCCCCCCCCTAATGTGCAAACATATAGCCCAAATTTGTTTCTAAACTATTATATATTTTATTTCATTAGCATTAACCAAACTAGCACTATATAAAAGAGTCCGTTTAGTACAGGAGTCCCTAAGTTATTTATGATCAAACTCTAATGTGTGATTTTTTTTTTTGTAAAAAGTATAATAACAACTTATTATTTTCTATATTTAATGTATAACTGCCGATATTCAGGAGTAGATCAGGTTTAAAAAACATTTCTTTTGTGTTTTGTTTTTTAATTCACAAGAGATCTAATACATTGGTTTCCTGGCCCTGTTTTTTGTTTTCATCAAATCTATTTCGTTTAAAGCCCAATAAGTAAGTTCCATAGGTCTCCACAGCGTGAGAAAGGATCGGATATGCGGTACATAGTTGTATAAATTATTTTACTTGTATAACTGATACTACCAGTTTTGTAACTTCATACAATTGAATGTGTTTCCAAAGTCTATATTTATAACTGACATTTGGCGCGAAAATCATCAGAGACCACCAACTCCCCTCCCCCTAAGAAACATAAAAAAATCAAATTTTGTAATGATCGAAAAAATATGACATTTCCTGGCAAAAAATAAATCTTTTTCATCCCCATCTACTTTATTTTGGAAAAACCTATAGCATGCATCCTTTCCTCTTAAAATTCCGCCGGATACAAAAGTTTTGCCATTTGTTCCTTAAAGCACTTTGATTTAGCAACATATATATATATATATATATATATATATATATATATATATATATATATATATATATATATATATATATATATATATATATATATATATACATATATATATATATAAACTACATTATCATAATTTTTCAAAGAAGTCTTGCCAGGAGAGACACCAAATTCAATCCTGCAAATTTTTCTGGGGGGGGGGAGGGAGCAGGACTGTATCGAGAACATAACCCAAAATACAGGATGTGATAAGTTTCTTGACAAATCCCCAAAAGACATCCCGATACTGTCTAGACCAGTTGGTGTTCAGTCATACACATCGATGCAATTTTAATGGAACATACTTCTAACTTCTAAGCCTTGTTTTTCTTTGCCCATGTGACCTAAGACGCAAAATCATCATTATTCAAGAGAATAACCAGTCAAATGACAGCTCCTGAGCGCAGGGTCAAAATAACAATGGAAATGACATTTAAGGTCCGCCCTGAAGCAAAATCATTCTCATGTCAGTTAGCAATCATTGTTGGCTCTAGAAACAATTTTGATACAATAAAATTTATGCTTATAAGGTGAGTTTCTTTCGATTTTTTCTTCTTTTTTATAGTCAAGGTTACCTAGTCGTTCTCAGTTACTTGGTCAGTACAGACGCAATGGAAAAAGAGAAAAAATGGGAACTAAAAAATTAGAAACAGTGCTTTAACCCAAACTTGAAAAAAATTACTTCTTTTTCATTAAGAAAACCCAAAACTTGAAAAAAAAACCCAAACCTGAAAAAAAATTACTTCTTTTTCATTAAGATTTATAAAATCGAATCCAATTTACGGCTTCCATTGAAATATGAGTATTTGAATTTGGTTATTTTCTAGCGTTTGCCTACTTACACCAGTTTTCTCAAGGAGAGGTGTTGTTTTTCTTTTCAAAAAATTTAGTTTATAATTAAAAAATCAGAATACAAAAAGACTCAGTTTTTTTCTTTTTTCTATAATCAAGGTAAACCTAATTTAAAATTTAGGTTTGTTTGAAATTTGAAAAAAGACACAAATCAACACAGCTCAGCAATAGGAGTTTACTTATGGGGGGAGGGGTTTCAGCCCCCCCCCCCTCCCCCTTCGAAATGTTTGTTTGACTCGTAAAAATGTAACAAAAATTAAGCAAGAAAAACGGGTTTTAAATTTATTAAAGCAGTGAATAAATTACAACAAAATAAACACTTAATTTAAAAACACTCCGAATTTAAAAACACACCCTCCGCCTGAGTCGGCGGGGGTTTGTTTAGCCCCCCAAAAAATGCCCTTCCCCACGAAAAATTCCCCTCCCCGTAGAAATATCCTCTGGACAATTCAATCCCGGCGAAGATTTACCCCTGAAAATTACCGTTAACATCCCCACGCGTAAAATTAAATCGGCAAAGAGAAAGCAAGACATAAAGAAATTACGTATATGAATTCTTGCAAATTCACCCAGCGTAAAATTTCTTCTTAAAATTTCATCTCCTGGAAACTATTTAAAATTCTCCCAGCCACTATATTCATTTGTTATTTTACTGTGTTCATGGCCGTATATTTGGCTTTAAAATACACTTACTTGTCTATCTATCTAATATGCAGAATACTTGTACAAAACACATTTTGCATGCAGACTCGTTATGCTTAACCCCCCCCCCCTAATGTGCAAATCTATAGCGCCAATTTTTTCTAAAGTAACAAAGAAACTAAAAAAAAAACGGTGTGTTCTCGAATTTTACACAGCGTAAACTTGAGTGAGTGGCGCATAATACAGAAGTATCAAAATTCCAAAACCCCTACGGAAATTAAATAAATGAGAGGGTATTTTTTTTTTTGGGGGGGGGGGAGGGGGGGTTAAACGACCTTCCCCCATTCACTACATTCATTTATGTTATTTTACTGTGTTCACGGCCGTAGATTTGGCATTAAAATACAGTTATTCGTCTATCTATCTAATATGCAGAATAATTGTACCAAGCACATTTTGCATGCAGACCGTTATGCTTACCCCCCCCCTAACGTACAAATCTATAGCGCAAATTTATTTCTAGAGTAACGAAGAAACTAACAAAAAAAACGGTGTGTTTTTGAATTTTACACAGCGTAAACTTGAGTGAGTGGCGCATAATTTCACAAGTACCAAAATTCCATCTCCCTGCGGAAACTAAAAACATAAAACTCAAATAAAATACTCAAACTTGGAAAGCCTTATTTTCCACGGGGGGGTATTTTTTTTTTTTTTTGGGGGGGGGGGTATTTTTCGGGGGTGTCTTTTCCGCGGGGGGGGGTATTTTCCGGGGGGATATTTTCTGTGGGGGGTATTTCCCGGGGGGTATTCGCCGGCGGAGGGGGGTTAAACGCCGGCCACCTTTTGTTGTATTTCGATGTATATTTTTTTTTTAAAGAACATTTTTTTCCTCCTTTTTTTCCGTTGAGAAAGGCTCTCAGACGTGGGGCCGAAATATTCGGAGTGTTTTTTTAATTAAGTGTTTATTTTGTTATTATTTACTCACTACTTTAATATTTTTAAAACTTTAATATTTTTAAATTAATTTCTTGCTTAATTTTTGCGTAAATGGATGAAAAAGCATATTATGTTGAACATACAATAAATTCTAGAAAATCGTATACATATTCTTTTTTCACTGGCAAGCTTGTGCAGACATTCCTGAAGTCGGATTGTAGAGTAAAGTGATTAAATGTTAATTTCTTTTCATAACAATTATAAAGACATTTGAAGAGTAACCCATTACACCGATAGCTATTAAACCGTTCATGATAATGAAAGGAAATTGAAGAGTGACTTTTGTTAATAGAAACCAAAACTCTAAAAACGAAATTTAATATAAATAGACATAAAAAAAATCTCCTTTTGTGACTAAGTTATGAGTAATGAACATACATAATTTTAGAAAAGGGTAAGAAAAAGAGGGGCTGCCTCCTCCTCGATCCCTCACTCTTCGCGCTAAAGTTTCTAAGTACGCTAAAAAACTTCTTATTTCAATGAAAAGGCCCTTGTGCTTCAAGAGTCGTTCTTAAAGAATCGGAACAAAAAGTCAAACTTTAACGTAAAAAGCAAGGGAGATATTGAGGAGGAGGCAGTCACCCTCATATACGGAGTAATTTCTGGTATTTTTTAGTTTTAATGTTGTTCCTTACTTTCTGTTGGAAAAACTTGCCTTTTTATTTAATTTCCGATGTTGTTCAAATAAGACCGGAAAATCTACCTTCCTCTTTCATGGAAAGTTCCACCCACTAAACATTTCTCCATGGATAGTTCCTCCCGTGTAAAATCCCTCCTGGAAAAATTCCTTGGACAATTCCATCCTCACTAAATATTTACCCCGGGAAATTTCCTCGGACAATTCCGGCTGAAAAATTTCCCTTAGCCTACTTTTATTTGAAAAAAAACTTACTTTTTTTTTAAATTTCTGATCGTTTTCAAATCACGCCAAAAATCCCCCTCATTGAAAATTTTCCCGGAAATCTCCCTCCCCCGCCAATGGAGAGGTTCTCGTGCAGGAATTTATCCCCCGTCGATGGAAAGGTCCTAGTGTATAAATTTCCTCCATTGATAATTTCTCCTGCGGAAAATCTCTACCCTAATAGAAAAAAAAGACAATTCCAACTGCACTGAAAATTTCCCCCGAACAATAACCCGCAAAATCTCCACAATTAAAATTGAGTCGCCAAAAAGAAATTAGGACACATAAAAAACAATTTCATATCAAATTATGGAAATTCCCCCCTCCCCCCGTGTAAAATATCCCCTGGAATGCTTAGTCCCGGAAACTGCCCTCGTGGGCAACGGAAAATTCTCTACGTGGAAAATATATCCCCATGCATAGAATTCCACACCGTCCCGAAAAATACCTGTATACTTCCCAATAACGAATACTGCATGTACTCAATTGGAAAATTTAATAACCTTGTAGCCTTTTCCTCAAAGCCTGTGGAGGGTCATACAATACCCAGAGATAATTATTAGACCTTTCAACTATGCTGAACAAAATGACTACCTCAAAATTTTGATCGAATGACTTTGGGGGAAAGGGTTGTGGGAGGGGGCTAGTTGCCCCCAAATCTTTTGGATTACTTAAAAAAGATTCTAGAACTTTTAATTTCCGTTAGAATAAGCCCTCTCCTAATCTTCTAGGAACATTGGTTAGACATGATCACCTCAGTGAAAAAAAAAAACCGTATCCACGATCTTTCTTCCGGCAAGAAGCATCAAAATTGCACATTTTTGTAGATGGGAGCGTGAAACCTATACAAAATGGTTTTCTGATACGCTGAACCTGATGGTACGATTTTCATTAAGACAGCTTGAATTTTCGGGGGTGTTTCCTCCCTTTTACGACAATCGCGGAAATTTTCTCAGGCTCGTAGCTTTTGATTGGTAACGCTACTACTACTACTACTAACAACTCATCGCAGCACCAAGCCGCCTGAGGCCAACACAGCTACGCACGCTCCTCCTCCACCCCAATCTATTCAAAGCCTCCCTTTTTACACCCGCCCACGAAGTTCCCATTTCCTTTAAATCTTTCTTTATGACGTCCTCCCAACCCAGACGGGGACGACCTGCTTTCCGTTTAGCCCTAGATGGTTGGCCGAAAAGAACAATCTTCGGCAATCTGTCATCCTTCATCCGAACAACATGCCCTAACCACCTCAACCTTTCTTTCATTATAGACCTAGAAAGTGGTATTGAACCACATTTTTCGTATAGCCTATTGTTTGAAATACGGTCAGTCAGCCGGGTACCCAGAACAATCCTTAAGCAATTTCTCTGGAAAACATCTAGCAAATCTTCATCCGCTTTTCGGAGCGTCCATGCTTCAGAGCCATATTTGACCACTGTCATCACTGTAGCTTCTAAGATTCTAATCTTGGTTTGCAGACTTATCTTCCTATTCTCCCAGACTTTTTTAACTGTGAAAAAACACCCTGAGCCTTGGCTATTCTATTTTTAACATCTTCACTGCTCCCACCATCTTTACTAATAATACTACCAAGGTAAGTGAAACTGCCCACCTGATCAATCTTTTCATTACCCAACGTCACCTTTTCATCTTCACTTATTCCTAGCCTTAGTGACTTGGTCTTCCTAACATTAATTTTCAAACCAATACTAGCACCCTGAACTCGCAAAACCTCTAAAACTTCATTCATTTTGCTCACACTTTCATCTAGGATGCTTAAATCATCAGCATAATCCAAGTCCAGGAGACTTTTTCCTCCCCATTTGATTCCGTGGTCTCCCATTGCCTTTCCTGTGCTCCTTAAAACAAAGTCCATCAAAATAATCCATATAAAGGGGGATAGAACACAACCCTGCTTAACTCCTGATTTAATACAAAACCAGCTGCTAACCTCATTTCCTACCTTAACCGCAGCAGTGTTATTCTCGTACATAGCACTAATCACTTTAATGTATTTGTCTGGTATACCATACAAGGATAAAACCTTTACTAAAGCTCCTCTATCAACAGAATCGAACGCTTGCTCATAATCTATAAAACTAAGGACCAAAGGTGTTTGAAAACTTAGGCACTTCTCAATTATTAACCTAAGAGTGAAAATTTGGTCAACACATCCTCTACCTTTTCTAAAACCGCACTGCTCTTCTCTTAAAACTTTGTCTACGGCATCTCTCAGTCTAAAAAGTATCATATTACTAAGCAATTTGCTACCTACAGAGACCAGACTAATGCCTCGATAATTACCACACTCACTTTTATCACCTTTCTTATAAAGTGGCTTAATTAAGGTTTTCCTAAAATCATTAGGTACTTCCCCTTTTTCAAAAATCATATTCATAATCTCCAATAACTTATTTCTAACCTCAGAGCCACCATATTTAAGAAACTCATTTACTACCCTATCAGCACCTGGAGCCTTATTATTCTTTAATCCTTTTAGTACTGTTTCTAATTCCTCCTCACAAAACAAATCTTCCTTCACATCCAAGGTATCACAAACTTTTTCATTTTCCTCTATATTTTTTCCTGCAACTCTATCTCGGTTAAGCAAATTCTCAAAATGTTCGGCCCATCTCGCTTTAGCTTTTGTCTTATCGCTAATTGCCACCCCATTCCTATCTTTAACTGGGACAAGTCCGGATTGACTACTACCTCTCAATTTGTTAACGTGCCAGTACAATATTTTACTATTATGCCGTCTAGCTGCATCTTCTAAATCCTCGGCAATTTTATCCATGGCCTCCACTTCACACCTCCTTAGTTCATATTTCAATGCTTTCTCCACTTTCTTTACATTTCTTTTGTTTTCATATGATCTATCACTCAGATAATTCTTGTACAAGTCCTTTCTCCTTTCTATTAAACTTAAAGCTTTTTCACTAATATTCTTAGCTGCAGTTCTAGCTTTCTTCCCTAATACACCTTCAGCAACTTCACAAATTATTTTTCTAAAATTATTCCAACCATCTTCCACATTATCAAATTTTAAGCTCTCAAGTTTAGTATTCAACTGTTCCTGGAAAGTTTCTCTCAAATTCTCATCCTGGAGTCTACTAACATCATAACTTCCCGGGAGGTAATTACCCTTCCGATATTTCAGCTTTAAATTAACCCTTGACACTACTAGATGGTGATCTTTACTTTTAACATCAATAACAGCACTCCTATATACCCTAGTATCTTGTATTGATCCTGCCAGTCTTCGATTTACTATAACATAATCAATAAGGTTTGCTGTCTTACCATCACGTGAATACCATGTTAGCTTATGAGCCATTTTATGACCAAACACCGTATTGGTTATAACTAGATTGTTATACCTACAAAATTGCAAAAGTCTGTATCCATTACTGTTTTCTTTTCCTACACCAAATTTACCTAAGCTGGGATACCATCTATCCATATTTCTACCAACCTGGGCGTTAAAATCTCCCAGCAATAACATCATATTTCTACCTGGGACCTTGTCTATTTGCTCCTGTAACTGTAAGTAAAATTCATCTGAGTCACTAGTATCTCCATCAGTCGGTTCTACAGGGGCGTATACTACTATAACTGATACCTTGAACTTTCTAGTCATAAAATGAGCAATTAGTATTCTATTATTAATACCTTCCCAGCCTAAACAAGACTTAGCAGCTTCCTTATTCATCATGAGCCCTACTCCCTGTCTATGTAACCCATCCTTCCTGCCTGAGTAAACAAATTCTATATCACCTAATTTCATGCTTCCTACCCCTGGGATATGAGTTTCTGAAACTCCTAATAAATCCAGTTCGAATCGTCTGAATTCGTCAGTCAAAATGTGAATACGATAGTCATTTTTTAATGTCGTAACATTCCAAGTTCCAATTTTCATGTTCTTTAAATCATTGAAATTATTTTCGCCTCAGGAAAAGCAATGATCCCGGATACCAGTGCAGGACGGGGATCACATATCTTCTCAAGTCTACACCGAAGTGCTTAAGCCGGCTTAGAACCGGACAGCAAGAAGTCCCTGGGACCTCCATGAATGGAGGCTTTGTGCAATCCTGGGCCCATCTTGGTCACAACATGGTTTTCAGCGCTTGGCGATGCTCTTCTATCAACAAGAGTCGAAATCCTGCACAGACAATCTCAAGCCTATTACCTCCGACTCATTATATATTCATGCCTACAAATTGGTAACGCTAAACCTAATGAAATTTACATATGCCTCTCTAAAAATTTTAGAGAGGCACGTTCAATTTGAAATTATAAGTTCTACTGGCCTTTTAAGGATCCAAAATGTTTGGAGGGTAATCAGCCCTCCTCTAATGCTTTTTTTAGCTACCCATCCCCTCAACCCCCAAAGATACTTGATCAAAATTTTGAGCAAGTTATTTTTCGAAATGGTCCGAAGGTTCAGTAACTATACCTCCAGGAAGACACGATCCCCACAGCCCTTGGGACAAGGGCTGTAAATTACCCAAGTTGTCCATTATTAACATTTATGTTCTATTACTCCGAAGGTATGCTGAATCTGGGTGTTTGAAAAGGTTAAGGGTATTAAGTTGAGACTTACAGGCTATGTTGGAGGGGGGATATTGAACCAAATCAAAAGACAATATTTGCATTAAAGTTGTCAAAATGCGTATCTGCAATATCTCGGGAACAGCTAAGAGTTTTAAGTTGAAACTTTCAGGGTATTTTGAGACAGATGTTGAATTAGATCGAGAGATACTACATGAATTCAGTAATGAAAAGAGCGTCTCCACAATATCACAGGACAGCAAAGGATATTAAGTTGAAACTTTCAGGGTATGTTGTAGGGGTTTTTGAACTCAGTCAGAATTAGATCAAAAGACACAATGTGAATCCAGGTAGTTAAATGGCACATTTGCAATATCTCAGGACAGCAAAGGATATAAGTTGAAACTTTCAAGGCATGTTGTGGGGGTTGTTAAACTAAATCAAAAGACAATATGTGCATCCAGGTTGTCAAAAGGACATAGCTTAAATATCTCAGGAAGGACTGAAGGTATTAAAATGAAATTTTCAAGGAATATACAGGGAGTGTTGAACTAAATCAAATGACATTATGTGCATCCAGGTTCCCGAAAGGGAATATCCATAATATCTCAAGTATGGCTAATAGTATAAATTAACGGCTTGCAAAAACCAGCTCAAAGTTTGAGGGAACACAGGACGGGGGATAAAGTAGATTATAAATTTGACTTGGGGGGGGGGAGCTTGTTATAATTTTTTTTGAAAAGATATGTGGTTGTATTGAAGCTCAATACAAATTAAAATAAATAATAGTTTATTTCGACTAAAAGTAAGGAGTAACACTGGACCTTGAAACGAACAGAAATCATTCTGTGTATGAGGGGGGCTGCCCCTTCCTCAACCCCCTTTTTACATCAAAGTTTGATTTTTTTTTTTTCATAATTCTCCAAGAAAGACTGCTCAAAACACAAGGGCCGTCGAACTTGAATAAGAATTAATTTTAAGGAGCTTTATGTCCGCTTCACTTCAATAAGAATAAGTGAAGTTAGTTTAATCATAATGAAATATACCAAAATCTAATGAAAATATAATACTTTAGTAACAAAATTACGGAAACTACAACAGAGAATTATGGAAAGCAGGCCACCCAGAACGCGTTATATTAAATACCTAACCTAACCAACTCTTATGTATTAAATATTTAATTAAAATATACATGAATTGTAGTTTATCTCACTCAGACTATAAGCTTCATAATTATAACCGAATGCAGACAGAGAAACATGTTTTACTCAGATCAAGAACTTGCGTGTGGTCGGCACAAGTACCAAATCGCTGCACTCTTTGGGGGTGTTTCTTCCTTTTCAGGAAATCAGGCAAATTTTATCAGGCTCGTAGATTTTGATGGGTGGCATTAAACCTAATGAATTTTATATATTTTGAATCAGCATAAAAAGTCAATACTTTTGATGCATCTATTGTTATTAAAATCCCATTTTTTAGAGTTTCGATTACCATTGGATCGAGTCACTACTTACTCGCAGTTCTTACCACGAACTGTTCGATTTTTTTTTATTTGTGTTGATCTGCTTAAAATTTCAGATCATTGATTAAAGTTGTCAGAACCAAGAGAACCTTAACCTGAAGTAAATCTAGTTTCACTGATTCCTGACGTCCTGTGTTTGGACAAGCGCTATTAAACGATAATTCTCATGTGCCTTCGGGTTACCTCTCTTAAAAGGTGGTATGTTTCTTCCAACTTCCAATCACTTGGCCATTGGCCTGAAGTTAACACAAAAGAGTATGGGTAACTGATATCAGTTACCATACTCTTTGGTTAACACCGTATTACAAAGAAACCCATTATCGACATAAAAATTGAAAGGAATTTATTAAATAACGTTATTGGTAGGCTACACGACCAACACCTGCTGCAAGTAGAGATGACCCTATTGATCCTACGACCACACCATATATGGGCATAGAGTCATTAGGGAGAATGATTGCGTAATGGGGTCAATGACCTCTTTCTCCAGGTGTGTTTTTGGCACGCTCTTAGCGAATGTTGCTATTGTTTCCGAGGCAGATGCCAAGGTCAATGTTGTTTTGAACAGAGTCATTAGAGAGAACACGTGGTTAATGGGATCAATGTTGTTGTCGTTTCCGAGCCAACTTTCTTTTCTGCTCAGTCTAGAGTTGGCAGTCATTAATCAAATTGTTTCCAGGGAGTGTCTGACAGATGACGTCAAGTTAATTAATGTCTTTGGAGTTCGACCAGAATTGTCTCCGAGACAAAGTTTTGATCACACATGACAGATGATGTCATGATTGATTGATTGACATGAAAGGGGAATTAATTTGTTGTTCTAAAGAGAATTGATTCACGAAAGGGAAATTAATTTGTTGTTTCTAACAAGAGAATCGTTTCCGAGCAGACGTATTGATCTTAGCGCGCGAAAAGGTTTCCAAATAATTTGAAATGCATTGGCGCAGAGATGCCAAACAAAAGGAACATGCCGAAATTCCGTTTAGGGTTAATTTTGGCGAAACCGTTTTGGCTATTTTATGGAACTATTTCGGCGAAACAGCTAGAGACATTTTAAAAGGTGATTTTTGAAGAGATTTTGGAAGAGGTTTTGAGTGTGGTCGTTATAATACACAAGTTGTATTTTAACAGTGTTGTGAGGTCCTCTACCCCTACCCCAAAGGCTTCTCATACCCCACCCCAACCCCGAAGGAAGCCCCCGGTCCTCAAAGGCCCCCCAAGCTCTCAAAGGGCCACCGGAGCCCCCAAAGGCCCACCCAGACCCCCAAAGGCCATCCCCGGGTCCCCCAAAGGCCCATCGAGCTCCCGAAGGACCAACGGGATCCCAAAGGCCCTCCACCGGTCCCCAAATGTCCCCCAGGCCCTCAACCGCCCTCCCTGTGCCCCGAAGGAAGCCCCCCCGGTCCTCAAAGGCCCCCCAAGCTCTCAAAGGGCCACCGGAGCCCCCAAAGGCCCACCCAGACCTCCAAAGGCCATCCCCGGGCCCCCCAAAGGCCCATCGAGCTCCCGAAGGACCAACGGGATCCCAAAGACCCTCCACCGGTCCCCAAATGTCCCCCAAGCCCTCAACTGTCCTCCCTGTGCCCCAAAGGCCCTCCCTGTGCCCCAAAGGCCCTCCCCCGGCCCCCCAAAGGCCCCCCAAGGTCTCAAAGGGCCTCCGGAGCCCCCAAAGGCCCACCCAGACCCCCGAAGGCAATCCCCGGGCCACCCAAAGGCCCTCCCCAGGCTTCCAAAGGCCCTCCCTCGGTTCCCAAAGGTCCCCCAGGCTCCCAACTGGCCCCCCGGACCCCCAAAGGCCTTCCCCCGGCACCCAAAGGTCCACCGGACTCCCAAAGGACCAACGGGGTCCCAAAGGGCCCCCAGACCCCAAAAAGGCTATACCCGAGCCCCAAAGGCCCTCCCCGGTCCCCAAAGGTCCACCAGACCCCCAAAAGCCCTCCCTGTGCCACAAAGACCATCCCCGGGCCCCCCAAAGCCCCATCGAGCTCCCAAAGGACCAACGGGGTCCCAAAGGCCCTTCACCGGTCCCCAAATGTCCCCCAGGCCCCCAACTGCCCCCCCCCCCCCGGACCTCCAAAGGCCCACAGGGCTCCCAAAAGACCACCGGGCTCCCAAGGGCCCTCCCCCGGTCCACAAAGGTCCCCCGGGCTCCCAAAAGACCACTCAATCCTCAAGGGCCTCCGGATCCCCAAACGCCCTCCCTGGGCCCCAAAGGTCCTCCCCCCGGTCACCATACATGCACACAAAAACTTATACACACACAAAAACTTACACACACACACAAAAACTCACACACACACACGAAAACTTACACACACATGAAAACTTACACACACACGCCAAAACTTACACACACACACACACAAAAACTTACACACACACACAAACACAAAAACTTACACATGCACACGAAAACTTACATGCAGACAAAAACTTACATGCACACAAAAACTTACACACACACACACACACACACACACAACTTACACACACACACACACACACACACGCCAAAACTTACATGCACACAAAAACTTACATGAACACAAAAAAAACTCACACACACACAAAAACTTACACACACACACACACATACACAAAACTTACACACACACACACACACACGAAAACTTACACACACAAGCCAAAACTTACACACACGAAAACTTACATGCACACAAAAACTTACATGCACACAAAAACTTACACACACACACACACACACACACACAACAACTTACACACACAAACACACAAAAACTTACACACACACACGCCAAAACTTACACACACACAAAAACTTACACACACACACACACAAACTTACACATGAACACAAAAAAATTCACACACACACGCACAAAAACTTGCACACACACACACACACACACACAAAACTTACACACACACACACACACGAAAACTTACACACACACGCCAAAACTTACAAACACAAAAACTTACACACACACACAGAAACTTACACATGCAAACGAAAACTTACATGCACACAAAAACTTACATGCACACAAAAACTTACACACACACACACACACACAAAACTTACACACACAAACACACAAAAACTCACACACACACACCAAAACTTACACACACACAAAAACTTACACACACACACACACAAAAACTTACACATGAACACAAAAAAACTCACACACACACGCACAAAAACTTACACACACACACACACACACACACTCACAAAACTTACACACACACACACACACGAAAACTTACACACACACGCCAAAACTTACACACACAAAAACTTACACATGCACACGAAAACTTACACACACACACACGAAAACTTACACACACACGCCAAAACTTACACACACACACACACACACACACACACTCACACACACACACACAAACTTACACACACACACACACACACACACACAAAAACTTACACATGCACACGAAAACTTACATGCACACAAAAACTTACATGCACACAAAAACTTACACACACACACACACACACAAAACTTACAAACACACACACACACACACACGAAAACTCACACACACACGCCAAAACTTACACACACACACAAAAACTTACACACACACACATACACAAAAACTTACACATGAACACAAAAAACTCACACACATGCACCAAAACTTACACACACACACACACACGAAAACTTACACACACGCCAAAACTTACACACACAAAAACTTAGACACACACACACACACAAACTTACACACACACACACACACAAAAACTTACACACACATACACACACACACACACAAACTTACACACACACAAGCCAAAACTTACACACACAAAAACTTACACACACACACAAAAACTTACACCCACACGCAAAAACTTACATGCACACAAAAACTTACATGCACACAAAAACTTACACACACACAAAAACTTACACACACACACAAAAAAAACTTACATCCACACACAAAAGCTTGGACACACAAAAACTTACACACACACACACAAAAGCTTAGACACACAAAAACTTACACGCACACACAAAAACTTACACCCACACGCAAAAACTTACATGCACACAAAAACTTACATGCACACAAAAACTTACACACACGCACAAAAACTAACACACACACACACAAAAACTTACACACACACACACAAAAACTTACGCACACACAAAAACTTACATACACACACACACAGACACACAGACACACACACACACACAAACTTACACATGCACACGAAAACTCACATGCACACAAAAACTTACACACACACACACACGAAAACTTACTCACACACACGTCAAAACTTACACACACAAAAGCTTAGACACACAAAAACTTACACACACACGTCAAAACTTACATGCACACAAAAACTTACACATACACACACACACACAAACTTACACACACACACACACACACACAAAACTTACACAAACAAAAACTTACACACACACACACAAACACACACAAACTTACACACACACACACACAAAACTTACACCCACACACAAAAGCTTAGACACACAAAAACTTACACGCACACACAAAAACTTACACCCACACGCAAAAACTTACATGCACACAAAAACTTACATGCACACAAAAACTTACACACACACACAAAAACTTACACACACACACACACAAAACTTACACACACACACAAACTTACACACACACAAAAACTTACACACACACAAACACACACACACAAAAACTTACACATGCACACAAAAAACTTACATCCACACACAGAAGCTTAGACACACAAAAACTTACACACACACACACACAAAAACTTAGACCAACACGCAAAAACTTACATGCACACAAAAACTTACATGCACACAAAAACTTACACACACACAAAAACTTACACACACGCACAAAAACTTACACACACACACAAAAGCTTACACACACACACACGCATGAAAACTTACACACACACGCCAAAACTTACACACACACGCCAAAACTTACACACACACACACAAAAACTTACACACACACACACAAAAACTTACACATGCACACGAAAACTTACATGCACACAAAAACTTACATGCACACAAAAACTTACACACACACACACACACACACACACACACACACACACACACACACACACACACACACAAAAACTTACACACACACACCAAAACTTACACACACACAAACACTTACACACACACACAAACACACACACACAACAACTTACACATGAACACAAAAAACTCACACACACACACGCACGAAAACTTACACACACACACCAAAACTTACACACACAAAAACTTACACATGCACACGAAAACTTACACACACACACACACGAAAACTTACACACACACGCCAAAACTTACACACACACACACACACACTACACACACAAACTTACACACACACACACACACACACACAAAAAAACTTACACATGCACACGAAAACTTACATGCACACAAAAACTTACATGCACACAAAAACTTACACACACACACACACACACACAAAACTTACAAACACACACACACACACACGAAAACTCACACACACACGAAAAAACTTACACACACACACAAAAACTTACACACACACACATACACAAAAACTTACACATGAACACCAAAAACTCACACACACATGCACAAAAACTTACACACACACACACACACACACACAAAATTTACACACACACACACGAAAACTTACACACACACGCCAAAACTTACACACACAAAAACTTAGACACACACACACACACACACACACAAACTTACACACACACACACACACAAAAAACTTACACACACAAAAACTTACACACACACAAACTTACACAAACACACAAAAAACTTATATCCACACGCAATAGCTTAGACACACAAAAACTTACACACACACACAAAAACTTACACACACACACACACCAAAACTTACGCACACACAAAAACTTACACACACACACACAAAAACTTACACATGCACACGAAAACTTACATGCACAAAAAAACTTACATGCACACAAAAACTTACACACACACACACACACACACAAAACTCACACACACACACACACGAAAACTTACACACACACACACACACATACACACACACACACACAAACTTACACATGAACACAACAAAAATTCACACACACACACACACACACAAAAACTTACAAACACACATGCACACACAAAACTTACACACACACACACGAAAACTCACACACACACGCCAAAACTTACACACACAAAAACTTACACACACACACACACACACACACACACACACACAAACTTACACACACATACACAAAAACTTACACACACACACACAAACACACACAAACTTACAAACACACACAAAAACTTACACCCACACACAAAAGCTTAGACACACAAAACTTACACACACACACAAAAACTTACACCCACACGCAAAAACTTACATGCACACAAAAACATACATGCACACAAAAACTTACACACACACAAAAACTTACACACACGCACAAAAACTTACACACACACACAAAAACTTACACACACACAAAAACTTACACACACACACACACACACACACACAAAAAAACTTACACATGCACACGAAAACTTACATGCACACAAAAACTTACACACACACACACACATGAAAACTTACACACACACGTCAAAACTTAAACACACAAAAGCTTAGACACACAAAAACTTACACACACACACACACACAAAAACTTACACCCACACGCAAAAACTTACATGCACACAAAAACTTACATGCACACAAAAACTTACACACACAAAAACTTGCATACACGCACAAAAACTTACACACATACACAAAAACCTACACACACACACACACGAAAACTTACGCACACACACGAAAACTTACACACACACACGCCAAAACTTACACACACACACAAAAACTTACACACTTACCATATCACAGTTACATTGTCTTAATTTTTCAAATTTCATTTGAATTTCTGTCGTGAAATGCAAGAGTTGGAATATTTCAGTAGTGACTTGTTGTGCTTTACCTTCTCACAGTTACATTCTCTTGATTTTTCGAAGTTCATGAAATGCAAGAGTTGGAAAATTGGGGTCTTAGTCCACCAGCCCGAATGGTGGAAATCCACTAGCTCAGTATTGGGGTCCCACTCCACCAGCCTGAACGGTGGAAATTCACTAGCTCAGTATTGGGGTCCCACTCCACCAGCCTGAACGGTGGAAATTCACTAGCTCAGAATTGGGGTCCTAGTCCACCAGCCTGAATGGTGGAAATCCACTAGCTCGATATTGGGGTCTCAGTCCACCAGCCTGAATGGTGGAAATTCACTAACTCAGAATTAGGGTCTTAGTCCACCAGCCTGAATGGTGGAAATCCACTAGCTCAATATTGGGGTCTCAGTCTACCAGTCTGAATGGTGGAAATTCACTGTTTAAGTTAGGTTAGGTTAACTTATCATGTGCGCTCATGATAAGTTAACCTAACCTTTTCCGGCGAGTATGGTTAGGTTAGGCTAGATTAAGTTAGGTTAGGTTAAGTTAGGTTAGGTTAGCCCATGTACGCTTCACTTAGGTTAGCTTAGGTTAGGTGAGAGACAGGCAAAAAGATAGGTGTATGATTAGGTTAGGTTAGGTTAGATTAAATTAGGTTAGGTTAAGTTAGGTTAGGCTAGGTTAGCCTACGTACGCGCGCGTACGTAGGCTAACCTAGCCTAACCTAACTTAACCTAACCTAATTTAATCTAACCTAACCTAACCTAATCATACACCTATCTTTTTGCCTGTCTCTCACCTAACCTAAGCTAACCTAAGTGAAGCGTACATGGGCTAACCTAACCTAACTTAACCTAACCTAACTTAATCTAGCCTAACCTAACCATACTCGCCGGAAAAGGTTAGGTTAACTTATCATGAGCGCACATGATAAGTTAACCTAACCTAACTTAAACAGTGAATTTCCACCATTCAGACTGGTAGACTGAGACCCCAATATTGAGCTAGTGGATTTCCACCATTCAGGCTGGTGGACTAAGACCCTAATTCTGAGTTAGTGAATTTCCACCATTCAGGCTGGTGGACTGAGACCCCAATATCGAGCTAGTGGATTTCCACCATTCAGGCTGGTGGACTAGGACCCCAATTCTGAGCTAGTGAATTTCCACCGTTCAGGCTGGTGGAGTGGGACCCCAATACTGAGCTAGTGAATTTCCACCGTTCAGGCTGGTGGAGTGGGACCCCAATACTGAGCTAGTGGATTTCCACCATTCGGGCTGGTGGACTAAGACCCCAATTTTCCAACTCTTGCATTTCATGAACTTCGAAAAATCAAGAGAATGTAACTGTGAGAAGGTAAAGCACAACAAGTCACTACTGAAATATTCCAACTCTTGCATTTCACGACAGAAATTCAAATGAAATTTGAAAAATTAAGACAATGTAACTGTGATATGGTAAGTGTGTAAGTTTTTGTGTGTGTGTGTAAGTTTTGGCGTGTGTGTGTGTAAGTTTTCGTGTGTGTGCGTAAGTTTTCGTGTGTGTGTGTGTGTAGGTTTTTGTGTATGTGTGTAAGTTTTTGTGCGTGTATGCAAGTTTTTGTGTGTGTAAGTTTTTGTGTGCATGTAAGTTTTTGTGTGCATGTAAGTTTTTGCGTGTGGGTGTAAGTTTTTGTGTGTGTGTGTGTGTGTGTAAGTTTTTGTGTGTCTAAGCTTTTGTGTGTTTAAGTTTTGACGTGTGTGTGTAAGTTTTCATGTGTGTGTGTGTGTGTAAGTTTTTGTGTGCATGTAAGTTTTCGTGTGCATGTGTAAGTTTTTTTGTGTGTGTGTGTGTGTGTGTGTGTGTAAGTTTTTGTGTGTGTGTAAGTTTTTGTGTGTGTGTGTAAGTTTTTGTGCGTGTGTGTAAGTTTTTGTGTGTGTGTAAGTTTTTGTGTGCATGTATGTTTTTGTGTGCATGTAAGTTTTTGCGTGTGGGTGTAAGTTTTTGTGTGTGTGTGTAAGTTTTGTGTGTCTAAGCTTTTGTGTGTGGGTGTAAGTTTTTGTGTGTGTTTGTAAGTTTGTGTGTGTTTGTGTGTGTGTGTGTAAGTTTTTGTGTATGTGTGTGTAAGTTTGTGTGTGTGTGTGTGTGTGTGTGTGTATGTGTGTAAGTTTTTGTGTGTGTAAGTTTTGGCGTGTGTGTGTGAGTTTTCGTGTGTGTGTGTGTAAGTTTTGTGTGTGCATGTGTGTTTGTAAGTTTTTGTGTGTGTGTGTGTGTGTGTGAATTTTTGTTGTGTTCATGTGTAAGTTTGTGTGTGTGTGTGTGTATGTGTGTGTGTGTGTGTGTAAGTTTTCGTGTGTGTGTGTGTGTGAGTTTTGTGTGTGTGTGTGTGTGTGTGTAAGTTTTTGTGTGCATGTAAGTTTTTTTGTGCATGTAAGTTTTCGTGTGCATGTGTAAGTTTTTGTGTGTGTGTGTGTAAGTTTTTGTGTGTGCGTAAGTTTTGGTGTGTGTGTGTGTGTAAGTTTTTGTGTGTGTGTGTAAGTTTTTGTGTGTCTAAGCTATTGCGTGTGGATATAAGTTTTTTGTGTGTTTGTGTAAGTTTGTGTGTGTGTAAGTTTTTGTGTGTGTAAGTTTTTTGTGTGTGTGTGTGTGTGTAAGTTTGTGTGTGTGTGTGTGTGTGTGTGTCTAAGTTTTTGTGTGTGTAAGTTTTGGCGTGTGTGTGTAAGTTTTCGTGTGTGTGTGTGTAAATTTTGTGTGTGTGTGTGTAAGTTTTTGTGCATGTGTGTGTGAGTTTTTGGTGTTCATGTGTAAGTTTTTGTGTATGTGTGTGTGTGTAAGTTTTTGTGTGTGTGTGTAAGTTTTTTCGTGTGTGTGTGAGTTTTCGTGTGTGTGTGTGTGTGTTTGTAAGTTTTGTGTGTGTGTGTGTGTGTGTGTAAGTTTTTGTGTGCATGTAAGTTTTTGTGTGCATGTAAGTTTTCGTGTGCATGTGTAAGTTTTTTTGTGTGTGTGTGTGTGTGTGTGTGTAAGTTTGTGTGTGTAGTGTGTGTGTGTGTGTGTGTAAGTTTTGGCGTGTGTGTGTAAGTTTTCGTGTGTGTGTGTGTGTAAGTTTTCGTGTGCATGTGTAAGTTTTTGTGTGTGTAAGTTTTGGTGTGTGTGTGTAAGTTTTCGTGCGTGTGTGTGTGTGAGTTTTTTGTGTTCATGTGTAAGTTGTTGTGTGTGTGTGTTTGTGTGTGTGTGTGTGTTTTTGTGTGTGTGTAAGTTTTGGCGTGTGTGTGTAAGTTTTTGTGTGTGTGTGTGTGTGTGTGTGTGTGTGTGTGTGTGTGTGTGTGTGTGTGTGTGTAAGTTTTTGTGTGCATGTAAGTTTTTGTGTGCATGTAAGTTTTCGTGTGCATGTGTAAGTTTTTGTGTGTGTGTGTGTAAGTTTTTGTGTGTGTGTGTGTAAGTTTTGGCGTGTGTGTGTAAGTTTTGGCGTGTGTGTGTAAGTTTTCATGCGTGTGTGTGTGTGTAAGCTTTTGTGTGTGTGTGTGAGTTTTTGTGCGTGTGTGTAAGTTTTTGTGTGTGTGTAAGTTTTTGTGTGCATGTAAGTTTTTGTGTGCATGTAAGTTTTTGCGTGTTGGTCTAAGTTTTTGTGTGTGTGTGTGTGTAAGTTTTTGTGTGTCTAAGCTTCTGTGTGTGGATGTAAGTTTTTTGTGTGCATGTGTAAGTTTTTGTGTGTGTGTGTTTGTGTGTGTGTAAGTTTTTGTGTGTGTGTAAGTTTGTGTGTGTGTGTAAGTTTTGTGTGTGTGTGTGTGTAAGTTTTTGTGTGTGTGTGTAAGTTTTTGTGTGCATGTAAGTTTTTGTGTGCATGTAAGTTTTTGCGTGTGGGTGTAAGTTTTTGTGTGTGCGTGTAAGTTTTTGTGTGTCTAAGCTTTTGTGTGTGGGTGTAAGTTTTGTGTGTGTGTGTGTGTAAGTTTGTGTGTGTTTGTGTGTGTGTGTGTGTAAGTTTTTGTTTGTGTAAGTTTTGTGTGTGTGTGTGTGTGTGTGTAAGTTTGTGTGTGTGTGTGTATGTGTAAGTTTTTGTGTGCATGTAAGTTTTGACGTGTGTGTGTAAGTTTTTGTGTGTCTAAGCTTTTGTGTGTGTAAGTTTTGACGTGTGTGTGAGTAAGTTTTCGTGTGTGTGTGTGTGTAAGTTTTTGTGTGCATGTGAGTTTTCGTGTGCATGTGTAAGTTTGTGTGTGTGTGTGTGTCTGTGTGTCTGTGTGTGTGTGTATGTAAGTTTTTGTGTGTGCGTAAGTTTTTGTGTGTGTGTGTGTAAGTTTTTGTGTGTGTGTGTGTTAGTTTTTGTGCGTGTGTGTAAGTTTTTGTGTGCATGTAAGTTTTTGTGTGCATGTAAGTTTTTGCGTGTGGGTGTAAGTTTTTGTGTGTGCGTGTAAGTTTTTGTGTGTCTAAGCTTTTGTGTGTGTGTGTGTAAGTTTTTGTGTGTCCAAGCTTTTGTGTGTGGATGTAAGTTTTTTTTGTGTGTGTGTGTAAGTTTTTGTGTGTGTGTAAGTTTTTGTGTGCATGTAAGTTTTTGTGTGCATGTAAGTTTTTGCGTGTGGGTGTAAGTTTTTGTGTGTGTGTGTAAGTTTTTGTGTGTGTAAGTTTTGGCTTGTGTGTGTGTAAGTTTGTGTGTGTGTGTGTGTATGTGTGTGTAAGTTTTTGTGTGTGTGTGTGTGTGTAAGTTTGTGTGTGTGTGTGTGTCTAAGTTTTTGTGTGTGTAAGTTTTGGCGTGTGTGTAAGTTTTCGTGTGTGTGTGTGTGTGTAAGTTTTGGTGCATGTGTGTGAGTTTTTTGTGTTCATGTGTAAGTTTTTGTGTATGTGTGTGTGTGTAAGTTTTTGTGTGTGTGTGTAAGTTTTGGCGTGTGTGTGTGAGTTTTCGTGTGTGTGTGTGTGTGTGTTTGTAAGTTTTGTGTGTGTGTGTGTGTGTGTAAGTTTTTGTGTGCATGTAAGTTTTTGTGTGCATGTAAGTTTTCGTGTGCATGTGTAAGTTTTTGTGTGTGTGTGTGTGTGTGTGTGTGTAAGTTTGTGTGTGTGTGTGTAAGTTTGTGTGTGTGTGTGTGTGTGTGTGTAAGTTTTGGCGTGTGTGTGTAAGTTTTCGTGTGTGTGTGTGTAAGTTTTCGTGTGCATGTGTAAGTTTTTGTGTGTGTAAGTTTTGGCGTGTGTGTGTAAGTTTTCGTGTGTGTGTGTGTGTGTAAGTTTTGTGAGTGTGTGTGTGTGTGTGTGTGTGTAAGTTTTTGTGCGTGTGTGTGTGAGTTTTTTTGTGTTCATGTGTAAGTTTTTGTGTGTGTGTGTGTGTAAGTTTTTGTGTGTGTGTAAGTTTTGGTGTGTGTGTGTGAGTTTTTGTGTGTTTGTGTGTGTAAGTTTTGTGTGTGTGTGTGTGTGTGTAAGTTTTTGTGTGCATGTAAGTTTTTGTGTGCATGTAAGTTTTCGTTTGCATGTGTAAGTTTCTGTGTGTGTGTGTAAGTTTTTGTGTTTGTAAGTTTTGGCGTGTGTGTGTAAGTTTTCGTGTGTGTGTGTGTGTGTAAGTTTTGTGTGTGTGTGTGTGTGTGTGTGCAAGTTTTTGTGCGTGTGTGTGTGAATTTTTTTGTGTTCATGTGTAAGTTTGTGTGTGTGTGTGTGTAAGTTTTTGTGTGTGTGTAAGTTTTGGCGTGTGTGTGTGTAAGTTTTTGTGTGTTTGTGTGTGTAAGTTGTTGTGTGTGTGTGTGTGTGTGTGTGTGTAAGTTTTTGTGTGCATGTAAGTTTTTGTGTGCATGTAAGTTTTCGTGTGTGTAAGTTTTGGCTTGTGTGTGTAAGTTTTCGTGTGTGTGTGTGTGTGTGTAAGTTTTGTGTATGTGTGTGTGTGTGTGTAAGTTTTTGTGTGTGTGTGAGTTTTTTTTGTGTTCATGTAAGTTTTTGTGTGCATGTAAGTTTTGGCGTGTGTGTGTGTGTGTGTGTGTGTAAGTTGTGTGTGTGTGTGTGTGTGTGTGTGTAAGTTTTTGTGTGCATGTAAGTTTTTGTCTGCATGTAAGTTTTCGTGTGCATGTGTAAGTTTTTGTGTTTGTGTGTGTGTGTAAGTTTTTGTGTGTGTGTGTGTGTAAGTTTTGGCGTGTGTGTGTAAGTTTTCATGTGTGTGTAAGTTTTCGTGTGTGTGTGTGAGTTTTTGTGTGTGTGTGTAAGTTTTTGTGTGTGTATAAGTTTTTGTGTGCATGTATGGTGACCGGGGGGAGGACCTTTGGGGCCCAGGGAGGGCGTTTGGGGATCCGGAGGCCCTTGAGGATTGAGTGGTCTTTTGGGAGCCCGGGGGACCTTTGTGGACCGGGGGAGGGCCCTTGGGAGCCCGGTGGTCTTTTGGGAGCCCTGTGGGCCTTTGGAGGTCCGGGGGGGGGGCAGTTGGGGGCCTGGGGGACATTTGGGGACCGGTGAAGGGCCTTTGGGACCCCGTTGGTCCTTTGGGAGCTCGATGGGGCTTTGGGGGGCCCGGGGATGGTCTTTGTGGCACAGGGAGGGCTTTTGGGGGTCTGGTGGACCTTTGGGGACCGGGGAGGGCCTTTGGGGCTCGGGTATAGCCTTTTTGGGGTCTGGGGGCCCTTTGGGACCCCGTTGGTCCTTTGGGAGTCCGGTGGACCTTTGGGTGCCGGGGGAAGGCCTTTGGGGGTCCGGGGGGCCAGTTGGGAGCCTGGGGGACCTTTGGGAACCGAGGGAGGGCCTTTGGAAGCCTGGGGAGGGCCTTTGGGTGGCCCGGGGATTGCCTTCGGGGGTCTGGGTGGGCCTTTGGGGCTCCGGAGGCCCTTTGAGACCTTGGGGGGCCTTTGGGGGGCCGGGGGAGGGCCTTTGGGGCACAGGGAGGGCCTTTGGGGCACAGGGAGGGCCTTTGGGGCACAGGGAGGACAGTTGAGGGCTTGGGGGACATTTGGGGACCGGTGGAGGGTCTTTGGGATCCCGTTGGTCCTTCGGGAGCTCGATGGGCCTTTGGGGGGCCCGGGGATGGCCTTTGGAGGTCTGGGTGGGCCTTTGGGGGCTCCGGTGGCCCTTTGAGAGCTTGGGGGGCCTTTGAGGACCGGGGGGGCTTCCTTCGGGGCACAGGGAGGGCGGTTGAGGGCCTGGGGGACATTTGGGGACCGGTGGAGGGCCTTTGGGATCCCGTTGGTCCTTCGGGAGCTCGATGGGCCTTTGGGGGACCCGGGGATGGCCTTTGGGGGTCTGGGTGGGCCTTTGGGGGCTCCGGTGGCCCTTTGAGAGCTTGGGGGGCCTTTGAGGACCGGGGGCTTCCTTCGGGGTTGGGGTGGGGTATGAGAAGCCTTTGGGGTAGGGGTAGAGGACCTCACAACACTGTTAAAATACAACTTGTGTATTATAACGACCACACTCAAAACCTCTTCCAAAATCTCTTCAAAAATCACCTTTTAAAATGTCTCTAGCTGTTTCGCCGAAATAGTTCCATAAAATAGCCAAAACGGTTTCGCCAAAATTAACCCTAAACGGAATTTCGGCATGTTCCTTTTGTTTGGCATCTCTGCGCCAATGCATTTCAAATTATTTGGAAACCTTTTCGCGCGCTAAGATCAATACGTCTGCTCGGAAACGATTCTCTTGTTAGAAACAACAAATTAATTTCCCTTTCGTGAATCAATTCTCTTTAGAACAACAAATTAATTCCCCTTTCATGTCAATCAATCAATCATGACATCATCTGTCATGTGTGATCAAAACTTTGTCTCGGAGACAATTCTGGTCGAACTCCAAAGACATTAATTAACTTGACGTCATCTGTCAGACACTCCCTGGAAACAATTTGATTAATGACTGCCAACTCTAGACTGAGCAGAAAAGAAAGTTGGCTCGGAAACGACAACAACATTGATCCCATTAACCACGTGTTCTCTCTAATGACTCTGTTCAAAACAACATTGACCTTGGCATCTGCCTCGGAAACAATAGCAACATTCGCTAAGAGCGTGCCAAAAACACACCTGGAGAAAGAGGTCATTGACCCCATTACGCAATCATTCTCCCTAATGACTCTATGCCCATATATGGTGTGGTCGTAGGATCAATAGGGTCATCTCTACTGCTGCAGAACCTCCTTTTAAATTCTTAAATACCATCTTAATCTCTCCATTATTCACTTCACCCACTAAATCATTATAATGTTCCCTAATAGGATAAATATGGTAAGCCCCTCTGGGGTGTGCGCTACCTCTTGTATTTTCACACAATCACCTTCTGAACTTTCTAGATAATCAAGCCACGAATCTGCTACTGGAGCTGCCTGATTATTTCCTTTTCCTTTTCACTCTCATTTTTGTATAGCCCCAAAACTTCTTACAATCTTTTTTTTTTCTATAATCATCAACAACAAAAAATTTCTGCTTATTCCCAAACTTTTTCTTCCTTTATTTTAATTTTTCATATTCTCTTCTTTTATCCTTATATTCAGCCAATTTCAAACTGTGATCTCAGCCAATCCCAATCTCACTTTTCCTTTCATTATCAAATCACAAATCACAACAATCCAAACCACAGTATCAGTCATTCTTTCTTTCTTTTTTTGTGAGATTACACGATTCTGCACAACTGCCCATTATTTTATTTAACTCCATAATTATACCATATATATCTTTTCCATCCTCTTCTAACGGTTTCAACTCCAAAAGCGACTCCAAAAGCTCCCTTTTAAATGGTTCAATATCATTATGGTACTGCTCTATTAGCTGGAAAACACGCGAGAAGAGAAGTTTGGTTAATGCTAATGAGATAAAACTAAATAGGATGAAAATATAATAGTTTAGAAACGAATTTCGGCTATTTATTTGCACATTAGGGGGGTGGGGATAAAGCATAGCTCACATTAAATGCATAACCTAGTCTAACCTAGATACCTTTTCCCCCCCCTAAACACCAAAAAACTAAAGTTTAAATATAGTTCCCGGAGTGAGAAGCCCCTTGTTTATACAGCGTCAGATAGGATTCATCGGGCAATGCGTGATTGATCTTTGCTTTTCTCGAGTGGCGGTCTCGCGTGTTTTCCAGCTAATAGAACAGTACCATTAATACCTCATTATTTATTAAATCATCTCTAATTCGTATTCCTAAACCTACTGTTCTATGCTCCAAATTGCGGAAATTTCTTACTCGAGAACCGCCATCCTGATACTGCTCAACCTTAAGATCAAGCTTAATAGCTCTATAATCAGATCCAACTAAATCTAAAACATCCATATTAATAGATTCAGGCGCAAAGCGCGTATTAATTAGCGCATAATCCACAACACTTGGAGTTGGGACCGAAAGGAAAGTAAACGCACCCCTACTCTTATCATTCCTAAACCTTCCATTCGCAATCATCAGACCATCCGGGTTGACAAACAACAGTTAGGGAAGGGGACAGTAGCCAAACTCTTGTTTATAGTAATTTTTGTACGGTTTAAGCTTGCTTTGCATAAGATAAGATAACGTGTATTTCAAGCCAAAATGTGGCCATGTACACAACTTCTTTTTGCAAAATACTCATCAAGATGTCTTCCCACTAGGCAAATAAATTGTGACGACGTACTTTTCAAGGCATCAGGAAGCAGCACTCCATCGTTCCCAAATAAATTTTCCCTTGCCCCCAAAAGCCCTCGACAACGACTCAGACAATGCTCCAAATTCTCCTCTTCTTCTTAGCAAAGAGGGCAAGCAAACCTGCCGTCCGGGACACTTTTCCTCCTCTCAAAAACTTTCAATCTCGAACAAATCGGAAGGCAGTTAGATCGTAGCTGCATCCAATATGTAAGGTATCTAGACGGTAAGTTTAACTTAAAGTAAAATTCCTGACCATATATTATCTTAACCTCTTTATAATACCATAAAGTTTCCGAATTCTTAATCTCCTCGCCCCATTTCTGTATCGTCTGGTCCTCCAGTACCCGCTTGATTTCCTTGTCCAACTGTAATTGTTGACTAGTTGGTCCAAGGCCATCATTCCATGCGAAAGAAAAACCTGTCTTATCCAGTACCCCTTTAACTTTAAAAGGCCAAGATCTTTTCCTATGTAGCTGAAGTAACTCATCATATGCAGCCTTCAGCAGCCTATCACTGGGTAACTGTACAATCCTTAGTCAAAATTTTATCATTTGGACTGTCCTATAACTTTTAAGAGACCACAGTCCAAGGTCTCCTTTAAGAAACTGGGTATGGGTCATTCTATGCAACCCGTACAATCTCTTAAAATAACCTAGCTGAGCGCTTTCCAACTGGGCAGCGTTCTCATGTCCCCAGATCTCTGCCCCGTAATGGAGAATCGGCATAATCTTAGATAAAAAAAACCTCTTATGCAAAGACAAATTCTTTATTCCACTAATTTTATTCCTGAAAAGTGAAAATGTTGCAGCTCTTCCCCTATTTAACACTTCTTTAATATGAGAACTCCATCCACCATTACTTTGGAAGATATAACCAAGATACTTTATTTTTTCAACTACTTCTATTTGTTGTCCTCCAAATACAAATATATTATCTATTTTTTTTTAATTCCTTTGAATGAAAACAACCACTTTAGTTTTCATAACGTTAAGCTGTAACTTTTTCATTTGTAAATATTCCTCAATTAAATCAAGTAATATCTGAAGCTCCCTTGCCGACTTCGCCACCAATGCAGTGTCATCCGCAAATAATAACACCGAAAAATTAATTTTTCCAAGACACAGATTTGGAGCCCATTTTTTTCCAGAAACTTCACCATATCATTCAAAAACAAACCGAACAGTCTCGGGGACATGGCGCTGCCCTGCTTCACTCCTTTCTTAAGGTCAAATAGCCCGGAAAATCCCGAACCTGCAACCCTGACCATAGACTTAGTCCCAGTATACATACCAACAAATTAACGAATAAAACTTAAAGGTAGACCTACATCTCTTAAACACTTTTCAAGGAGAGCTCTATCTACATTGTCGAATGCCTTTCTTGAGTCTAGAAACGCAACATACAATTTATTTCTACCTGATCCATACTTCTCTATCAGTGCACTTAACACAAATGCTCTCTATCCGACGTACTATACCATTTCCTGAAACCTCCCTGCTCCTCTTTAATTACCCCATAACCCTCCAACCATTCATTCAACCGATGGTCCAAAATCTTTTCTAAAATTTTACTAAGTGCAGGCGCTAATGCTATCAACTTAAAGCTATCATGATCACTAGGACTACTTTTCATTTATATTAGTACCTGTTGCAAGTTTATTGTCATGATTGTTTATGTTCGTTTTAAGCTTGATTTGCATATTCAACTTAAGTTTTATTTGTCTGAAGATTTATTTATTCATTTATAGTACCTGTTGCATGTTTCTTTGCTATGATTGTTTATTTAGTTTCTGCTCGTTTTAGGTTTCATTTCTTTAATAGTAATTCAGGTCGTTTGGAGTTTGAATCATTATAGGTTTTAATTTCTGCTGATTTTAAGCTTAAATTGGCCTTTTCTTTTCCTTGAAAAACTTCTTTTTCGGAGAGTTTTTTTTAATTTATACAAAAAAAGTCTCCTTCTGTTACTGAGTGATGAACAATAGAACATAACAATTTTAGAAAAAGGTGGAAAAGAATATTTACACAATTTTAGAAAAAGAGAGGAGAACCCCCCCCCCCCCCCAAAGTAGGTCTGACCACAGCTTCCCTTAAATCCACTATTTCTGAGAAACTTAGAACGGAGGAATCAGGCCACTGTTTGTAAGAAAAATTAAATTTCTAGGGTGGTTTCTGCAAGAACGCAGGATGATATCGAGCCAGCGGTCGTAGAAATGTTAAGGAGTATGTTTAATTGAATTGAAACACGTTATATGCATGCAGGCTGTCAAAAGGACGTATCAGCAGTATCTCAAGAACGGCTTAGAATATTACGATTAAACTTTCAGGGTATTTTGAGAGGTATGTTGAACTAATAAAAATGTAGTATACGTATATTACTACTACTAGTAGCACTACTACTGCTATTAGTATTACTATTACTAAGGCTAAGGTATTAACGTGGAACTATCAGGGACTGTTGAGGGTCAAATCAAAAAACATTATGTACATGCAGGTATCAAAAGGGTGTATACACAATATTTAAGATACGGCTTAAAGTCTTAAATTGAAACTATCAGGGCATGAGGATGGGATTTTCAAATAGACTAAAGAGTCACAGTGTGAATACTAAAACTGATTATTATTACCAAATTATAATTACTACTACTAAGCTTACTGCAAATACTACTACCGCTATCACCAATACTACTCCTAGTGCTCCTGCTATTACTTCTGCTACAATGATTACTACTATTACTAATGCTAGAGGTATTAGTAAAACTTTCATGGGATTGTGAGAGTGGTGTTGAACTGAATAAAAAAACATTATGTACATGTTGGCTATGAAAGGGGTGTATTAGCAATATCCCAGCCCTACCTTGGGTATTAAGCTGAAACTCCCAGGGCTACCAATATTACCGTCACTTTTGCTACTAGTTCTACTACTTCTACTGCTACTACAGATTGAGTAGATCCAGGTTGTCAAAATATACCAGAATGCAAGATATCCAGTCAGGATATCTTAGGACTAGAGTGGCGTATAAAGTAGAAACTTGCACAGTAAGTTTATGTTGCTCTAAAACCAGATCAAAAGACACTATGTACATGCTGGTTGTCGGTAAGACGTCTCAGCAACATCTCAAGAACGACAGAGGGAATTAAGTTGAAACTTTAAGTGCTACTAATATTGCTACTTATGCTCTTACTGTTGAACTAAACCAAAAGGATGTAAGTATATCCAGGTTGTCAAAATAGCATGGATACAATTTATTAGAAACATAGAAGGTGATTAAGTTTTATTTTTGAAAAAAAAAACTTAAGGAGGTGTAAAACTATATCAATGGGTACAATTTGTGTACACATTTTCAAAAGGGGGTACAGTATTAAAAACAGCTGAAAAAGTTCTTTAAAAAAATCTGTAGGAAAATAAGTCTCGATTCTTATAAAGAAATCAAATTAAAAAAAAGTTTTTTTAACTGAAAGTAAGGAGCGACATTAAAACTTAAAACGAACAGAAATTATTCCGTATATGAAAGAGGCTGTCCCCTCCTCAACGCCTCGCTCTTTACGCTAAAGTTTTTCATTGTTTAAAAAAAATAGAGTTGTGAGAAAGTCAAACTTTATCGTAAAGAGCGAGGCGTTGAAAAGGGGACAGCCTCTTTCATATACGTAATAATTTCTGTTCGTTTTAAATTTTAATGTCGCTCCTTGTTTTCAGTTAAAAAAAACTTATTTTTATTTAATTTTTGAACGTTTTTGAAAAAATGCAGGTTTTTATCTTGGCTCACCGTACATGAATAATTAAAACAAAATTTGCATATTAATTTACTTTTATTTGGTTAAATGGCTTTCTCGAAACCTGTTTAATTTTATTTACGAACGTTTTTATTAGTAATAAATATACGTAACTTACGAATTAATTTACGTAACGAACTTCTATATTCATATATTTTTAATACGTATGTTAGGGGGTTCGCCCCCTAATTAATACCTTGCTCTTTAAGCGAAAGTTCGAATTTTGTTCCAATTCTTTAAAAATGACCGCTTAGTCACAAAGGCTGTTAATTAGAATAAATAGCTCTTATGAAAGTACTAAAAAAAAAAATCTTTGGCTTAAAGAGCGAGGGATTGACTAGGGGGTGAACCCAATCATATATGTAATATTTTCTGTTCGTTTAAAGTTTTGATGTTGCTGCTGTTGCAGTTGAAAAACTTGTTTTTTTATATTTAATTTCTGATCTTTTTTTAAATAATGCTAGGAAGTCCGGCGTCCCCTTCATAGCAATGTCCCTTCCCCCATGTAAACTTCCTTCATGGAAAGATCCTCCCACATAACCCCCGACCCACCCACCCCCCCACTACCAGGAAAAATCTCCCCTGAAAACGTCTGTATACTTCTCAATAACCAATACTATATGTTAACATTGGGTAAAGTTCATAACTTTCAGCCCTCCCTCCGGGAACTTCGGGGTATTAAGTCATCCTAAAAGACATACTTATAATATTTTCGAACATGTTGAACAAAATGGTTATCTCAAAATTTTGATCGGGTGACTTTGGGAAAAAATGAGCGTGGGAGGGGGCCTAGTTGCCCTCCATTTTTTTGGTCACTTAAAAACGGCACTAGAAATTTTAATTTCCATTCCAATGAGCCCTTCCACGATATTCTAGGACCACTGGGTCGATACGATCACCCCTGGAAAAAAAAATAAATAAAAAAAATAAACACGCACCCGTGTTCTTTCTTCTGGCAAAAAATGCAAAATTCCACATTTTTGTAGATAGGAGCTTGAAACCTCTACAGTAGGGTTCTCTGATACGCAGAATATGATGGTGTGATTTTCATTAAGGTTCTATAACTTTTAGGGGGTTTTCCCCCCTTTTTCCGAAAATCAGCCAAATTTTCTCAGGCACGTAACTTTTGGTGGGTAGGAATAAACTTGATGAAACTTATATATTTGAAATCAGCATCAAAATATGATTCTTTTGGTGTATCTATTTGTATCAAAATACCGTTTTCTAGAGTTTCGGTTACCATTGATCCGGGTCGCTCCTTACTTACAGTTCGTTACCACGAACTGTTTGAAACCCGAAAATGTTTAAATAAATTTTTCTTTACCAATGAAAAAGACTATGTCAATTAAAAAAAAGACGGAAATTAATTTTTAAAACCTTTTCCCACAAAAGAAGTTTTTCAAAGAAAAGTAAAGAGGAATATTAAACCAAAGATGAGCAGAAATAAAGTAAACAATTTTTTGAAGTGTAAAACTATCAGAAACCACTATGAATAAGTAAACAAAACCTTAAAACGAACAGAAATTACAATAAATAACCGAGTCAAACTTAAAATGAGCAGAAACTAAGAAGAGTAGGACGGACGCCCCCCGTACCTTCTAAAGACAATAACATAATTTGCACTTTACTGAAAACAAAATACATTTTAATTTTTTTTTAAACTTCAATAAATCTAATATTATTAAGACTTTCAGGAGTAAAAATCAATATATATATTAAACTGTTAATCCATATTCATTTGCTTTTTTTCAGCGATCTTGGTTATGATGATGATTTTTTTTCTTTTATCCCGATATTATGAGAAACAGAACAACAGAGCTTCAAATAAGGACTGTTTTCGAATCCAGAGGTTTGTTATAGCCAATTACAGGGGCTATATTAATGTGGGGCTGTGGAGTGGTAAATTCGTTCCTAAAGATGTACGTAGTCTATTCAAACTAATCGGTTAACGCAGACAATTATTTTAACGTTCCCTTTAGCTGAAAAAATTATATAATAAAAATCATGTAACAAATTATATTCTGTGGTGCATATTCCGTACCAGCTACTACGATGGAGGGTCAATGGATATTTCTTTGCCCCGGGGAGAGGGTAGGTGCCTTAAGCCTCAGAAAGGGTATTTTAAAGCCGTGTTGTGTTCCTCCAGACCAGACCTCTTCGCACCACGCATGGCACACTTCATATTACGCACGATATACTTCCACCTTCCACCATGCAAGGCACAAGCCAGTCAGTACCTACGATTTTCTAAAGTGAAAAGCCCTCATTAGAGTCTAATAGTACTGACTTTCCTGTGCTGACCTCATACGTGTATCCTGTGTCTTAACAACAATTATTAGGAACGTATCTTTTTTTTACTAAAAAATAAACATATTTTTTCGAAGCTAAAGAAAATTGTTACAAACATTATTTTTAATGAATTTCTCCAACAATAAAGGACACTATTGGAAGAAAATTATAGCCGGAATTTGGGTGGGAGATTCAAAATTTCAAGCATTCAGTAAGTAAGGGCTGATCCGGTGCAAATACAAGTTCCAGCAACAAATTGGGCCAACGAACCCTCCACCACCTACTCCCTCCCATTAATTCTTTAGTAGAAAGATATGCACGTTGCATTTTCATTCAAGCAAAATTATGGAGGAATTTTCAACCCGAATCAATATGGGGATAAAATATACCTGTACTCTTCAAACCACCCCCTTGCTCCTCTTACTGCCAATTCTGTTGCAAAAGGTCAACATGTTTCACCTTCTTTGAAATGGAACCAAGGATGGATTTTTCATATTTGGGGTTTCAGAACTAAACTGAATCAGATGCCCCTCCAAACCCCCTGGTCATTCATAGCTTTCTAACAATTATTAGAAATATTTAGTATGGCAGAAACACACCTTCAACATCCCAGGCATTACCACCATTCCTTCCTTCATCCTTGAATATGCGTGTCCCGTCTGGGGCCCACAAGTTCATCACATAGATTACTTAAGTGATGATTTGGAGGGGATCCAGAAACGAGCCGTAAAGATCATTCTTTGCGACAAATATGTAGATTACAGCTCCGCTCTGAAGTCACTTGAAATACCAAGCCTTCGCGATCGCCGTTTTCAGCTGATGATTCGTTTTGGCCAGTTTTTATTGTCTAGTCCTGTACATAGGACAATATTACCACCTAAAATGCCTGTCCGCGCAAATACCAGAAGCAAAAGTAAACTTATGCCCGTCTCGTGCCGCACAAACAGACTTAGTAACTCCTTTGTTCCTTTTTTTTACAAGTGCTTTTAATAAAATATAGAGAAGTGTTTTCATGTAAAAAGTTTTCATGTAAAAAACAGCGCCTTTTAGTGCATTTTTTTTAATGTGTCTATGACAGCTGTTTTCATTAAAATGATTCTGATGATTCTGATTCTGATGAAACACTAGATGGTAGTTTAATAGTTTTTTTTAGCATGATTCGAGACAGACACAGTTCTAGTGGCCGCTTTCCCGATCTTTCCAGATCTGGAAAAGGGGGAGATTTTTTAATATCTCACCCTATGATAAGAGAAGATCGTTCTACTATTGATTTCACGACCTGGAAAAATTATGGCAATTATTGATTGCCTCAGATTAGAAAACATCATATTTTTTAGTAAATACAATATTTAATATTTCGAGACAAATTTGCTAACAGGTAGCATCTTATTGCCTAAAATGACCATTCCATTAGTAAGTTAGTAGAAATGACCCTATTGATCGTGACATTACCACGTGGTAGCACCATATATGGGCATAGAGTCCCTAGGGAGAACACCTGTGCTGTCAGTCCGACGGGGCACCATATATGGGCATAGAGTCCCTAGGGAGAACACCTGTGCTGTCAGTTCGACGGGGCACCATATATGGGCATGGAATCCCCAGGGAGAACACGTTTCCGAGAAATGTCTCCGGGCAAAGTTTATTAATGTCTTTGATGTATTTCCAAGGAGAATTGTCTCCGAAGCGAAGTTTATTAATGTCTTTGGAGTTCTTCCAGGAGAATTGTTTCCGGGCGAATGTTTTGATCTTAGAGATGAAGAGATTAGCGCAGGAAAGGGTTTCTTAGTAATTTCAAATGTGACAGCGCAGGGATGCCAAAAACAAAAGGAACACGCTGAAATTACGTTTAGAGGTTATTTGGGCGAAAGCGTTTTAGACATTTTAGGGAATTATTTCGGCGAAACAGTTAGAGACATTTTAAAAGATGATTTTAGAAGAGGTTTTAGAAGAGGATTCGAGGGTGAAACTCTGTGGTCGTTATAATACACAAGTTCCATTTGAACAGTGTCGTGAGGTCCCCTACCCAAACCCCAAAGGGCTCCGATCCCCCTACCCCTACCCCGAAGGAAGCCCCCGGTCCCCAAAGGTCCCCCGGGCTCCCAAAGGGCCCCCCGCCGTCCCAAAGGTCCCTGAGCCCCCATTTTTTAATACTTTTTTAAGGCTTTATTATATCTCTTCAGAACAAGTTATTTTCTTAATGTCCATCCTAAACCCATTTTACAAGTTGAAGTACCCATCCTTTTCACCCACAACTTTACTTTACAGCTTTTTGAATGCTCCAACACCAAGCAATACTTTTCAAAGGGCATTTCAGAACCAGTTCTTTTCTTAATGTCCTTCCTAAACCGATTCTACAAATTGAAGTACCCATCCTTTTTACACACAACTTTACTTTACAGCTTTTTGAATGCTCCAACACCAAGCAATACTTTTCAAAGGACATTTCAGAACAATTTCTTTTCTTAATGTCCGTCTTAAACCCATTTTACAAATTGAAGTACCCATCCTTTTCACCCACAACTTTACTTTACAGCTTTTTGAATGCCCAACACCAACCAATACTTTTCAAAGGGCATTTCAGAACAAGTTCTTTTCATAATGTCCATCCTAAACCCATTTTAGAAGTTGAAGTACCCATCCTTTTCGCCCACAACTTTAATTTACAGCTTTTAAAATGCTCCAACACCAAGCAATACTTTTAAAAGGCATTTCAGAACCAGTTATTTTCTTAATGTCATTCCTAAACCCATTTTACAAGTTGAAGTACCCATCCTTTAAACCCACAACTTTACTTTACAGCTTTTGAATGCCCAACACCAAGCAATACTTTTCAAAAGGCATTTCAGAACAAGTTCTTTTCTTAATGTCCTTCATAAACCAATTTTACAAGTTGAAGTACCCATCCTTTTCACCCACAACTTTACTTTACAGCTTTTTGAATGCTCCAACACCAAGCAATACTTTTCAAAGGCATTTCAGAACCAGTTATTTTCTTAATGTCATTCCTAAACCCATTTTACAAGTTGAAGTACCCATCCTTTACACCCACAACTTTACTTTACAGGTTTTTGAATGCTCCAACACCAAGCAATACTTTTCAAAGGGCATTTCAGAACAAGTTCTTTTCATAATGTCCATCCTAAACCCATTTTACAAGTTGAAGGTCCCATCCTTTTCACCCACAACTTTACTTTACAGCTTTTTGAATGCTCAACACCAAGCAATACTTTTCAAATGACATTTCAGAACAAGTTCTTTTCTTAGTGACCGTCATAAACCCATTTTACAAATTGAAGTACCCATCCTTTTCACCAACAACTTCACTTTACAGCTTTTTGAATGCTCCAACACCGAGCAATACTTTTCAAAGGGCATTTCAGAACAATTTCTTTTCTTAATGTCCTTCCTAAACCCATTTTACAAATTGAAGTACCCATCCTTTTCACCCCCAACTTTACTATACAGCTTTTTTGAATGCCCCAACACCAAGCAATACTTTTCAAAAGGCATTTCAGAACAAGTTCTTTTCATAATGTCCCTCCTAAACCCATTTTACAAATTGAAGTACCCATCCTTTTCACCAAAACTTTACTTTACAGCTTTTTTGAATGCCCCAACACCAAGCAATACTTTTCAAATGCATTTCAGAACAAGTTCTTTTCATAATGTCCATCCTAAACCAATTTTCACATGTTGATGTACCTATCCTTTTCACCCACAAATTTACTTTACAGCTTTTTGAATGCCCAACACCAAGCAATACTTTTCAAATTACATTTCAGAACAAGTTCTTTTCTTAGTGACCGTCCTAAACCTATTTTACAAATTGAAGAGCCCATCCATTTTACAAATTGAAGAACCCATCCATTTCACCCACAACTTTACTTTACAGCTTTTGAATGCTCCAACACCAAGCAATACTTTTCAAAGGGCATTTCAGAACAAGTTCTTTTCTTAATGTCCTTCCTAAACCCATTTTACAAGTTGAAGTACTCATCTTTTCCCCACAACTTTACTATAAGGCTTTTTGAATACCCCAACATCAAGCAATACTTTTCAAAAGGCTTTATTATATCTTTTCAGAACAAGTTCTTTTCTTAATTTTCTTCCTAAACCTATTTTACAAGTTGAAGTAGTTATCTTTTTCCCCACAACTTTACCTTACGAAGTTTTTGTACACCCAAACATCAAGCAATACTTTCTAAAGGGCTTTATTATATCTTTTCAGAACAAGTTCTTTTATTAATGTCCTTCCTAAACCAATTTTACAAGTTGAAGTAGTTACCTTTTTCACCGCAACTTTACTTTACGACTTTTTGCACACCCCAAGATCAAGCAATACTTTTCAAAAGGCTTTATTATATCTTTTCAGAACAAGTTCTTTTCTTAATATCCTTCTTAAACCAATTTTACAAATTCTAAATTTTTCCTTAGTAGATAGAAAAAGCTAAATCATAGTTGTGAATATTTTCTCGGAAGATAAGCAGACCTATTTCAATTTTAAAATTTCTCAATGAAGTGAAGAAAAGTTCAAGTTCTCTTCTGAATTTTCTCAATGAAAAAGAAATTAGTTATTAATCAATTCTATTTTTCCAAATAATATAAAAATTTTCCACTTCGGTTCAGATTTTTCTCAAAGGGATGAAACAATTTTAAATACTGTTCCAAATTTTTCATAGAAGATAGAAAAGTTCAAGTTCTCTTCTGAATTTTACCAAAGAACACAATTCAATTCTAGTTTCTCCAGAAAAAATAAAAATCTTCCACTTCAGTTTTAAGTTCACCAAAGACATAAAGAACTTTAAAGTTCTATTCTAAATTTATCCGTAGTAGATAGAAAAAGCTATACCATAGTTGTAAATATTTTCCCGGACGACGAAAAGTTCTAGTTCAATTTTCAATTTTCTCAACGAAGTCAAGGAAAGTTCAAGTTCTATTCTGAATTTTCTCAATGAAAAAGAAATTAGTTATTGATCATTTCTTCTAGATAATATAAAAATTTTACACTTCAGTTCAGATCTATCTCAAAGAGATGAAAAATTTTAAATACTCTTCCAAATTTTTCACAGAAGATAAAAAAGTTCATTCTTCTGAATTTTCTCAATGAAAAAGAAATTAGCTATTGATCAATTCTATTTTTCCAAATAATATAAAAATTTTTCACTTCGGATCAGATTTTTCTCAGAGATGAAAAAATTTTAAATACTGTTCCAAATTTTTCATGGAAGATAGAAAAGTTCAAGTTCTCTTCTGAATTTTACCAAAGAACACACTTCAATTGTAATTTCTCCAGAGAAAATATAAATCTTCCACTTCAGTTTTAAATTCACTAAAGACATAAAGAAATTTAAAGTTCTATTCTAAATTTTTCCGTAGTAGATAGAAAAAGCTATACCATAGTTGTGAATATTTTCCCGGAAGATAAAAAGTTCTAGTTCAATTTTAAATTTTCTCAACGAAGTGAAGAAAAGTTCAAGTTCTTTTCTGAATTTTACCAAAGAACACACTTCAATTCTAATTTCTCTAGAAAAAACAAAATCTTCCACTTCAGTTCTTTATTTCACAGACATAAAGAAATTTAAAGTTCAATTCTAAATTTTTCCGTAGTAAATAGAAAAAGCTTTACCATAGTTGTGATTATTTTCCCGGAAGACAAAAAGTTCCACTTTAATTTTAAATTTTCTCAACGAAGTGAAGAAAAGTTCAAGTTCTATTCTGAATTTTCTCAATGAAAAAGAAATTAGTTATTGATCATTTCTATTTTTCCAAATAATATAAAAATTTTCCACTTTAGTTCAGATCTGTCTCGAAGAGATGAAAAATTTAAAATATTGTTCCAAATTTTTCACAGAAGATAAAAAAGTTCAAGTTCTCTTCTGAATTTTACCAAAGAACACAATTCAATTCTAATTTCTCTAGAAAAAATAAAAATCTTCCACTTCAGTTTTAAGTTCACCAAAGACATAAAGAACTTTAAAGTTCAATTCTAAATTTTTCGGTGGAAGATAGAAAAAGTATTAGCATACTTGTGAATATTTTCACGGAAGATAAAAAGTTTTAGTTCAATTTTTAAATTTTCTCAACGAAGTGAAGAAAAGTTCAAGTTCTATTCTGAATTTTCTCTATGAAAAAGAAATAAGTTATTGATCATTTCTATTTTTCCAAATAATATAAAAAATTTTCCACTTCAGTTCTTTATTTCACAAAGTCATAAATAAATTTAAAGTTCTATTCTAAATTTTTCGGTGGAAGATAGAGAAAGTAATATCATAGTTGTGAATATTTTCCAGGGAGATAAAAAGTTTTACTTCAATTTTAAATTTTCTCAACGAAGTGAAGAAAAGTTCAACTTCTCTTCTGAATTTTCTCTATGGAAAAAAAAAATAAGTTATTGATTAACTCTATTTTTCTAGGGAAAATAAAAATTTTCCACTTCAGTTCTTTATTTCACAAAGACATAAAGAAATTTAAAGTTCTATTCTAAATTTTTAGATGGAAGATAGAAAAAGTAATACCATGGTTGTGAATATTTTTCTGGAAGTTAAAAAGTTCAATTTAAATTTTTCACAGAAGATAAAAAGTTCAAGTTCTCTTCTGAATTTTACCAAAGAACACAATTCAATTCTAATTTTCCTGGGAAAATGAAAATTTTCCACTTCAATTCAGATCTGTCTCAAAGAGATGAAAAATTAAAAATATTTTTCCAAATTTTTCATAGAAGATAGAAAAGTTCCACTTCGATTCTGAATTTTACCAAAGAACACAATTCAATTCTAATTTTCCTGGGAAAATGAAAATTTTCCACTTCAATTCAGATCTGTCTCAAAGAGATGAAAAATTAAAAATATTTTTCCAAATTTTTCATAGAAGATAGAAAAGTTCCACTTCGATTCTGAATTTTACCAAAGAACACAATTCAATTCTAATTTCTCCAGAAAAAATAAAAATCTTCCACTTCAGGTTTAAGTTCACCAAAGACATAAAGAACTTTAAAGTTCCATTCTAAATTTTTCCCGTAGAAGATAGAAAAAGCTACACCTTAGATGCGAATACTTGCCTTGAAGATAAAAAGTTCCACTTTAATTTTAAATTTTCTCAACGAAGTCAAGGAAAGTTCAAGTTCCCTTCTAATTTTTCCAAGAAAATAAAAAGGTTCTGGTTTTTCTCAAAGAACCAAATTTTTCATAGAAGATAGAAAAGTCCAAGTTCTCTTCTGAATTTTATCACAGAACACAATCCAATTCAAATTTCTCCAGAGAAAATAAAAATCTTCCACTTCACTTCTTTATTTGGCAAAAACATAAAGAAATTTAAAGTTCTATTCTAAATTTTTCGATGGAAGATAGAAAAAGTAATACCATAGTTGTGAATATTTTCCCGAAAGATAAAAAGTTCAACTTCAATTTTAAATTTTCTCAACGAAGTGAAGAAAAGTTCCAAGTTCTATTCTGAATTTTCTCAATGAAAAAGAAATAAGTTATTGATCAATTTTATTTTTCCAAATAATATAAAAATTATCCACTTCAGTTCTGATTTTTCTCAAAGAGATGAAAAAATTTTAAATACTGTTCCAAATTTTTCACAGAAGATAGAAAATTTCAAGTTCTCTTCTGAATTTTACCAAAGAACACAACTCAATTCTAATTTTCTCCAAAGAAAATAAAAAAACTCAGACTTTTCTAATAAACATTCTATGCGTCGACATGCTAACCTATCCTAAATAATAGAAATATAACAAAGTAATGCATAAAATATTTTTATTGAAATAACAACATGTAGAATATTAACATAAAAGTATATTACATACATTATAATACACTATTAATATATATGAGTCACTTTAAACATTTTGAATCTGTTCCATATAGAAATATAACAAAGTAATGCATAAAATATTTTTATTGAAATAACAACATGTAGAATATTAACATAAAACTAAATTACATACATTATAATACACTATTAATATATATGAGTCACTTTATACATTTTCAATCTGTTCCATATAGAAATATAACAAAGTAATGCATAAAATATTTTTATTGAAATAACAACATGTAGAATATTAACATAAAAGTATATTACATACATTATAATACACTATTAATATTTATGAGTCACTTTAAACATTTTGAATATGTTCCATAAAATAAATCATTAGGTTCTCTCTTGATAATAGAGTTACTCACTTCTCTTAGTTCATAACCACTTGAATAATCATTATTCCATTTTGAATCGTTACGACATTAAAAAATGACTATCGTATTGACATTTTGACTGACGAATTCAGACGATTCGAACTGGATTTATTAGGAGTTTCAGAAACTCATATCCCAGGGGTAGGAAGCATGAAATTAGGTGATATAGAGTTTGTTTACTCAGGCAGGAAGGATGGGTTACATAGACAGGGAGTAGGGCTCATGATGAATAAGGAAGCTGCTAAGTCTTGTTTAGGCTGGGAAGGTATTAATAATAGAATACTAATTGCTCATTTTATGACTAGAAAGTTCAAGGTATCAGTTATAGTAGTATACGCCCCTGTAGAACCGACTGATGGAGATACTAGTGACTCAGATGAATTTTACTTACAGTTACAGGAGCAAATAGACAAGGTCCCAGGTAGAAATATGATGTTATTGCTGGGAGATTTTAACGCCCAGGTTGGTAGAAATATGGATAGATGGTATCCCAGCTTAGGTAAATTTGGTGTAGGAAAAGAAAACAGTAATGGATACAGACTTTTGCAATTTTGTAGGTATAACAATCTAGTTATAACCAATACGGTGTTTGGTCATAAAATGGCTCATAAGCTAACATGGTATTCACGTGATGGTAAGACAGCAAACCTTATTGATTATGTTATAGTAAATCGAAGACTGGCAGGATCAATACAAGATACTAGGGTATATAGGAGTGCTGTTATTGATGTTAAAAGTAAAGATCACCATCTAGTAGTGTCAAGGGTTAATTTAAAGCTGAAATATCGGAAGGGTAATTACCTCCCGGGAAGTTATGATGTTAGTAGACTCCAGGATGAGAATTTGAGAGAAACTTTCCAGGAACAGTTGAATACTAAACTTGAGAGCTTAAAATTTGATAATGTGGAAGATGGTTGGAATAATTTTAGAAAAATAATTTGTGAAGTTGCTGAAGGTGTATTAGGGAAGAAAGCTAGATCTGCAGCTAAGAATATTAGTGAAAAAGCTTTAAGTTTAATAGAAAGGAGAAAGGACTTGTACAAGAATTATCTGAGTGATAGATCATATGAAAACAAAAGAAATGTAAAGAAAGTGGAGAAAGCATTGAAATATGAACTAAGGAGGTGTGAAGTGGAGGCCATGGATAAAATTGCCAAGGATTTAGAAGATGCAGCTAGACGGCATAATAGTAAAATATTGTACTGGCACGTTAACAAATTGAGAGGTAGTAGTCAATCCGGACTTGTCCCAGTTAAAGATAGGAATGGGGTGGCAATTAGCGATAAGACAAAAGCTAAAGCGAGATGGGCCGAACATTTTGAGAATTTGCTTAACCGAGATAGAGTTGCAGGAAAAAATATAGAGGAAAATGAAAAAGTTTGTGATACCTTGGATGTGAAGGAAGATTTGTTTTGTGAGGAGGAATTAGAAACAGTACTAAAAGGATTAAAGAATAATAAGGCTCCAGGTGCTGATAGGGTAGTAAATGAGTTTCTTAAATATGGTGGCTCTGAGGTTAGAAATAAGTTATTGGAGATTATGAATATGATTTTTGAAAAAGGGGAAGTACCTAATGATTTTAGGAAAACCTTAATTAAGCCACTTTATAAGAAAGGTGATAAAAGTGAGTGTGGTAATTATCGAGGCATTAGTCTGGTCTCTGTAGGTAGCAAATTGCTTAGTAATATGATACTTTTTAGACTGAGAGATGCCGTAGACAAAGTTTTAAGAGAAGAGCAGTGCGGTTTTAGAAAAGGTAGAGGATGTGTTGACCAAATTTTCACTCTTAGGTTAATAATTGAGAAGTGCCTAAGTTTTCAAACACCTTTGGTCCTTAGTTTTATAGATTATGAGCAAGCGTTCGATTCTGTTGATAGAGGAGCTTTAGTAAAGGTTTTATCCTTGTATGGTATACCAGACAAATACATTAAAGTGATTAGTGCTATGTACGAGAATAACACTGCTGCGGTTAAGGTAGGAAATGAGGTTAGCAGCTGGTTTTGTATTAAATCAGGAGTTAAGCAGGGTTGTGTTCTATCCCCCTTTATATGGATTATTTTGATGGACTTTGTTTTAAGGAGCACAGGAAAGGCAATGGGAGACCACGGAATCAAATGGGGAGGAAAAAGTCTCCTGGACTTGGATTATGCTGATGATTTAAGCATCCTAGATGAAAGTGTGAGCAAAATGAATGAAGTTTTAGAGGTTTTGCGAGTTCAGGGTGCTAGTATTGGTTTGAAAATTAATGTTAGGAAGACCAAGTCACTAAGGCTAGGAATAAGTGAAGATGAAAAGGTGACGTTGGGTAATGAAAAGATTGATCAGGTGGGCAGTTTCACTTACCTTGGTAGTATTATTAGTAAAGATGGTGGGAGCAGTGAAGATGTTAAAAATAGAATAGCCAAGGCTCAGGGTGTTTTTTCACAGTTAAAAAAAGTCTGGAAGAATAGGAAGATAAGTCTGCAAACCAAGATTAGAATCTTAGAAGCTACAGTGATGACAGTGGTCAAATATGGCTCTGAAGCATGGACGCTCCGAAAAGCGGATGAAGATTTGCTAGATGTTTTCCAGAGAAATTGCTTAAGGATTGTTCTGGGTACCCGGCTGACTGACCGTATTTCAAACAATAGGCTATACGAAAAATGTGGTTCAATACCACTTTCTAGGTCTATAATGAAAGAAAGGTTGAGGTGGTTAGGGCATGTTGTTCGGATGAAGGATGACAGATTGCCGAAGATTGTTCTTTTCGGCCAACCATCTAGGGCTAAACGGAAAGCAGGTCGTCCCCGTCTGGGTTGGGAGGACGTCATAAAGAAAGATTTAAAGGAAATGGGAACTTCGTGGGCGGGTGTAAAAAGGGAGGCTTTGAATAGATTGGGGTGGAGGAGGAGCGTGCGTAGCTGTGTTGGCCTCAGGCGGCTTGGTGCTGCGATGAGTTGTTAGTAGTAGTAGTAGTATTATTTAATTCATTGACCATATGATCTTTGGTAGTAATAATGTTCACTTATGCTTTATTCTCCATTAATTTATCTTGACATTCATTAGTGATATTGGCAGCCAATGCTCTTTTTATTTTGTCTGTGATTTCGTTGTCTATTATCACATTATTTTTACAGAGGTAACAGTTCTGAAACGTTGACAAGATATGATTTATGATGTTGGTGCAGCTGTATGCATGTCTTCTTTTGCCCTTTGCTTTCACTCGAATGCTAACACCGGAAAGATGTCGATAAGATCTATCAACGGCTAACATGTTACCAGAACCTTTAGCTAGAAGTTGTCCCTCTGCATCAACTATTATTTTTATGTTGGCATTCTCTTTGACTATTAACTTCCCTGGAAATGATACTTTCTTATATCCACCATTTGTATTACGGAAATTCTTGAGTACTCCAAAGGAATTTAACTCCTCACTTTCATGACAATGTAGGCATACATTCCCAATAAGATCTCCACTACTACTTTTTCCATAGTTCGAATATATCTCTTTGTCAGCATTCAAGGCAACGATGACTTTATCATGCATACACACTTTCCTCGAATAATTCATTTTCACTTCCTTTTAAATATGAGGTCGGTGTTTATCCGTCCAATGGATGAAAATTACTAATCTAATACATGCAATTTACTAGATAGTCTCGATAACCTACCATGGAGTACCACTGGGAAAGCCGCTTCTGATGTAAGAGCAAGCATAGAGTACGATTACTATAGCCGCAAGTATATTTCTTGTCATTATAGATGGCAGCACACCCCGTTTAGACACACAGTCATAGTGAGAGAGATGTGCAAAAAGTTAGGTTAATTTAGGTTCACTTAGAGTGGTGCGTCACTCTAAGTGAACCTAAAAAACCATAGGTTAGATTAGGTTAGGTTAGGATAGATTAGATTAGGTTAGGTTAAGTGGCGCGCGCCACTTAACCTAACCTAACCTAATCTAATCTATCCTAACCTAACCTAACCTAATCTATCCTAACCTAACCTAACCTAACCTAATCTAACCTATGGTTTTTTAGGTTCACTTAGAGTGACGCACCACTCTAAGTGAACCTAAATTAACCTAACTTTTTGCACATCTCTCTCACTATGACTGTGTGTCTAAACGGGGTGTGCTGCCATCTATAATGACAAGAAATATACTTGCGGCTATAGTAATCGTACTCTATGCTTGCTCTTACATCAGAAGCGGCTTTCCCAGTGGTACTCCATGGTAGGTTATCGAGACTATCTAGTTTATTGCATGTGTTAGATTAGTAATTTTCATCCATTGGACGGATAAACACAGACATCATATTTAAAAGGAAGTGAAAATGAATTATTCGAAGAAAGTGTGTATGCATGATAAAGTCATCGTTGCCTTGAATGCTGACAAAGAGATATATTTGAACTATGAAAAAAGTAGTAGTGGAGATCTTATTGGGAATGTATGCCTACATTGTCATGAAAGTGAGGAGTTAAATTCCTTTGGAGTACTCAAGAATTTCCATAATACAAATGGTGGATATAATAAAGTATCATTTCCAGAGAAGTTAGTAGTCAAAGAGAATGCCAACATAAAAATAATAGTTGATGCAGAGGGACAACTTCTAGCTAATGGTTCTGGTAACATGTTACTATCTACTACGAAAAAATTTAGAATAGAACTTTAAATTTCTTTATGTCTTTGGTGAACTTGAAACTGAAGTGGAAGATTTATATTTTCTCTGGAGAAATTACAATTGAAGTGTGTTCTTTGGTAAAATTCAGAAGAGAACTTGAACTTTTCTATCTTCCATGAAAAATTTGGTACAGTATTTAAAATTTTTTCATCTCTGAGAAAAATCTGATCCGAAGTGAAAAATTTTTATATTATTTGGAAAAATAGAATTGATCAATAGCTAATTTCTTTTTCATTGAGAAAATTCAGAAGAATGAACTTTTTTATCTTCTGTGAAAAATTTGGAAGAGTATTTAAAATTTTTCATCTCTTTGAGATAGATCTGAACTGAAGTGTAAAATTTTTATATTATTCGGAAAAATAGAAATGATCAATAACTAATTTCTTTTTCATTGAGAAAATTCAGAATAGAACTTGAACTTTCCTTGCCTTCGTTGAGAAAATTGAAAATTGAACTAGAACTTTTTGTCGTCCGAGAAAATATTCACAACTATGGTATAGCTTTTTCTATCTACTACGGATAAATTTAGAATAGAACTTTAAAGTTCTTTATGTCTTTGGTGAACTTAAAACTGAAGTGGAAGATTTTTATTTTCTCTGGAGAAATTAGAATTGAATTGTGTTCTTTGGTAAAATTCAGAAGGGAACTTGAACTTTTCTATCTTCTATGAAAAATTTGGAACAGTATTTAAAATTTTTTCATCCCTTTGAGAAAAATCTGAACCGAAGTGGAACATTTTTATACTATTTGGAAAAATAGAATTGATTAATAACTCATTTCTTTTTCACTGAGAAAATTCAGAAGAGAACTTGAACTTTTCTTCACTTCATTGAGAAAATTTAAAATTGAAATAGAACTGCTTATCTTCCGAGAAAATATTCACAACTACGATATAGCTTTTTCTATCTACTAAGGAAAAATTTAGAATTTGTAAAATTGGTTTAAGAAGGATATTAAGAAAAGAACTTGTTCTGAAAAGATGTAATAAAGCCTTTTAAAAAGTATTGCTTGATCCTGGGGTGTGCAAAAAAGTCGTAAAGTAGAGTTGTGGTGAAAAAGATAACTACTTCAACTTGTAAAATTGGTTTAGGAAGGACATTAATAAAAGAACTTGTTCTGAAAAGATATAATAAAGCCCTTTGGAAAGTATTGCTTGATGTTTGGGTGTACAAAAACGTCGTAAAGTAAAGTTGTGGGGAACAAGATAACTACTTCAACTTGTAAAATAGGTTTAGGAAGCAAATTACGTAAAGAACTTGTTCTGAAAAGATATAATAAAGCCTTTTGAAAAGTATTGCTTGATGTTGGGGTATTCAAAAAGCCTTATAGTAAAGTTGTGGGGAAAAGATGAGTACTTCAACTTGTAAAACGGGTTTAGGAAGGACATTAAGAAAAGAACTTGTTCTGAAATGCCCTTTGAAAAGTATTGCTTGGTGTTGGAACATTCAAAAGCTGTAAAGTAAAGTTGTGGGTGAAATGGATGGGTTCTTCAATTTGTAAAATGGATGGGTTCTTCAATTTGTAAAATAGGTTTAGGACGGTCACTAAGAAAAGAACTTGTTCTGAAATGCCATTTGAAAAGTATTGCTTGGTGTTGGGCATTCAAAAAGCTGTAAAGTAAATTTGTGGGTGAAAAGGATAGGTACTTCAACATGTAAAAATGGGTTTAGGATGGACATTATGAAAAGAACTTGTTCTGATATGCATTTGAAAAGTATTGCTTGGTGTTGGGGCATTCAAAAAAGCTGTAAAGTAAAGTTGTGGTGAAAAGGATGGGTACTTCAATTTGTAAAATGGGTTTAGGCGGGACATTATGAAAAGAACTTGTTCTGAAATGCCTTTTGAAAAGTATTGCTTGGTGTTGGGGCATTCAAAAAAGCTGTAAAGTAAAGTTGGGGGTGAAAAGGATGGGTACTTCAATTTGTAAAATGGGTTTAGGAAGGACATTAAGAAAAGAAATTGTTCTGAAATGCCCTTTGAAAAGTATTGCTCGGTGTTGGAGCATTCAAAAAGCTGTAAAGTAAAGTTGTGGGTGAAAAGGATGGGTACTTCAATTTGTAAAATGGGTTTAGGACGGTCACTAAGAAAAGAACTTGTTCTGAAATGCCTTTTGAAAAGTATTGCTTGGTGTTGAGCATTCAAAAAGCTGTAACGTAAAGTTGTGGGTGAAAAGGATGGGACCTTCAACTTGTAAAATGGGTTTAGGATGGACATTATGAAAAGAACTTGTTCTGAAATGCCCTTTGAAAAGTATTGCTTGGTGTTGGAGCATTCAAAAAGCTGTAAAGTAAAGTTGTGGGTGTAAAGGATGGGTACTTCAACCTGTAAAATGGGTTTAGGAATGACATTAAGAAAATAACTGGTTCTGAAATGCCTTTGAAAAGTATTGCTTGGTGTTGGAGCATTCAAAAAGCTGTAAAGTAAAGTTGTGGGTGAAAAGGATGGGTACTTCAACTTGTAAAATGGGTTTATGAAGGACATTAAGAAAAGAACTTGTTCTGAAATGCCTTTTGAAAAGTATTGCTTGGTGTTGGGCATTCAAAAAGCTGTAAAGTAAAGTTGTGTGTGAAAAGGATGGGTACTTCAACTTGTAAAATGGGTTTAGGAAGGACATTATGAAAAGAACTTGTTCTGAAATGCCTTTTGAAAAGTATTGCTTGGTGTTGGGCATTCAAAAGCTGTAAAGTAAAGTTGTGGGTGTAAAGGATGGGTAGTTCAACTTGTAAAATGGGTTTAGAAATGACATTAAGAAAATAACTGGTTCTGAAATGCCTTTGAAAAGTATTGCTTGGTGTTGGAGCATTCAAAAAGCTGTAAATTAAAGTTGTGGGTGAAAAGGATGGGTACTTGAACTTGTAAAATGGGTTTAGGAAGGACATTATGAAAAGAACTTGTTCTGAAATGCCTTTTGAAAAGTATTGCTTGGTGTTGGGCATTCAAAAAGCTGTAAAGTAAAGTTGTGGGTGAAAAGGATGGGTACTTCAACTTGTAAAATGGGTTTAGGAAGGACATTAAGAAAAGAAATTGTTCTGAAATGCCCTTTGAAAAGTATTGCTTGGTGTTGGAGCATTCAAAAAGCTGTAAAGTTGTGGGTGAAAAGGATGGGTACTTCAATTTGTAAAATGGGTTTAGGACGGACATTAAGAAAAGAAATTGTTCTGAAATGTCCTTTGAAAAGTATTGCTTGGTGTTGGAGCATTCAAAAAGCTGTAAAGTAAAGTTGTGTGTAAAAAGGATGGGTACTTCAATTTGTAGAATGGGTTTAGGAAGGACATTAAGAAAAGAACTGGTTCTGAAATGCCGTTGAAAAGTATTGCTTGGTGTTGGAGCATTCAAAAAAGCATTAGAGTAAAGTTGTGGGTGAAAAGGATGGGTACTTCAACTTGTAAAATGGGTTTAGGATTGACATTAAGAAAATAACTTGTTCTGAAAAGATATAATAAAGCCTTAAAAAAGTATTAAAAAATGGGGGCTCAGGGGCCTTTGGGACGGCGGGGGGCCCTTTGGGAGCCCGGGGGACCTTTGGGGACCGGGGGCTTCCTTCGGGGTTGGGGTATGGGGATCGGAGCCCTTTGGGGTTGGGGTAGGGACCTCACGACACTGTTCAAATGGAACTTGTGTATTATAACGACCACAGAGTTTCACCCTCAAATCCTCTTCTAAAACCTCTTCTAAAATCATCTTTTAAAATGTCTCTAACTGTTTCGCCGAAATAACTCCCTAAAATGTCTAAAACGCTTTCGCCCAAATAACCCCTAAACATAATTTCAGCGTGTTCCTTTTGTTTTTGGCATCCCTGCGCTGTCACATTTGAAATTACTAAGAAACCCTTTCCCGCGCTAATCTCTTCATCTCTAAGATCAAAACATTCGCCCGGAAACAATTCTCCTGGAAGAACTCCAAAGACATTAATAAACTTCGCCCCGGAGACAGTTCTCCTTGGAAATACATCAAAGACATTAATAAACTTTGCCCGGAGACATTTCTCGGAAACGTGTTCTCCCTGGGGATTCCATGCCCATATATGGTGCCCCGTCGAACTGACAGCACAGGTGTTCTCCCTAGGGACTCTATGCCCATATATGGTGCCCCGTCGAACTGACAGCACAGGTGTTCTCCCTAGGGACTCTATGCCCATATATGGTGCTGCCACGTGGTAATGTCACGATCAATAGGGTCATTTCTACTTAAGTTAACGACAAGTTAAAAATTTAAAATTTTCTTTAACCAGATCAATAGGTGTAGGTAATTCGATATTCAACATTTCGAGACATGTTGCCAAAATGCCACACCTTATGACGTAATAAGACCGTTCTTTGAATGAGTTAACGACTTCTAGTTAAAAATTTGGACATTTTTAGTAACCCCCCCCCCCATAAAAAGGAGGTATAAATGTTGTTAAAATTGATATTCAATATCTCCAGAATGACTATAAGTATCGAGTTGAAACAGTGAAGGGGTAGTTGAAACAGTGAAGGGGTAGTTGAAACAGTTGAAACAAGTGAAGGTGGAAAAATATGACTAGGAGGACTATAGAAGGGGTGAGATAGGGAAAAGTACACATCAACACTGTCCTTCTACATAGACTACATGACAGAATTTCTTTTATCAGGTGGTGATAAAATAACTGATGTCCCCCTTTTACCACAAGTTCAAATTTATTCTTACGATTTCATTTCGTAGCTTGAAAACACGTTGCTTTTATTTATACTTTGAAACAAATGTTCTTCCACCTTTTAAAAATTAGACATCAAAGTGTTGGTAACCAAATTTTAAATATTTTTTTTCTTGTGTCCTTTAATACGTAACGTCTGTGTTTTAACCTCGAAAGAATTTCCTTCTAACTTTTAAAAAAGTAACTACATGCTATTTATTGTATTAGTTCGACATGAATAGCACATGAGTAGGCTAAACTTTATGAGTAGTATTTTTCAGTAGATTAGGACTTTCTTTGGCTAAATTTCAATTTTTGAGGTAACACATCTGCTTAATTTGAGCTGATTAGGGAAATAATAAAATAATATCTTAAGACTTTATATAACTTACACAACCCATTCGACCGGATATATGTTTTCCAGAGGAATTGTCTACGGACAGTTGTGGGTGCCCGTTTCATATTTAAAAAAAAACAAGCTGGACAAAAAAAGGTGGTTCTATTTCTAGGGCTACAACGAGGGAAAGGTTGAGATGGATATGACACATTTGGCAGATGAAAGATGACACGTTGCCAAAGGGTGTCCTTTTCGGCCATCCATCTAGAGTCAAACGAAGCTTTAGCAGGAAGAAAAGCAGGTCGTCCCTGAACGAAGAGGGATGAAGTCGCAAGGAAGGATTGACAGGAAACTGGAACTTCTTGGGAGGAACTTCCCTGAAACTCAGGGAACTTCTCAGAACAAAGAGGGATGAAGTCGCAAGGAAGGATTGATAAGAAATTGGAACTTCTTGGGAAAAACTTCCCTGAACGAAGAGAGATGAAGTCGCAAGGAAGGATTGATAGGAAACTGGAATTTCTTGGGTGGGAAGAGAGAAGTTTTGAATAGATCGGGATGAAGGGGAGGCGTGCATAACCGAGTTGGTCACAAGCGGCTTGGTGCTGCTGTGAGTTGTTAGCAGTAATTTTTGTCTAAATTATTCCGTTCTTTTTTATACTATATTTTGTGTGTATGTTGCTCTCAGCACTACTGTTTCTTCCACAAGTGACTGACATAGCGCTTTTTCGTTAAATAAAGCCTGTCTTCTTATTCACTTTTTAGCAATGTTCAAAGGGTCAGGATCATGCCCCTACTCTATTGATGGGAGGGAAGAATTGCTTAATGATCAAATTGCAAGCAGCCCTAATGGAAAATTTTATACAGACGACGATGAAAGCTCAGAATTTGAATATGGTTCTGAACTCTACGACTCCGACCACGAAGATGTTGGAGCTTTTGTCGAAGGAGATGGTGTAGGTACCAACAATTCAAGTCAGCTATCTAGCCATAGCAAATTGAGGTAAGAAACGCCTTTGGTAAAGTACCTAGGACAGGACCTCGGGAAAAAAACGCCTTTGGTAAAGTAACTAGGGCAGTAATGTTGAAATCTGATTGTCTGAATTTATTAAGTCGAAAGTTAGACAACCATACAATCTTCAAAAATTAGGATTTGAATTTTGAATGAAAAAGACATCAATGTGCATTTTTCGGCAGTATAAGACCCGAAATTAAAAAAAAAAAAAACGTTGGTGAAAAATAAGCTAAAAACATATGGCACCGAGCAGCTGCTTAAGAAGATATAGCTTTCTTATAAAGGTATAGTTTTCTTCGGGAATCAAAAGACTGTTACTGTCTGAATTTCTACAACAAAAAGCGTTTTTAAATTTAATTAAATACTTTTGCTTATTTATTCTCACGGTTCAACGTGGCAACAGTGATGAAAATGTAACACTGTCCTAGAAACTTCGCAGCTTCGGAGGAACCGAAGTAGAAATCTTTGAATGGCCGTTTTCAGGTATTAACATGTCTAAAATTGGTACAGGAGGGAAATGTTTGTATTTAGATGTCTTTTGCACTTCAATGCAACGGTGGTAGCAATTCCCCATCTCAGTTCTTCAACATTGCAAGGGGTCTTAACTTGTCACTAGCCTTTTATAGTTAAGTGCGAGCCCGGGCCAGGCCGTACCCAGGATTTTTTCGGAGAGGGGTTTACTAAAAAAAAATTTCGGGAGGGGTTTTACACAAAAAAAAACACTAAAAAACGAATAAAAATTTTGTTTATATCCGTTTTCGTTACGTTTTTACGAGTCAGAAAAGCATTTCGGGGGGGAGGGGGGGGGGTCAAACCCCCCTAAACCCCCCCCCCCCTCTGGGTACGGCCTTGAGCCCGGGCGATATTTGTGGTAACCTTTAGTGATAAAAGATGAAACTAAACAAAAAAATAGAAAACAAAGTAAAACAAAGATTCCTGCTTAGGTAAACAAAGAAAAATGTTTAAACGAAAGTAAAAAAAAATACATTTTAAATGTCAGTCTCCCTCCTACGGGTAGGCCTAATACCCTTCGAAATAAATTACTAGGTTAAAATAACGAACTACTTAAATTACTCTGAAGTTCGAAATGATAATTCCGAATAAAACATGATCCTGTTTAATTGTGATATTTCACAGGTGGGAATTAGCCGAACATCGAATTGATAGTTCTGGAAGAATCATGAAACCCTGCATCACAAGTCGAGAAAGATGGCGGCAACAAAATGTTAGTGGTGCTTTTGCTGAGCTAAGAAAATTAGTCCCAACATATCCACCGGACAAGAAGTTGAGCAAAAATGAAGTTCTGAGACTAGCAATCAAATATATTCAACTATTGTCAAGTATAGTTGCGTGGCAAGAAAAACAGTGAAAGAAAAGTAATTTATTGTGATCATTTTGCCATTCCCATTCCAAGTTCCTTATAGATACCATATGTATATATTCTTTGAAAATAAAATATCGTGCGATGTCAATCATTCAAGAATATCATTTTGCTAAGGAATTTAACTTTTAAATAGAATTTCAAATGCCAAGAAGACATAAATAAATTTTGAACTGGAATATCTCAAACCTTAGTTTTTTCTAGAACACTCCCGTAGAATTTTGATAAACAAAATTTCTCAGAATTCTTCTTTTTTAGTGCATGATCCCAAGGCCGTATCCGGGGGAAGGGGGGGTTGAACACATCCCCCCCCTAATGTTTGTCTGGCTCGTAAAAACGTAACAAAAATGAATATAAACCAATTGTTAATGCAGTTTTTTTTATTTTTAGTAAATCCCCCGGAACGATAAATTCTTTTTAACCCCCCTCCCCCCGGAAGGAAATCCTGAATACGTCCCAGCATGCTCTCTGCATATCTTTAATACATGCTACCGAGTACACGCATGCATCCTTAGTGCATGCTCTGCACATATCAAACAGAGGAATGACTTACGGTAATTTTCATTGTGCAAACTTCATCAAACCGTTCCCAGAGAAAATTATAATGTTATCTCCCACTGTGGAGGCATATCCAGAGTTTCTTTTTGAAGTTAAGGGCGATATTATTCAATGCGCTTACGAAAAAGTTTATGCATAATTGTACATCAGCTATTATGGAGAAGGGCCAATGGGTCTTTGCGTAGGGGAGCGGAAGATAATATATATATATATATATTTATATAAACACACATATCAAACAGAAGAATGACTTACGGTAATTTTCATTGTGCAAACTTCATCAAACCGTTCCCAGAGAAAATTATAATGTTATCTCCCACTGTGGAGGCATATCCACAGTTTCTTTTTGAAGTTAAGGGCGATATTATTCAATGCGCTTACGAAAAAGTTTATGCATAATTGTACATCAGCTATTATGGAGAAGGGCCAATGGGTCTTTGCGTAGGGGAGCGGAAGATATATATATATATATATATATATATATATATATATATTATATATATATATATATATATATATATATATATATATATATATATATATATATATATATATATATATATATATATATATATATATATATATATATATATATATATATATATTTATATATATATATATAAGCCGAGACAATGAGCTTTCTGTAACAAACACAATGTTCAACCACTGACAAAAAGTCACTTGATCGTCCCCAGATCGAAGGACTGTCAGCACGTTAGATTGGATACTGGTATTTGACCGGTGAAAATCTTCGTTCACAGACACAGTGATTTTAACTGGTGAAGATTTTGACAATGATCATAACCTCTTCATTTCATCACTTTGCATGCGATTTAAGGCCAATGTCGAATCCAAACAAACGACAAAGCACACTATAAAAGATCAAAGACCGAACAAGAATACAAAAATAGTAGCAATTTCAGGAAAGGCTGAATCTCACAGTAAACACAAAAACCCTGAAGCGGTTCAGAGGTTCCCACACAAAAAAATACAACAAGGAGCCTCCCCAAAGATCTCTGAAGTCAGAGGTAGAATATACACTGAAATCTCTCAAGCCAACTAAGCATCCGGAACAGAGGAAATACATGCGGAACTTCAAAGTAGAATCTCATCCCGTCGCCGATATGTTCCATAGAACAGTATCAGCTATATGGAAAATAAAATACTACTCCGAGTACTGGTCACGATCTGTCATAGTCCCCTTGGATAATAAAGGATGCAAAATTAAATGCAAAGATATTGTTTACTTGCCAACGCAATAAAACTCTCGCAAAAACGTTCTTACATCGCATAAGAAATGTCACAAGACATATAGTACCTGCTTAGCCAGCTGGATTCCGTCAGAATAGATTAACAATCGATCAAATCTTTTTCATCAAACAAATTTTGAAGTGGTATTTGGAATTTGACAAAGAAATATATCAATAGTTCATCGACATCAAGAAAGCATTTGACCTGATCTGACGAGATTGTCTCTGGTAAATCTCGGCTCTCTAATGAGTTCCCTCTAATACCATCGATGTTATAATAGATAGTGGAGGTCTGCAGACAAGTGAGGGTCTTATTGAAGAATTTTCAAACGCTAAAAGTATTTTCGATGGTTGCCTCCTCTCAACCACTCTGTTTCGCCTATTCCTGAAGGTTGTGCTAGCAGTTGTCCTTAATGAGACGAAATTAGTGTTAGGGGAATATGTGTTGATGTTAGGGGAATATGTGCAAATGTTGATGGCGTCTGAATGGAACAACAGAAGAGCTCTAAGTCAGTGCACACACTACTGACGAAGCAGCTACTTCCTTTGGAATGAAGATAAACAGCAAAAAGAACAAGGCAATTAGAGAAGGCGGCATTCACAAACATTCCGCCTCGCACCAAAGTCACTATTCAGAGCAAGGAAATCGAGTGAGTCGATCAGTTTCTTTATCTAATAAGTGTTCTGTGATCTACAAATGACTCCTCAAAAGATACAAAAAGACTTTACCATGACAGATACGAATTAACCATGTTCATTGATTCCAGTTCCAGCGTAAGGTGCTGAGACATGGACCGCAAAGCCTGTTGATAACCACCGACTGGCAGCTTTCAAAGCTAAATCACTTTAAAAGCTTGCTAGAATCACTTACCTGGATCGCTATCAAACCGTTTTCTCGGACTTTCAAAAGATCATGCAAACTATCCAATTCCAATAGCTTTGATCGTTAAGGCATGTCCACTGTACCCTAACTCCTCAAAAAAAAAAAAAAAAAAAAAAAAAAAAAAAAAAAAAAAAAAAAAAAAAACATTGAAGGAAAAATTAATGCCTCTCGACCAAGAAGACAGCCTCCCAAGAGTTGGAGGGAAGAATTTTCAGCCCCTCCCTTCCAACTACTACTGAGGACTGCGACAAGCAGGGAGGTACACCAAAAATATTTCTCCATCAAAAGGAGCAGCCACAAGCCAGCCAATCCTACCAAATGAGAGTTAAGTAAGTAAGTACAACTTTTTTAAAGGTAACTTTATCGCATGCAGAACAATAGTCTGCATAGCACAGGTCCCAATCTCCTGATTGTCTGCCTTCGCCTGGGAGTGCAATGCGTGGTTGGGGAAAATCATTTGACATTTGTCACGGCTTTTCCCAGAGGAATCTGGTACAAATTTGGAGGTTGGTCAACTAAGTAAGTACTGTAAGTAAGCTGATTATAAATATGAAAAAAAAATTAAATTAAAGTTGATCATCAATAGTTATCAACAAACATGAATTTGTATTTATTTTTTTATACAATGGAGTTAAATTTTAGTAGAAACAAGGAGCAGGATATTTTGACGAAGGTCAGACAATAAAATTTAATAGACATGAGAAATTTAAAATCCCTGTCTACAAAATATGAGTATTTTAGTTTTCAGAGAAAGATAGTCATGCATGCATGTTTTTTCTTCAGTTTTTTTTCCAGCCATTAATTATTGAAAAAAGGGTTCGTTCAAATTAAAATTCAAAGATCTAATGTCCTTTCTAAGTAGCAAAAACGACTATGCCACAGGAAAAAACAGCATCCTGGCCCATACAGCAGCAACTCTAGCCCGAGCAGGGGCAAAAACAATTTCGAACGAGAAAACTCTAATACTCATTAAAAAGTAAGCGTATTTACATAGCCTCCTAGTCAGAGAACCAAAAATGGCGGGCGATATACCGCAGGTATATACATGGCGTGTTTCACAGCGTTGAACCCCATCTACTAAGGCGTTGGCCAACGGGTTATTTTATGGGAATAGAGGGTACCTAAGGTCAAAAATACAATTTGGACACATATTTTTACACATAATATGACAGGTGATCTAGATGAGCTGAATGAATATTTATATGATTATATATTCACCAACTTACCTTCTTTCATTGGGAACAATATGAATATAACATTGGGAAGAATATATAACCATAGTACTCTCTTAATAAAATGAATAGAAATGAAATTTAGTGAACACGTTTCTTTCAAATACAAGTCAAGATTTACATTAGGATAAAAAAGAACATAAATGATTCCTTGTGTATTAGTTGGGCTGCCCCCTCCTCAACCCTTTCTGTCTTTGTATGTAAAAGCCTGAATTCTTTCCTCAAATTTAAAAACAACTGACCAAACAGAATGACAATTGGAATGGGTTATAAGATTGAAATAGTTTCTTAAGTAACTCATTACTTCAAGAACGAATTCTGTGACGCAGGGGCAGTAAAAATTGGAGAACTTATTAATGCAAATTTGCTTCAACAGCAAAATTTTCAATTCAAATATTTTATGGTCCAATCAGTAAATAAGACACTTACAATTAGGCTATCCACTAACTACATTTGTTGCACTCATAAATTCTTTCAGTAAAGCTTTGCTGAAAACTTTATAAAACTTTTAAGCTTTATAAAACTTCAGTGTGAAGAGCAGAGGGTTGAGAAGAGGTAAGTCCTCATCACCATCACATAAAGAACAACTTCTCTTTGTTTTAGGTTTTAATATCAGATTAATTTCGTTTGAAAAAAAAATACTTCTTTATTTAATTTGAGGGTGTACATTGCTTCCTTCTAAATGGCAGTCAAAAGAACCCTGCAAATTACAATTTTGTATAAATACTTATACACAGGCTGAGGCAGGATTTTCCCACTGCTGAGAGAGACTTAGAGCCCCACACATGAAAAAATATAACTTAAAAATACATGCTTTTCGTTTTTCGAACCCCTTGGGAAATCCTACGAGGGGGGATCCTGTGTGCATCTACATTTACTATTTCCCACGATTGCAAAGTATACTTTTGTCAAAGAAACATTAAAATACAGCTAATATCAAGAGATAGATGTAGAAATATTGACTGAAGTAAATATCTGGGGAGAAAAAGAATATAATAAGTAAGTGAGAAAATACAAACAAACTTGCCTCTGTTCTTGTAACCATCGTAATTATCTGTATAAAGCGGAATAAATGTTTTCAGTTTTCAGTTGTCAGTTTCCCAGCCATATTGGCTACTTCTAGTAGATAAGTTTGATATCTATAAACAATAAGGTTAATGGTTTCTTTTATAGAGGAAGGTAACTAGGTGATATTCAGTAGATAGCCTAGAGGCACAGGCTATGCAAAGAGAAAAAGCTTACATGCTCTTTTCTCTTGTCCTGGGAAGGTAAAAAAGCATATCAACCTTATTCCTGAATAGAAAAGCTATACCTACAAATTTGTTGTTTTTCCAATGAAAATACAAAAAAAGTCGTTTTTAATGATAGAATCTCCCAAAAAAGGTATTTTCGAAACTGGGGAGAGGAGGGAAACACCGTCTCTCCCCAATTAAGGCCATTGAGTGAACATTCAATAAAGATATGTTTATAAGACAGGTAAGTATTTAGCTGTTTAATCGTATACTGTTAGAATGAAAGGACCAAAACCGTTGGATTATCAATTTTTTTTTACACAAATGGAATACAAAAAAAATAATAAAACCAAGTATAAATAATAAAAATCACAAATGCTCCTAACCCTAAAAATGTATCAACTCCATGCAGTATTTAGAATATTTTTACTTCAATTTTTGATTTTACATCAATTGTCTTATTACTGCCAAAGATTGCCTCCAGCTATCTTTGTAATTACCCAAAAATATTTTATACCATTATTTCCTTTTGGTGTTTCAGGAGGGGGGGGGGGGTTCAGATATCATCGCAGGGTAAGATAAAGGTTAACACTAGGGCTTTGGACAAAGTGTTTAAGATTTGATTTTTAAAAAGGACATAAAATAAGAAATCAAATGATACTACTTTTATTAGCATTTTTCCTTTTAATGCAACCAACCACGGCAAATTTACCAATCAGGGTTGGGTTACATAGGGTTAGCTTAAATGGGGATTAAGTTACATAGGGGGGATGAGTCAAGAAATAATGTAATAAGTAAAGAAATAAAAAAAAGAAAAAACAACAAAAACTTAAAATATCAATCAATTTCTTAGTGTTCCTCCATTGACCTTTCTCATACCAAGACAGATAGATACTTTATTTTATGATTTAACCAAAACTAGGTATAAACAAGAAGGAAGGAAAGTAAAAAACAAAACAAATAAACGCTACAAAATAAATAAAAAAAGACAGTTAAAATCACATATTTGAAAAAAAAATACACAAAAACTAGTCAAAATTAAGCCTATTGGTACAAGTTAAAAATCAATTCACAATGGTCTGACCTCTCTTATTCCTAATGAACAGTGCTTAGAATTATCTAATAAGTTTGCTTTTAGGGCTGATGTGGCCCCCATTCTCAGTGTTAACCTCCATCTTACCCTGTTATGATAACTCAACGCCCAAAAAGATGAAAAAACGAATGAAAAATATAAAAGTAAATACTATAGGACACCAGAGGTTTAAAAAATTCTTTAGCTCCAATTCAAAATCAACCACTAAGTGAATATTATAGGGAGGCTTGGGTCAGTGATATTTTCATTTTAAAACAGTCTTTAAGTGAATAATAAGAAAAGTTTTATTTCGAAAATAATTAAAATGTGCTTTTAAACTTTAATTATTAATATAGAAACCTTAAACAATTTCCATGGATTGTTCATCTGATACAATACAATACAATACTATTTCCTATTACTCACATTTATTCTTGTAACTTTCTCTTTTTATACATCTTCTAACTGTCTGACCAAATTAAGTAGTATCATTAAACAAAAGTTAGATTCCTTATTTCATTTTTTTTCTATAAGTTTTGGATATATTTAAGGGCTAAAGCCCTTTTCTGGCAAAATTTATTCAGTGCCATTTGGAAAAGAAAGGGGTTGATAATTCAAAACAAAGTGGGATAGGGTCTAGGAACACAGGAGTGGATTTCAAGAATTTTAAGAAGTTTATTGTCATTATATTTGATTTAATGGAATTTATTTTCATATGTAAATTCTTGGCTTCATCCAAAACATCGGGAGAATTTTGAGGGGGTCACTTTTGAAATTTCTATGACATGCTTCAAGGATTGGCAAGCCATCTACATATTAATTTATTTGAGACCAATTTCAATAATTATTACTAGATATAAGAATGATCCTAATGAGGTTCCTTGAGGAATTCCAAACTTAGTAGGGAGAGGTTAAGAGAAAATATTTTTGTATTTTACAACATGGAACCTATTTGAAAGAAAACATATATAAAATTTACTAAGAGAGTGTTTACTTCAAGGTTATTCAGTAATAAATGAATTAGGATATTGTGATCAACCAAGTCCAATGCTAAAAAATATGAACATGATATAAGGCCAAGCAGCAATTCCTCAGATGATAGAAAAATCTAGCACCTGAAAGTAAAACTACAATTTAAAAAAAACTTTTTTCAAAGTTTTTTCATCTGAAATATTATTAGAAATAATATTTATCATAATCTCCCATCTGGTATTCCCTACACCCTACACCAGGCAAGAATTTTCAACACTTAGAACAAAGTTTTGTTAATACATAATGAAGGCTCCCCAAAGTAATATCAGGCCTCACGATTTACAGGATGTTTTCAGATTGCCATCAAAATTGGGACCACGTCCTATACTTATTCGGTTTCCGAATGCATATCAAAGAGACATTATTTTGCGCAACGGGAGAGTTTTCGGACAGGATCGTGTGTTTTTGACTCCGGATTATTCACCTCCAGAACAAGAGGTTAGAAACAAATTAAAACCAATACATCAAGAGGCACGCACCAAGAACCTAAAACCTAAGTGGAAGGGAATGAAGTTAATAGTTAATGAAACCACTTACGAGTATAATAGAGAAACTGGCACTGTTCGATCATATAATCGACGTACCCAAGTTGAAGCCGCTAACAATCCAGCGGAGGGAACGAGCTCCCAAACTCACAGGGAAAGAACAAGCAGTTTCCGGTCTCAATCAGGAGAGACAAGAAAAAGATCCTTCTCAATAGAGACTGTTGTGTCAGAATTTGGATCCGCTTTTGGAAGCGAGGGCGAAGATAACGACTATCAGAACTCCAATAAACGAGATCTAAGCCTCAATAGTAGTGTAGAACAAGAGCCAAGTAAGGCAGCAAGAATGGAAAATTATAGAAAAACAGTGAAAAATAGGAACTCGCGGGCTGTGGGAAACAGTTTGAACGTTTTTTGTTTGGTCATTGGAATATTCAAGGTGTCACAAGTGAAAAGTTGGAAAGGATTAAACAAACAAACGATTTTGACGTGTTGGGTATTGTAGAGACGTGGAAAAGTGTAGAAGAAAGTTTGAATATTGAGGGACATGAAGAGTTTAAAGCATGCAGGAAAAAAAAAAGTAGAAATAGTAGAACGTACGGGGGCCTATCTGTGTTCGTGAAAGAAAGAACGTTTGCTTCAGTTAAAAGGCTACCTAGTAAAAATGAGAATGTTGTGTGGATTATGCTTTGTTTAAAGTGCTAAGGAATGTATATTATATTAGGTTCCATACAATTACCGCCTCAGTCTAGCTCGTATTCAAACGAAGATACTTGGAAACTTCTGTCTGAGGAAATGGCTGTTGTACGTTTGAAGTATCCGCATATGGGATTTATTTTGATGGGGAATTATAACGCGTACACGGCCGATTTTTTAGAACAACGTGAAACTTGTGATGGTTTTAATTTTGCAGATCCTTTAATTCAAGAAGAAGAACGTTTGGAGAATTTAAGGGGAAGGCATACAAAAGACAAGGGAAGGAGAAAGAACGCTTGGGGAAGTAAGCTTTAACATTTTTGTGAGGAGCATGGTTTGATAATGGTTAATGGAAGGGTTGGAAAGGATAAGGGGATAGGAGAGTTTACATGTTTGTCAGGTAAGAACCCAAGTTTAATTGATAATATTTTAGTTGATGGTTGTCTCTTGTTGTGCTGTGCGGATTTTGAGGTTCTGGAAATGGTTGGCTCCGACCATTTGCCATTGCTGTTAGAGATCAGAGTGGAAGATCGTCGACGGAAAAATAAGGTTATAGAAAAGGTTTTTGAAAATAATGCACTAGATTTAAGAAAAAATGTAAAAATAGAGAGAGTAGTAGATATTTATGATGAAGATTTATTTAAGGTTAATGTAGGAAACAAAAATTTAGAGAAAGAGATGGAGAAGATTATTGAGTTAGTTGAAGTGGGCAAAGTAAGTGAAGTAAGTGAAGCAGTATGTAATTTAGAAGAATCGCTGAGGCAGATATGTGAACTACGGAAAGAGAAGAAATCGACAAAAACATTTTTTTATTACGAGTGTGAGAATCTTCGACTCATTGTACAAGAGAGCCTAAGAAAATTACACTCTTCCCAACCGCAAGGAATAGAGAATAATTTTAGAATTTACAGGGAGAATAGAAAGCGGTATAAGAAGATGATAAGAGAGAAAAAACAATGCGAAGCAGCAAAGGAAGAAAAAAAAACTTATTAAATGATTCAGGGAAAAAAATACACATCAATTCAGGAAAGCTGTACATAGGTCACTGAAGGGAGAGGCACACAAGACATATTCTTTGGAAACCTGAACGGTGGGAACAGCACCTCAGGACACAATCGGTAAACGGAAACCAAATGGAAGATCTCAAAAACATTTTACCAGAAATTATACCTTTTGGATCCCTGATAGAAGGAGGCACGAAATTGATAGCACCAATTTCGGAACAGGAGATATGGGAGGCTATGAAATCAGCTAAAGAAAAAGCTACAGGTAGAGACGCAATTCCACTACGAGTATGGAAAAATGCAAAAGAAGTATGCATGCCCATTTTAACTGTCGTTTTCAGCCATATATTTTTATTGTACAGCAGGCCAATCGAATGGACAACATCTATAGCTGTACCATTATATAAAAGAGGAAACAGCAAAGAATTCTCAAATTACCGACTAATCCAGATTTCTCCAATAGTTAGCAATATTTTTTGTAAGATAGTAGATAGTCAGCTAAGAAAATGGCTAGAAGAATTAGGGAAATTAATAAAAGAGCAGGTCGGGTTTAGGAAAGAAGGGGGTACATGAGAGCAGGTTTTTATTTTACATAGTATAGTTAGAAAAGGAATCATGAAAAGAGGGGGTAGGATTTACATAGCCTTCCTGGACATAAGAGGGGCTTTTGATAATGTGATCAGAGCTATGCTAGTTAAGCAGCTTTTGGAGATCGGATTGCCAGTAAATTTTGCTAGATTAATTGTAGGAATATATAGTTCAGTAGGCCTAGTTGTTAGGATGCTAGGTAAGGTATCCGGGAGAATTTTGACATGAATAGGTTTAAAACAGGGATGCCCACGGTAACCAAATTTGTTCAGTGTGTATTAATAAGAAGAAAACGGTAATTGTAGTTTTTAGGAAAGGTGGAAAATTAAGGAAAGATGATGAACTTAGACTTAAAGGTGATTTTATAGAGATTAAAAAAGAATTCATGTATTTAAGGGTTAAGTTTTTTGGAATGGTAAGTATGCACAGGAGGTTAAGCATAGAGTACAAAAGGGAAATATGTGTATGAATTTTATTTTAAAAAGTGAGGTTGGGAAGATTAGGGATTTAGCTAGACCCCGGCGCCGCACCGATGAGGAAAGATCGGCGGCGGCGGGGTCAAAAACAGCACGCCGCGAAGCTTCGCGGGTAAGATGTCGGCGGCGCGCCGCCGGTAAGATGTCGGCGGCGCGCAGCCGGCGCGATCAATGTTTACCGCAAACATTAGTGTTTTCAACAGTCTTTCTCAAATCACAGCTTAAATTTACAACAGATTCGAGCCTATTCATGAGTTCAAAAATTCACAAGTCGCTGGCTGGAATCTGGTCTTCTTCGTTATTCATCAAGAGAAGTAGACATCTGGTAGAAACGAAATGGCTGTGGCGTTTCAGAACCCTTGTATAATACGAGTAGTTGAAGTATCTATTAGCTATGTATTCTTAACATAAATAATTATCAAAATTAGTAGTTTTTTCATCGAGCATTACTGCATACAAAACTTCAAATACCGCATCAAAAAATCTGTCAGTTATCTGGGTAAAAACTTTGAACATAGAAGCTTAATTTTTTCATAATGCCCTTTGCCTATATCTGTTTTGTCACCTTTAAAACAGTTGAAATGGGTGAATTTGATATTGATTGTTTTTTTTGGCGCTTTTGGATTCCTAAAAAGCCTTCTTGTATTACAAGCTGGTTTTTAATAACAATTTAAAAAAAATTGCATTTGAAAGTATTTTTGGCTTCTTTATAGAACAGTAGTAAGGCAATGCACAGTCCGAGCAGTGATTGCGTAATTTGTCTTACCTCTCGTCTGAGGCATGAATATACAGTGTAGTCTAACCGGCACATTGGCTTATCAAGGACAGTCGCCTATTACTATGAATGGTAGTTGCCCTACCAGACGGGTTTTCTAATGTGAAACTCATTTTTTTGGGGGTCAATCGGTTAGAGAGAGCGGTGGTTAGTCCATATGGTAACTTGATTAGTTGTTTTTTTTAAAAAACTTGGTAAGGTATAATGTACTCAAGCAAAAACCCTATAAAATGTTCATACACTGCATTCCAATTTTCATTATGTTTTAACACATTGTTTATAGTACACTACATATTATTAACTTTGAAAACAATGGATTCTTCAATTTTCAATGTGAGTACACTTTTCATTCTTTTATTTCCCAACAAAAAAAAATAAAAAAAAAAACGTTTTACTAGTAAATTCAAATTTCAGGGGGACTTAGCCCCCTCCCCTCCAAAAATACAAAATCTTAAGAATATAATGACTATATTCGATAGAAAACGGCAAAGCACGCTTTTTTCTATTATGTAAATAAAATCTCTCCTCCACAGCTATGTTTACAAGTTTTAATTGTTTTGAAAAACAGTTCTTTATCATTCAGAAACAAGCTTTTTCCAAACATGCTGTATTTTTCCGGTTTAAATGAAAAGCTTGCGTGTTACAAAGAGAGGGACAGTTTTGGGGGGTCAAATTTCACAGGCTCTTGCTATAAACGGGCTTTGTCTAATTCCGATGTCGCGGCTATACTTACAAGCAGTTTCTCAACATTTATGGTGACAATCCACGTCTGAACGACTTTCTAGTGCTAAATGATGAATGAGGCGCTGATTCCCCTATCCCTCCCCCTAATGATTTTAATAATAATTCTTTTGGGATTTCCTTGAAAAATATCATTTTTTTTATTTTCAGTGAAAAAATAGTGCCTTCATGATTCTGAGTAACTCATTCCACCCCCCTATTTTTTGAGGGGGTGGTAACGCACGGATGACATTGTGACACTTTGGTGGTGGTTAATCGAAGCTCTCGTTGACGGTGTTCGGTTGATGTGCCCTCATTTTCGTTAATGTCACTTATTTACTAAGGAAATTAAATCTCGTACAGGCTTTTACTGAGGACATTAAATCTCGTATATGCGTTTACTAAGGACAAAATTTGTTTATCAATATTAAGGTTCTCTTTAGCCCTGTTTAAAGTTTTATGTTGTTTTTAAAAGGGAATTTCGCCTGTTTTTATCATATTTGCATATTTTTGTTGGGAAACACACTGAAAAGCCATATTAAGAGCTATATTCGTGAGTTTTTCACTGACAATTCCATTTTTTAGCCAAGCCTTGACCTTCCTAAGTGCATTTATACTGCGAAATGTCCCTAATTCCCCTAATGATTTTAATAATCACGTCTATGGTATAATTAAATAGTGTATAATTTACAAGTTACTCTTGGCTTCTCTCATAATGGCTGCAACGGGCTATATATATAAAACGGCTATAATAGGCCGATTATCTCTTGACCTTAACAATATGGAAATAATATCCTGGTTTGAATATACATTGGCTTAAAAAGACCTCACAAGAAAAAAAACAACTCAAGTATAATAAAGGGTTTTAAAACAAGCCTCTACAAAAATAAACCGATGAAGAAAATAAAATTTTCGGTAATATTTAGCAGTAAGAAGAAGGAAGGTAAAGAAATTAATAATAGGAGCACCTTTAAGGCATTATACACATCACTCCTTAATGAGCAATAAACTTTTTGCCTTTAAACAAGAGGAGGGCAAAATTTGACCTCTTAAGCATTTATCCAACAAAATGGAAAAAGGGGATTGTTTTTTTTCATGCTAAATTTTGCCTTCTTTTAAGGAAGAGGATTCTTGCAATTTCCCACCTCTGGAAAAGAAACCGAGATGGAACGAAGCCACATTGATGCAAGTTGCAAGGCCCTCCATCATCAAATATGCTGGTTCAATTACACATGGTCTGGACCAGCCAATGGCCACGCAACTTTTAATGCCAGGGCCCTCTCACGCCACTGTTAGCTCTACGCAACCTGGGAGGAAATTGAAAAGAGAGTGGGCTGCTTCTCATAATGCCTCAGCCCAGCCTACTCAAGATCGTGAGGTTGACCCCCTTCATGTTTTGCCAGGGACCTCAGGTGTAGAAGCCCAGTCAGAATTTGTAAGTATATATATAATTTTTTTTCTTTCCGTATTTTCAAAAATAAGGCAAATTTTCTCAAGTGCATAATTTTGATGAGTAAAACTTAAATTTGTTTCTAAACTATTCTATAATAATCCTATTTCATTTTCTTTCATTAACCATTTTAGCAGTATATAAAAGAATGATTATAACACTGAAGTAGCATATAGCTTATCATGCATTTCTATAAAACCTTACCTGTAACTTTTCTTCTAAGCAAGATGTTTTCTAATGCAATAATCCAATATTTCTTTAAACAAACTAACTATATAAAAAATTCACTATTTCACAGTTGGCAACCATTCTTAAACTGGGTTATGTTTTTGCACTAAGCTTTCGCATGTATCCGGCTCTTATCAAAATGTCCCATCAGTACACCTGAATTTTTAATCCGCCGACAGGTATAATTTGAATTTTAAGTGCTCCTTGCAAAGTGGACTTTAAATAACAGGATGTCTATCTTCGATAAGCAATTAACACAGGAAAAAAGGTTTTTTTAATAATTTCCAAATATCTCATCACAGCGATGTCAAAAAGCATTATTTGGGCGAAGCCATTTTTGATCATTTCAAGCAATTATTTCGACGAAACAGTTAGGGACATTTTAAAAGATGTTTTCGAGAAAGAATTTGAGGGTGTTCTATTTGAACAGTGTTGTGAAGTTCGATATCCCAACTCGAAAGGGCTTCGATCCTCCTACCCCGAAGGAAGCTCCCGGTCCCAAAAGGTCCTTCCCGGGGGCTCTAAAAAGGACCATCCAGCATTTTAATTGTACTTTAATTGTTGATATGGAAGGAGAAAAAAAAGTTCTTCTCTCTTACAATGATTTATTTAGTCCAGGTCAACTACGTCCGGCACTTCAAACAAATCCGTTGCCAAAAGACGTAGGAAAATTCGGATTGTTGAGAAAGTTACACCAACACCAGCAACCGATGTATGGGCTTCTTGTCCATTAACTGAAGCTGAAGAGCAAGTGTTCATACAGCATACTGCATCGGTTGAACGATGGTCGGATTTTCTTGAGAGTTATATTCAAGAGGGTCAAGCACTAGAGTTGGACCCATATTTTGCGTTTTTATTCTGAAAATTTTTGGAATAGAACCATTAGTTTTATATATCATTCTCCTGTTCTAACTTATCCTCTAAGAATAAGACTTCATTTTCCTGACTAAAACAATATATATTTTTAACATGTTCAGTTGTCATTATGAAAGACATATGGCAATGTAACTTTTTTTTCTTCTTCTTTTAATTGTTCAGGTGGTGGGACAATGACTATGAAAAATTGACATAGTTTATCAACTTTATAAAAATAATGGTTATTTTACATAAAAAATAACCATTATTTTTATAAAGTTAATAAACTATGTCAATTTTTCATAGTCATTGTCCCACCACCTGAACAATTAAAAGAAGAAGAAAAAAAAAGTTACATTGCCATATGTCTTTCATAATGACAACTGAACATGTTAAAAATATATATTGTTTTAGTCAGGAAAATGAAGTCTTATTCTTAGAGGATAAGTTAGAACAGGAGAATGATATATAAAACTAATGGTTCTATTCCAAAAATTTTCAGAATAAAAACGCAAAATATGGGTCCAACTCTAGTGCTTGACCCTCTTGAATATAACTCTCAAGAAAACCCGACCATCGTTCAACCGATGCAGTATGCTGTATGAACACTTGCTCTTCAGCTTCGGTTAATGGACACAAAGCCCATTTTACATAAAAAATAAAACTTTTTTTTTCTACAGATTAATGATATAGCACCACCTCCACCATTGAGTGATGAAACAGGTGAATTTACAGGACCAATTCTTTCACCACCAACGGAGTTCAGTGATGAACCTACATTAGTCCTAGAGAATATGGAGTGGCATAGGTGTTTCCTCAATGATGTTTTTGGAGAAATGGCTAGCCTAGACGACTTAACCTGTGATATTGACATGCTTGAGGATCCGGGGTGGGCAGATAGTTTTATGCGTGAACATTTAGGAGATGTTACTAGTGCATCTGAACCGGGTCCTCATAACGAAATTCCATCACAGGACAATACAGGCTGGCTCGACCAATTGTCCCCAAACACCTTGGAATATGTACTAGGGGACTGCCTCATGCCATCTCCAACCAATGTTATTGAACAGACTGGGAGTGGTGGTGGTGTTATTGACAATTCCCTGTCACCCTCCACCATTCCACTTAATGATATAGCTAGTACTAGTAGTAATACAACAACAACAGCAACAGTATCCCCTCTTCCAGATTTTTTTCTGTCCAACTCTGCCTTGCACCACACATTGGTCTACAGCACCAAATTCGGTGACCCCTTCAACTCTCTAATGTCGGGGGATATAATAACAGATCCCTTGGCCATTACACATTCATATACTGATAAGATTCGAGCCATTCTTGAACAACAAATGAGGGTGTGGGGATTGGGGGTCAGTTTAAAAGCATCAATAGCACTAAAAATATTTTTTTTTAAATGAGAATGCGGGTGAGATGTATTCGAAATACTTGCACACAGAGATGTTGGCAATTCACCCGCATTTATCAAATTATGGGGAGGTTTTTCTAAATTGGGCTAATAGTATTCAAAGTAAGTGGGAAAATTATAACGAGGGGGTAGTGGATCTATGGTTTTATTTATTGAAAGTTTAAATGTTAATATATGTAGGTTTAAAAAGGATTTTATTGTAAGAGGGGGAGCGGGGAATATTGAATTAAAATATCATTCAGAATTAGAGGGGTGTCAGGGGATACAACGAATCTATTTCGATACGAGGCTGCAGTGTTTCAAGTATGCATTTTTAATTGCAGCATACAGACCACTTAGAAAAGATGCATCTAAGAAAAAGTTGGATAAAATGGCAGTTAATGGTAGGGAGGGTTCAAAGTTCCCAAAAGTAGATTTTAATTGTTTAAATGGTCAATATCCCGTGACACTAAAAGGAATAGATATTTTTGAGCGGGCTAATGCACATTTAAAGATTGGTGTCACGGTGTTACAGTATGAAACAGAATTTGAAGAAGGTCAGCGTTCCGATAAGAAGGGTGTATTATTTCCAGTGCGGGCTCCTTCAATTGAATCAGTAGAACATTGGGTGTGGCTTCTATACACCCTACCCACAGACTCCGATTCAATTGGTCATTTCAATCCAATTACGGATATTAGTAGGGTTTTGGGGGAGGGTAAAAAGGGGAATGTATGTTATTACTGTCGAACATGTCTCTCAAGATTTCGCTCTGATTTAAAGTTAAATCATCACATGAAACACTGTAAACGTCATGGATACCAGGCTGTGGAGACGGTAAGCGGAAATAGAGCGATCTTACGTTTTAAAAATTTTCAAAACACGCTCCTGCAGAGCAATAAGATCGCTTTAGACTGCGAAGCTAAACTGACAGACGTGTGCGATCCGTCAAATTCAAATCATGTTAAAATACATGAAGCCATAGGGGTCTCTTACGCTCACACGCAACGAGATTCCAATAATACCATGCAAGTGCTGGATGTAGTTGAGATGTTGAGTGACGGTGAAGACTGCATGCGCTCGGCATTGGTCAGTCTAATCAAAACAGCGAACGGTGCAATTTCACGCCTTCGTTATACAAACTATCCTATGCTCCTATCACCAGATGACATAGTGGCCATTAAAAATCGTAAAATGTGTTGGGTTTGCAAGGGAGAATTTGATGATGGTGTTGGGAATGGGGGGAGGAGGAAGGTGATCGACCATGATCATTTGGGGCAGGAAATTACATCGGCAGGGAGTAACTTTAGAGGGGTAGCACACCAGTCATGCAATTTAAACGTTAGACAACAATATTTCGTACCTGTTTTTATACACAATTCCAATTACGACTTAAAGTTTGTTCTTCCGGCGTTGGCCCGCATTGCCAAGGGAGGAGTTGTAGATGACGCATGGATAGATGGTTCTTTTTCATATAATATCATACCCAAATCATCGGAGAAGCTACTGCTGCTAGAATTTATGTGGAAAACAGTTGACAAGGGTAACACGTGCCTGAATCAAATCCGTTTTTTAGACTCTTTCAGCTTCTTCCCCAAATCTTTAAGTCAATTGATTCAGGTGCAGAAAAGTGACAATTTTGATAGCTTCCCCCTCCTCAAACAGCGTTTCCCCGATGATGAAATGTATGATTTATTAACGTGTAAGGGTATATATCCATATGATTATTACAACTCTGGCTGGAGGCTAGATGAGGTGTCACTACCGCCCATTGAAGGTTTTTACAATTCTCTTACTGAGAGTGAGTGCACCACTAGCGACTACGAATTTGTTAAGAGGGTTTGGGCAAAGGGCGGATGTAAAAATGGGTGGGATTATTGTAAACTATACTTGGCCAGTGACGTACTCACTCTTCTGGACATTGTATGCAAAAATACGGATAAAATCTATGGGGAATTTGGGGTGGATTTAGGTTATTATTTTTCCACTCCCCATTTGGTGATGGACTTGATACTTAAAATCAGCAAAGAAGAAATAGGTCTGATCGCCGATGTGGATCAGCATCTGTTTGTAGAGAGATCAATGAGGGGTGGGTATGTTTTTCATGGGGATCGTATCATGAAAACTGATCCGAGTGGACAGCACACCGATGAAAAGTCGGACGCAGTTTTTTTGGATATGAATTCTCTTTACCCATCGGCAATATCTCACTACTGTTTGCCGTGTGGCAATTATAAATGGCTTGACAATCCGTGTGCTTCGAATTTCCCCGACATTGCCAGTGTTGAGGAGAATGGGGCACAGGGATGGTTTTTTGAAATTGACGGTGAAATACCCATGGAAATCCATGACTCGGTAAAAGACTTTGTTTTTCCGTGCATAAATAGACCGGTGGGTAGGGACTCACTGAGCCCCTACAATTTATCTTTAGTAGAGGACGGGAGTATGCACTGGGTACCTTCAAAACAAAAACTAATTGCCGACCTCAACCCGAAACAGAATATCGTTGTTCATCACGTGCTATTGAAATGGATGGTGTCCAATGGTTTCAAGGTCACAAAGATTCATAGAGCCCTCCAATTTGATCAAAAGCCTTACATGAAAACGTTTATTGACACCTTTGTCAGTAAGCGTTCACAAGCGAAAACGAAAGTTGAAAAAGAAGTCTATAAACTCATTTTGAACTCAGCTTTCGGTAAAATGTGCGAGAGCGTACGGCACAGAAGTCGATGTGACATTGTAACCAACCCCAAAGATTGTGCTCGAATCATTGCGGATCCAAACTTCACATCGTTCACAATCATAGACTCTAATATGGTGCTCCTACATCGCAAGAAAAGAAACATTGTATTAAATAAAAATATTGCAGGCGGAAGTGCAATAACTGAAATATCCAAGAAACTCATGTTGTCATTTTATTATAATGTTTGCAAGGTACAGTGGCCGATTGAGGGACAAGTTCAAGTGTATTATGAGGACACTGATTCACTCCTGTTAAAAGTCAAAACTGAAAATCTATTGAATGATTTGGAAAATGGCAAGTACATTAGCTCACGAATGGACTACACTAATTGGGACGAATCCCTCTACCCAGAGCTAGTGAAACGCCAGGCCCCAAATCACTTGTTAATGCTAAAATCTGAAACGGGTAGCGATCTGATATCCAGTGGTGTGTTTCCTGGTCCGAAGGTATACTGTGTGGAAACGCACGGCAAGGATATCAAACAAGTTTGCAAGGGGGTACCTACACACTTTGTAAAAAATAATTTCGACATTAGTGTGTATAGAAACTGTGTGGAACGTAGTTTAGTGCCAAGGGCGAAAGTCATGGCGATTCGCTCTTTACAATTTCAAAACTACACAGTTAGAGTTGAGAAAAACGCACTGTCGGCCATATCGGACAAAGTCTATGTACTTGAGGATGGTGTGAAGGTACTACCACACGGTCATTATTTAATTTCAGAGCGAGTTGAATGTATAGAGTACAGAAAACTACTCGGTCTAGAAAAATTAACTTAAATTCATTAAAAAAAAAGTATAAATTGGGTGGGAGGGTTTTTTGGGTAATTGGGTGTCTTTAAAATTCTTTTTAATTCTTTATCACAAACAATTTACAATGTGTGTGTGTGCAAGGCAGATCAATTTCCAGTATTTAATGCCACCCCCGGCCCGGGCCCACCGCAGCGCGCCCCCTGGCCCGGCCCCGGCCGCCGCAGCGGCCACCCCAGGGGGAGGGGGGATCCCGAAATTTAAAATGTTGTAAATAAAAGTGTATGATATTATTTCAAGTGTATTATTCCAATAAATGTTGTATTTTTTTTTATAAATAAACAACAAAAAAGTGTATATATTTAAGTGTTTTTTTTTCTAGTGGTTATGTAAATGTTGTATTTTTTATTATAAATAAATTAAAAAAGTGTATTTTTTTTCATGTTTAATGTACTTTTTTCAATGTAGTATTTTTTAAAAGTATTGTTACCTTTTTATGTTTAATAAAAGAAAATATTATTCTTTATTCGTCTTCTTCTCATTATTATTATTATTATTATTATTCTTGAATGGAGTAGTAATAGGGAAATTATTTAGTCATTAGACAGCCATAGTCTACAGTTAGTTGTCTAGGTGAACTGTTGAAGGGAACATGTATCAATTTAAAACACCATTCAGATCGTTTCTGTGTGGACCGTCAATGTCGGGCAAAACAACACTCTTAACTAAAATAATTAAAAATTGCGATAAAATGTTTGTGGAAAAGCCGAAAAAATTTACTATTGTTACAGTATTTGGCAGGAGTCATATGATAAAATAAAAGCAATTGCCACGACGGGATTGGTGCAGATACAATTCATACAGGGACTTGATGTTTTCAGCATTATTGAACCAAACTCTTGGTTGATCATTGACGATCTGGCTGAATCTATTGAACAATGGTCCCAGGAAATGCTACAACTGTTCACTGTTCGCTCTCATCATGAACAGATTTCCGTTACTCTGGTTCTACACAATCTCTTTCATCAGAGCAAATGTATGCGAACACTCGCATTGAACTGCACCTACTATATCATCTACAGAGTTGTTCGTGATTCTAGCTCGCTAATAACTCTCAATAAACAAATCTATCCAGGCGCACCCAAATTTCTGCTCTCAGCATACAATCAGGCAACTAATAAACCCTACGGCTACATCCTATTGGATCTTAATCAAAATACACCCGAGGATCTGCGTGTAGTCACAGATATTTTTGACAATGAAATTACAGTATATCTCCCCGTGAACACTAAAAAGACCTATTAGTTGCTATCATGACACTGAAGAAACTACATGAAAATAGACATTTGTTTCAGTTCTAAGCACTTCAAAACCCCCGCTTAAAAAAGCCATACTCAAACATGGTATTGACAATGATTTCATTAATCTAATATCTGAACTTTGTTTAAATTTGACCGAGGGTAATGTTCAAGTGCCAGAAGTAGTTAAGCAACAGGCAAAGCAACATCGTTCCATTGTGCGTACATCGGCCTCTAAAAAGAAAGGAAAGAATTTTAAAAGGAAACGACTTCTTCAGGCGGGCGGTAGCTTTTTCACACTTTTACTGCCAATAATTGCAGGACTTGTAAACAGTTTTCTCTAGAGAGAGAATGGCAAAACCCTATAAATTGACTCCAATAGAACTCGCTCTCTCACCCGTCGAACACTTTGAGAACAATCTGAGTAAATTCCTTGACAATGAGAATATTGAGGATGATAAAAAACTGCTTTTACTTCAAGATGCACTTTGCCGAGTGGACAAACATAAGCCTTATCGCGTGAAGGCCACTGCTGCTGCTGCTGATCCGAAAAAAGAATCATCTCCTCAAGAGTCTGCTGCTGGAACACAATTAAATAAGGAGGAATTGGATTCAATTGTATTGCAAATTGGAAATCTAATGCCCCACTCATATCGTGAACAAAGTAAACGACTCCTAACCTATCTCATGGAAAGTGGTCACATTCAAGTTGAGAACAATGGGAAAGGGATTATAATTCAGGGCAAGAGCTATAATCTACTTGATTTAATCTATGATATGGTTACAAATCGTAAAGGACTATTATCATTTGACACTCATCTATACAACTTTCTAACTAAATTAAACTTCCCCAAAAGTCTTATTGGCAATAGACAAATTCTAAAAAAATTAAATGAACATGGATCATCATCATCATCAACAACATTGACACCATTAAAATATGAAGAAGAAGAAGATTTTAAATCAATTTTGAAAATACTAGCACACCACTGATAGCTAGACAAAAGCGAAGACGTATCAAATCAACGTAACCACCACCACCTCCACCAACAGCCAGTATACAAAAGGGTAGTGGACGTTACACAACGTGTTTACGTTCAAATGGTTGAAGTTCTGAAAGGTGTTTATGAAAATATTGGTGAGGTGGGGAGTTTAAGTTCACCCACCACTCTTTCCAAGGTCACTGGTGTTCACACTAAAAGTGTACAAGACTATCTACAAGATGAATCAAGTTACACTCTGCATAGAAATCATAGACTTCGTGCTAATCAATATCGAAAAACTAAAGCCTTTTACCCACTGCATATAATGCAAGCAGATCTCCTGACTCTAGATGAGGTTCAACGACGTCACAATACACCGTTCAAGTACATTCTACTTGCAATCAGTGTTTTTAGTCGCTATGCATATGCAATTCCATTGCGATCAAAGAGAGGTGTTGAAGTTGCTCAGGCCATTGAAAGTATTCTCAAACAGGATTCATATAAAAAAATTCAAACGGATCGTGGTAGTGAATTTGTTAATCCCCATCTTGCAAAAGTACTAGTAAAATATAGTACACTGCTCTATCATAGTCACAGTCCTATAAAGGCTGCAATGGCCGAACGATTGATAAGAACTATTCGACTTTTAATTTCAAGATATTGTACATTGAAAAATACACCGGCTTTTATTCATGATCTAGATAAAATCATGTTGATTTATAATCAACGACCTCATCGATCATTGTCCAACTCTACGCCAACGGAAGTTCATCATTCTGATCATGATACAATTGACATCTTTCTTAAACAGTATTCCAATGAATCGGTTGTCAAGAAGAAGAAAAATAAATTCAATATTGGTGATACTGTTCGAATTAATAGAACAACTAATGTTTTTGAAAAGGGGAATTACTTGTGGTCCACCGAACTTTTTAAAGTGGCAAAAATCCTAGACACTAAACCCATAACTTATCGTCTGCGTGATACCAAAGATGAAGAGATTCTCGGCGGCTTTTATGACTATGAACTACAAAAAGTTAAAAATGCTAGTGAAATCTATCAAATTGAAAAGATATTAAAGACACGTACTCGCAGGGGTAAGAAACAGTTACTTGTTCGGTGGCTAGGATACAACTCTGATTTTGATTCTTGGATCGGTGTTGAAGATATTGACAATGCCCCATGATTTCTATGTAACATTCATGTCCAACGTTTCCGATCCTCTCTACAATGACTTGAATACGACAAGTGATTTTTGGACAAAACTCTCCCCCGCCATCAAATTTGACGGTGCGTATGAAGTGGCTCTTGTCAACTGTATTCTCAAAAATACCTATGACATCCTGAGAAAGGATCGTGTGCATGATATAAAAGTTATACCATTCGATTGGACACTCTTTGTCGACTATGAATGGGTTGAAGCACTTAAATCTAGTGAATATCCACATGCCAAATTGAAATATATTGAATATGATAATATGGGAGATTTGTGTCGTACAATCAATAGAAAAATCTCGTATCGTAGGAATGGAAAATTCCATTTTAATTATTCATTGGAACATGATAGGATTTACATTACCTCACCTGTTGACACTGAAATAATTATTCTCAATGATAATCTGAGAGATGTTCTTGGCTTTAAACAGAATATGATCAATGGGAAAAATGCTGGCACCGTTTACGGGATGAATCAAGTTATTTTTGCTGATTATCCACCTGGTTTTGCATCGGACTCTTGCATATTTCTCTATGCATCCTTTGTGGAAACGTCGAGAGTCGGTAATTCAAATGTCCCCCTCCTACGTGTTTCTTGAACGAAAAACAACTCATGAACTTGTTCATCACTATAATATAAAGCATCTTCAGTATGTTCCTGTAAACACTTCATATTTGGAACTCTGTCAGTTAACACTAAGAAGTGAATTGGGTGATCCTCTAGCAATAACTAAAGGCTTAGCAGTGATTACATGTCATTTTCGACCCATTGTCAACGACAGCACAATCACCTAAAATGAACAATAGGAGAATTCCATTTGTCTGTCCCGATATCAATTGCTATGTTGGTGCTTTGAGTCCACGTCAAATAGGCAATGGATTGGACTACTACAAGGGGCGTACTACAATGTCTGGCTATGGTCTTGGTAGCTGGTTTGCAAGGCTATTTCGTTCTGCACTACCCCTTGCCAGAAAATATCTTGTACCTGCTGCATCAAATTTTGCTGCCTCCACACTACAGGACTGGGGGTCGGGCAATAATTTCAAGGAGAGTGTTAAGGAAAATATTAGATCTTCAGCAAGAGCCGTTGGTGAGCAATTAAAATCTCGACAAAATGGGGAGGGATTGAAAAGGATGCGTTCGCGTCATTCACTCATCAGTCTCCACCCAGGCAGGAAGCAAAGGACATCAACAAGGACTTTGAGGAATAAAACAACGAAGGTCAATAAGCAGAAGAAGAAGAAAAAGAAAAAGATTGTTAGATCAAAGAAGGATTTCTTCTCTTAAGATGACTTATCTCCCCCACAAGGAATCATATCCATCAATTAGTTCCTCATTGAATCTATTCAATGCTGAAAATGTTGATGTCAGTGTCAAGTATGGGTACTATGAACAATTTCACCCCCAACAACCCGTCTCGGAAAATATACACTTTCAAATATTTTCCAATGAAGACTATTTCATTGATTTGTCGTCAACATTTATTGATTTAAATGTTGTGGTGAAGAAAAAGTCAGATAATACAACTCCAAATGCCGGCGATGGTCTCTCCTATGAAAACTGTATTCTACAAAACCTATTCAAACAAATTAATGTATTTATTAATGGAACATTGGTGAGCACTAGCAATAATTTATCAAACTATGCAAGCTACATACAATTTATGATGATGACGCCAAAGGCATATAAGGAGTTGAGAGGACAATCATTGGGTTATGAATATCGATCAGGTGTTGATACTGACGGTGAGTTGACTACTGCAGTGACCCAAGAGTATCATCTGGTTGGAAAACTAAATCATGAGATATTGAATATATCCCAATGGCTACCCCCCAATGTCAAGATTGACATAAAGTTACAGATGGCCCCATCGAATTTCATTTTGAGAAAAACACTTCCTGCAGCACCCAATGCAAATGTCATTATCACATCGGCAATTCTCCACGTCCGAAAACAACAAGTTATGAGCTCTGTTGCATTGGCAGTGGAAAAGCTAAGAGCCAATGGTAACAACATTAAACTTCTTGTTCCCCATACGATCACCAATCAACGTCACATTGCCACCGGCTCTCGTAGCTATAGCGATTCATCATTTATCAATGGAGAAATCCCATCAAATTGGCTTTGGCCTTTGTAAAGAGTGGCAGTGCCGTTGGATCCTGGACTGAATCCCCCCATGATTTTAATTTTTTCGGTCTATCTAGCCTTGTGTGCAAAGTGAATGGTATTCCACTGTACACTCTATCATTTGAAAAAAAATCCTATAGAACCCTGTATGAGTTGACCATGCAATCCCTCGATCATGCCTCTCAACTATTTGAAAATGGAATAACCGATTCAATGTTTTCAAAAATCATGGGATATTGTTTTGGACTTGTCAGGCACACAGGATATGAGCATAGTACGAACAGGGAATGTACGTTTAGAGTGTACATTTGCCGATGCTCTGACTGAGAGTATCACGCTAATATCACTGAGTCAATTTGAAACCTATTGGGAAATCACACCCGATGGCAGTGTTCTACTAGACCTAGCACCATGAACACAAACCAAATAATCAACGTATTTAGTATGAATCCATACATGTCCCAGTACAAGTCCTATTGCATACCTTCGGACTTCATTGAAAAAATACCAAGTGTTAACAATACCCTAATCATTGTTAATAGCAGTCCATCGACTTTGAAGACCGGTCATTGGCTATGCATCTTTCAAACAGCGAAGAATATTGAATTTTTTGATCCTCTTGGCCTATCGTATAAATTCTACGCTCCATACATCAGCAACTTTATTGAAAGCAGTGGAAAAACCATTATTCAAAATCAACGAAGAGTACAGGATTTAACGACTAAGACATGTGGCTTTCATGCACTACTCTTTTTCATGTTCAGATGTCGTGGCTACACCTACAAGCAGTTTCTCAACATCTACGTTGACTTACCTCGATTGAACGACTTTCTAGTGGAGAATATACTTACAAGTGTATTTAATATTGATTTTAGTGCCCTAAGAATAAAATGTTCTAAAGATGTATGTGAAATTGTTTATTAATAAAAAAAAATTTATATACATGATAAAACGACTTTTCTGCTCAATAGATTTCATCCACTACTAGGTATTGTCGACAACAACTAGTGCAGGTAGATTATCTGAATTTACGGTGTACTGATCCTGATGTACTGCAATGTCAGGGTCACATTTTCTACAGTAGAGTGTGACTTCACTCTTGTCATATCTCTTTGTATAGTCAATGATACTATTCTCATTCATTCTATAGAATTCACATGTTTCAATTTGCTTATTTGAAGCAATTTCACAAACAGTGTCCTCAAGTGTCGAATCACATTCCGTCACAGCCAAATAAAAATCAGTGGGCTTATAATCATAACACCCATTGTCTTCACAACGATGACGTAGAAACCATATTCTTTTGTTGTTCCAACAGTTGAATCGCTGACCCGGTTCCTACACCCAGAACAATCTAAAACCACGACGATACCAATCTCGTAGCAATAAACTAAAATCACGGTTAGGATTCTTTCCAATCATACCGGGATATGTATTCTCCCACTGATTACATTTATCATAATGACAATTGGAGCATAGGTGGCCTCTAGGATGAGAGTCACACACCTCTTCAAGACAGGAATTACAACCTTTAATTTGTACAGCATATCCTCTATGCAATTTACAAGGGTTGCATAATCTACACTTTTCATCATACTCCTCAATCATTGTGCAATTCTCACATGATGATGACCAGCTGCCCAGTGAGTACATACATAACGGACATGTATGGAACATTTTGTCATGTGTTGACACTCTCACTACCACAATGAAACTGAGCTAACAACAACAAAAATTGTCTGAGATAGAGAGAGAGAGAGGAGTAAATCATCCTTGAGCACCATCTTTCTCATGAAAAAAAAAGTCCTAAATTTCAAAACTAATGTTTAAAAGCATATCCACAATATCATTTTGCCGTGTCGTGATCAATATATCAATAAATTGTGTAAATGCATTTGGACCACGACGTAGAAGCTTCATACAATAGTCTAATGATGGAGAATCAGTTTTCATTATATCAACTAGCATTCCCCGAGAAAATATCTTCCTTTGAATAGACAACTCTAGAAAATCATCATCTAGAATCAAACGTTTTTCCATAAGAACTAGATTCCTCATGATTCGCTCTTTCTCGAATCTATCCATTTTTTAGAGTCCTAACACTCTCACAACCAACTTCAGACTAACCAGAATTTCTTTTTGTACTCTAGAAAATATACGCTATTCTACTATAGAAAGAAAAAAATATCATTGATTTAGAAACATTTTTATTGAACATAATTACAATAATAATATTCACTGATGCATTTTGTTCTCATCAATATATTTCGATAGGACATCTAATACTGACCGAAGTTTATTTATATGGAGAATATTCACTTTTCCAGCAAAACATAGTTGCTCCTCCTGCTTAAACTTGCTTAATGATATCACGTATCTAGCATACATACTATCCCATTCAAGGCATAGTCTACAGCCAGCGGTTATTTCCACAGCTACATTGGGTACTCCTATATCGTTGCTGCTGCTGCTGTCGGTTCCATCATTAATCTCCAATAATGTAAATGCACCACTCATTTTTTCTCCACTAATATCCTCTCAAATAAACTATTCTCTCTCTGAATTCAATTCTCTTACTAATATGAACTACAATGAAAATTACTCCTTATATCTGAATCCAACTACTAATCAAGTTACTGTATATAGACTAACCGCCGCTCTCTCTCTGTTTGACCCCAAAAAAATGGATGTTACCTCAGAAAAACCCGTCTGCTAAGGCAAGTACCGTTCGTAGTAATAGGTGACTGACCCGTGGTAAGCCAATGTACCGGTTAGACTACACTGTATGTTCATGCCTCAGACGAGAGGTAAGACAAATTACGCAATCACTGCTCGGACTGTGCATTGCCTTACTACTTAGAACATATGTCATGTAGGCTAAGGCTGAACTGCTGCTTTTTTATTGCTTTTGGCTGCTCTTTTGGATATTATTCATTTTTTCTTTTGGGGATTCATTCCAAATTATAAACTGATAAATACCTAATATCACTCAACTTATAAACTGCATCTAAAAAGGAGTAAATTCATCAAATTGAAAAATACATGATGAACACTTCACATGAGAACACTTCAATTGCGATGAAACAAAAAACACTTAATGGTTTATTCGGTATGAAGAAAAATGAGGTGCCAGCTATTTTCTTAGGTAAAAAATGAAAAGCTCATCCGTTTTAAATGTAATTAAATGAAAAAATATGCAGACAGAAGTAGCTCCGGGAAGATGTTGAAATTTTCATCCTAGTTCGTCACTTTTAATCCAAGCAAAATGTTAGGACACTTAGCATCAGTTATTGAGTTTAAGCTTTGATTTCCAAATGCTCACAAAAATTACCAAATTCAAGAAAGTCGCAACAATAAGTCACCTGTGGTCAAAATGCTCAAAGACTCCTCTTTGATCCCCACCCAGGCTCAAAGCTTCTGCTACGGTCATATCCATGGAAATCTCCAAAGAGTTTCTTTTTAAAATAGCTTTCAAGCGTAGTTAGGGGTATTTAGCCTTTTTTGCTTTTCTTCAAAGCTTTGAAAAAAGTGTTACATTTGTTATATTTGTGCATGTTTTTGGTAATCATTTGTGGGGTGATCGAATTTTTTGAAACACTGTAGATGCGTAAGAACGTTGCAACATCTAGTAGGCTACCCTGAGGTCATAAGACTGTCAAAGACTCCTCCTTGAAGCTCCCAAATTGAAAGCTTTTATTATGACCTGGCCTTTTAATGTAACTTGGGCACTGGACCAAGGGCGCTATTGTCACTCGAGCGCAACGTTAGGTGGGGATGTCGATATCGCTTTCGTCACACCAATTCATTTTAATGTGAATCTGCCTGGTACTTATGAATGAATGTTTTCAAAGTAAACCCGTTTAATCAATAAGAAAAAAACGAGTTGGACGCATATGTCCCTTTCCTTTTGGACGATAAAACTATACAAGTGCTGTATCAAGTATAACTCACGAAAATCTTGTTAATTTTTGTCAACTTTTCAACTTTTTGGCATCCCTGCTTTCAATAAAAAAAAAGAATCAAGGTACTATCACTTAAATATAATAATCCCCTATGCCCCCCCCTCTGGATACCATCTTGATAGGACACCGTCTCTGCTTTAAATAAAACAAAATAATTAACTTATTGGCACCCCTGCTTTCAAAAAAAAAATCGAGATATTATCATTTAAATATGATAGCTCACTATCCCCCCCCTCTGGATACCACCTTGATATGATGCCGTCTCCACTTTAAATTAAAAAAAATTAACTTTTTGGGATCCCTGCTTTCAATAAAAAATTCCGAGATATTGTCATTTAAATGCAATACCTCCCTACCCCCCCCCCCGTCTGGATACCACCTTGATAAGATACCGTCTCAGCTTTCATTAAAAAAATTACTTAATAATTAACTAGGTCACTATATGGTTCAAACAAACACGCAAAATAACGTTAAACAGCTTAGTGTTCCTTGAAAAAAAATTGAGGGTATGAGTAAAGGGTACAAAGATAACAACAAAAATATCGATATTATTCAAATATGCCTAAATTATTGGAAAACTGATTCATAGATACGCCGTGACATTCAATACGATCCTAAGAATCTAATTAAAAGGGAGCACATACAAAAGCCAAATTAGGCCAGTAGTAGAGTAGTAGGTACCATTTTGCTTGAAGCTATAGGAATTCCCATGCTATTTGCTTGAAGCTATAGGAAAACATTTCTATAGAAGCTCTACACCTTTTCAAAGAGAGTGAGTACTCCCTCACACGGCCTTATACTTTGCTTGAAGCTATAGGAATTCCCATGCTATTTGCTTAATGCCCTAAGACCATACTATTTGCTTAATGCTCTACACCTTTTCAAAGAGAGTGAGTATCCTCTCACATGGCCTTATACTTCTACGAGACGTATAGGAATTCCCATACTATTTGCTGGGACCTCTACACCTTTTCAAAGAGAGTGAGTATCCTCTCACATCTGTTCCATTTCTTTGAAGTATGTGCTATCAGACTGGTTTTTGAAGCAACACCCATTTTTTAGGGCCAATCAGAGAGAGTGGAGGTTATTCCATATACGATAACTTGATTAGTAATTGGATTCGAATAACAGGAGTGATTTTCATTCGCCCTTGAGATTTTTTATATAACGGACATGCGTTATGATTAAACTTTCATAAAGTTCTAAGACACCATGGATAATACATCTGATATTATTGACTTGGAAGCTTTGGCTACAGCGATTTATAATGTGAGTTCAGTTTAGTAAATTTTCTTAGTTTATTTCCAAATAAAATCATTTTACATAGTCACTCCTCCAGTAAATTCAAGTTCAGGGTATGCCCCCCCCCCCACAATACAAACTCCACTATATGATATTTATACTCGATAGAAAGCGTAAAATACACTCTTCTTTACCATGTAAACCCCATCCTCCCCCCCCATGTTTACGACTTTAATTCATTCATTAGAAATAATTCTTTCACTCAAAAATGTCATTTTCCCATCATACATTTAAAATCATCAAAATAGAATGTGCTCTCTTTGCGGTCTAGATAAAACCGTGTGTGATTAAGACTTTAATCCTCTTACAAGAGGGGGGATTTCGTAAACAATCTTCGCACACGCATTATCTAAATTATGAAAACAAAGGACGGTGGATAGGAACGGAAATGATTAAGGCTACATGCTTTGCGTAATTCTAGACGGTTTGAAAAAGGGATGAACTATATGCAAAATTAAAAGATATTTTTAGGACATGTAGATGTTAGATGCAAAGAGTCCTTTAGAGTGTTTATTATTCCTTTTTTCTATAGCTTTCTTTCGATAAAGTGTCTTTTATATTCTCAAGGGGGGAGGGGGTGCCCCCTCTGAATAAAATTCTGAATAAAATATTCTGAATAAAATAATAGTTGACATTGTATTTTTTTAAAGACTGTATAATTAAGCAAACTTAATGAGACGACCAGCGATTGCTCAGCTAACAATTTATAATCACCTACTTGTATGGGATGTGTGTCAATTTACTCAAGGGTTGTTTTTTTTTCTATGTTTTTTAGGATGATTTAAGCCTATAAGCCTACAAGTTACCTAGTGAATAACTAAAAATTGATTTTTATTTCCAGGACTCTGACATTCAAGGGTCAAGTCAAAAACGACCAAAGCTCAATGACACAGAAGAGTTCAATTTTGAAGATATTTTAGGGGAAGGTGGCATACCATCTCCTGATAATTTGGATATATCGACATTAGACGATTTATTGGTTATGCTAGACAACATTCAAAATCCTCAAGAATTTCATTCTTCCCACAAGGACCAGTCACATAAAACACTAAAGCACGTTGAGGGGACTAGCATGATTCAATATGCCCCACGAGCGGTTTTCTGTAAGTTCCACTTTAAGCATCATTTATGATAGCTTTCAACTTTATAGCACAAATTAATCGGCATTTTACCCGCCTTTGCTTCGTGCATCCTTCAATGGAATAAGGACCTTCTCATGAAAATTTTTTGTCCATATTTTATTTGAAGTCTTAATTTAAGCAAAATTAAACGATCATCGTTTGTTCGGCTAACAATTTATAATCAGCTACTTGTATGCGCATATGTGTATTTACTAAAGGAGGTAATTATTGAAGAAAAAAATGGGGGGGCAAAAAAACCTTAATCAGATAGTGCCTTAATATTGATACATGACTTTAGTAGGTGGTAAACATCTGACTAGACATGAAATGCTTCATGAGAAGTAGGTTATTGCTTCTTACTGAACCAATGGCAAATATTTTTATAATGTACTTTACTTTATTGCTATTAGAAATAGTAGATTTGTAAACAGGTAGATTTGTTGGAAAAGGAATCTGCTTCTAGTCTGATCGCTATTTTTTATGGGTGGCTAGATTTGTAGGAAAAAAAGAGTCAGTTTTTTTTAATGAGGTATTAAGACAATTATTGAGTTGATTTTTTTTACTGTATTTTATTGCTATTAGTCAAACGTTGCGATGTGTGTGTGAGCGTATACGTGTGTGTGAGCGTGTACGTGTGTGCGTGTGTGTATGTGTGTGTGCGTGTGTGTATGTGAGTGTGTGTGTGTGTGTGTGCGTGTGCGTTGTTATAATTAAGGCTACATGCTTTGCGTAATTCTAGACGGTTTGAAAAAGGGATGAACTATATGCAAAATTAAAAGATATTTTTAGGACATGTAGATGTTAGATGCAAAGAGTCCTTTAGAGTGTTTATTATTCCTTTTTTCTATAGCTTTCTTTCGATAAAGTGTCTTTTATATTCTCAAGGGGGAGGGGGTGCCCCCTCTGAATAAAAATTCTGAATAAAATATTCTGAATAAAATAATAGTTGAAATTGTATTTTTTTAAGACTATATAATTAAGCAAACTTAATGAGACGACCAGCGATTGCTCAGCTAACAATTTATAATCACCTACTTGTATGGGATGTGTGTCAATTTACTCAAGGGTTGTTTTTTTTCTATGTTTTTTAGGATAATTTAAGCCTATAAGCCTACAAGTTACCTAGTGAATAACTAAAAATTGATTTTTATTTCCAGGACTCTGACATTCAAGGGTCAAGTCAAAAACGACCAAAGCTGAATGACACAGAAGAGTTCAATTTTGAAGATATTTTAGGGGAAGGTGGCATACCATCTCCTGACAATTTGGACATATCGACATTAGACGATTTATTGGTTATGCTAGACAACATTCAAAATCCTCAAGAATTTCATTCTTCCCACAAGGACAAGTCACATAAAACACTAAAGCACGTTGAGGGGACTAGCATGATTCAATATGCCCCACGAGCGGTTTCTGTAAGTTCCACTTTAAGCATCATTTATGAGATAGCTTTCAACTTTATAGCACAAATTAATCGGCATTTTACCCGCCTTTGCTTCGTGCATCCTTCAATGGAATAAGGACCTTCTCGTGAAAATTTTTTGTCCATATTTATTTGAAGTCATAATTTAAGCAAAATTAAACGATCATCGTTTGTTCGGCTAACAATTTATAATCAGCTACTTGTATGCGTGCGTGTGTGTATTTACTAAAGGTGGTAATTATTGAAGAAAAAATGGGGGGGGGGGCAAAAAAACCTTAATCAGATAGTGCCTTAATATTGATACATGACTTTAGTAGGTGGTAAACATCTGACTAGACATGAAATGCTTCATGAGAAGTAGGTTATTGCTTCTTACTGAACCAATGGCAAATATTTTTATAATGTACTTTACTTTATTGCTATTAGAAATAGTAGATTTGTAAACAGGTAGATTTGTAGGAAAAGGAATCTGCTTCTAGTCTGATCGCTATTTTTTATGGGTGGCTAGATTTGTAGGAAAAAAAAGAGTCAGTTTTTTTTAATGAGGTATTAAGAGAATTATTGAGTTGATTTTTTTTACTGTATTTTATTGCTATTAGTCAAACGTTGCGATGTGTGTGTGAGCGTATACGTGTGTGTGAGCGTGTACGTGTGTGCGTGTGTGTATGTGTGTGTGCGTGTGTGTATGTGAGTGTGCGTGTGTGTGTGTGTGTGTGTGTGTGTGTGCGTGTGCGTGTGCGTGTTTTTTTTATAAATAATAAAGTATATTTATTAAAGTGCTTTTTCTAGTGCATTTTTTTAAAATGTTTTTATTATAAATAAATTTTAAAAAAATCTTAAGTGTATTTTCTGTAATGTATTATTTGTAAAGTGCTGTTTTTTATGTTAATAATACAAGAAATATGATTCTTTATTGATTTTGTTCTTCTCTCATTATTCTTGAACGGACTAGTAGGGAAACTATTTAGTCATTAGACAACTATAGTCTACAGTTAGTTGTAGGTGAACTGTTGAAGGGAACATGTATCAATTTAAAACACCATTCAGATCGTTTCTGTGCGGTCCATCAATGTCAGGCAAAACGACACTCTTAACTAAAATAATTAAAAATTGCGATAAAATGTTTGTGGGAAAGCCGAAAAAATCTACTATTGTTACAGTATTTGGCAGGAGTCATACGATAAAATAAAAGCAATTGGCATAGCGGGATTGGTGCAGATACAATTCATACAGGGGCTTGATGTGTTAAACATTATTGAACCAAACTCTTGGCTGATTATTGACGATCTGGCTGAATCTATTGAACAATGGCCCCAGGAAATGTTGTAATTGTTCACAGTTCGCTCTCATCATGAAAAGATTTCCATTACTCTGGTTCTACACAACCTCTTTCATCAGAGCAAACGTATGCGATCACTTGCATTGAACTGCACCTACTATATCATCTACAGAGTTGTTCGTGATTCTAGCTCGCTAATAACCCTCAATAAACAAATATATCCAGGACGCCCCCAAATTTCTGCTCTCAGCGTACAATCAGGCAATTAATAAACCCTACGGCTATATCCTATTAGATCTTAATCAAAATACGCCCGAGGATTTGCGTGTAGTCACAAATATTTTTGTTAATTAAATTACAGTATATCTCCCCGTGAACAGTAAAAAGACCTATTAGTTGCTATCATGACACTGAAGAAACTACATGAAAATAGACATTTATTTTCAGTTCTAAGCACTTCAAAACCCCCACTTAGGAAAGCCAGACTCAAACACGGTGTTGACAATAATTTCATTAATCTAATATCCGAACTATGTTTAAATTTGACCGAGGGCAATGTTCAGCTGCCAGAAGTAGTTAAGCAACAGGCAAAGCAACATCGTTCCATTGTACGTACATTGGCCTCTAAAAACAAAGGAAAGAATTTTAAAAGGAAACGTCTTCTTCAGGCGGGCGGTAGCTTTTTCACGCTTTTACTACCGATAATTGCAGGACTTATAAACAGTTTTCTCTAGAGAATGGCCAAACCCTATCGTGCAAAGGCCAGTGGTATTGATCACAAAAAAGAACCATCTCCTCAGGATGCTGCTGCTGCTGCTGGAACACAATTAAAGAAGGAGGAATTGGATTCAATTGCGTCGAGCATTGGAAATCTAATGCCCCACTCATACCGTGAACAAAGTAAACGACTCATAACATATCTCATGGAAAGTGGTCAAGATCATATTCAAGTTGATAGCAATGGGAAAGGGATTATAATTCAAGGCAAGAGCTATAATCTACTTGATTTAATCTATGATATGGTTACAAATCGTAAAGGACTATTATCATTTGACGCTCATCTATACAACTTTCTAAATACATTAAACTTAACCAAAAGCCTTATTAGCAATAGGCAAATTCTAAAAAAAATTAAATGAACATGCACCCTCAACACCATTAAAATATTAACATGAAGAAGAAGAAGAAGATTTTAAATCAGTTTTGGAAAATACTAGCACACCTAGTGGAAACTTGACAATGGTGAGGAGGAGGAGCAGCACACCACTGATAGCTAGACAAAAGCAAAGACGTATCAAGTCAACGTCACCACAACCACCGCCAACCACTAGTATAAAAAAGGGTAGCGGACGTTACACTACACGTTTACGTTCAAAATGGTTGAAGTTCTGAAACGTGTTTATGAAAATATTGGTGAAGTGGGAAGTTTAATTTCCCCCACCACTCTTTCCAAAGTCACTGGTGTTCACGCTAAAAGTGTACAAGACTATCTACAAAATGAATCAAGTTACACTCTGCATAGAAATCATAGACTTCGTGCTAATCATTATCGAAAAACTAAAGCCTTTTTTCCCATTGCATATAATGCAAGCAGATCTCTTAACTCTAGATGAGATTCAAAGACGTCACAATACACCGTACAAGTACATTCTACTTGCAATCAGTGTTTTTAGTCGCTATTATTATTATTATTATTATTATTATTTTATTACCCTTTATTAAACATACAAAATGTTGTAAATGGAGTACAAGAAAAGAAAAAAAAAGAAAAATATCCGAAGAAAACTCAACTACAGAAAAACAAGATTAAGAACAATTCCTACGGCAAACAAAAAAGACAAATTTAAGTTATTGCGACATATAATGAAGAGAGGCTTGGTTCAAACGGCTTTGCAAATCGAACACGGCGATTCAGTACAGCTATAAGCGGGTCGGCTATACCATACTTCAGAGATATATTCGAATTCCCCATCCAAACTGGAAGACGAAGCAGATACTTGCCATATCTGTAGAAAATAGACCGAATATTGCGGCGATAAGACGAGGTAAATATTTTCCAAAACGGGGATAGGGCTAGCACATGTGGCAGAACAAAAGCATTATATACCCTTGCAAGTAGAAAACGGTTAAAGTGGCACTTCATTGAAACGAGAATTCCATAAGCCCTGCGTGTCTTTACAGCGAACAACGAAACAAGGCAATCACGGGTTTCTTTAAGATCGCTACAACTTGGAAGGCCGAGGTACATAATCTTAGACGAAGACTTAATCGTATAAATTCCGAAAACAACATCAACTGGTACACTATCTTTAACACGGCTATTAAATACGAGAACTTCACTCTTCTGGGGATTGAAAAAAGACCTATGTTACCATACTCCTTACTCAAAACACGGAAAGTCTCTTCGATGCCTATAAGTGTTCTACTCGCGTTCAAAATGTCGTCGGCATAATCGATCAGCGAAACATTGAGACCTCTAAAGATACATGTAGACTGAACCGGTTCTTGCGATGAAATAATACTATTATTGAATAGCGGTGGTAAAGTAAGTGCTCCTTGGCGTATTCCCGTCTCTACGGGTATAAGACTAGAAGATAGGGTTAAAGCATTAACACAAGGTACATTTACACGCGCTTTTAAATTACTATATATATTCCTCAGTGCGCGTATAATAGACTTATCCACGCCACGTTTCTGGGCCGACAACAATATCTGAGGGTGCACACCGGAATCAAACGCGCGATTGACATCGTGACCGGCAAAATACAAAGGCTCATTTGAATCATCGGCGTCAATCAACAAATTAGCAATGAAATAATGCGCGTGTTCTCTACTCATTTTCTTCTTGAAATCAAATTGGTTATCTGGCGTGTTACATGTAGCACTAAGCCTATTTACAACAAGCAATTCAAATAACTTGCACAGTATAGGCGCGACAGTTATCGGGCAGCAAGAAGAACACTGCCCCCCGTCTTTTCCCTTCTTTAATACAGGAGTAATTACCCCCGTGCAGAATAGGTCTGGAACAACCCCAGCATTAAAAATCATTTGGTACAGGAGACAAAGGTGACAAATTTCTTCATCTTTGGTATCGCGCAAAGGCAAAAATAACTTGAATATCCAGATGTTACGTTTAGATATAAAGAGTATGGTACTATGATGGATTTGTGTCGTGCAATCAATAGAAAAATCTCATATCGTTGGAAAGGTACATTCCATTTTAATTATTCAATGGAACACGACAGGATATACATTACCTCACCTGTTGACACTGAAATAATTCATCTCAATGATAATCTGAGAGACGTTCTTGGCTTTAAACAGAATATGATCAATGGGAAAAACGCTGGCACTGTTAGCGGGATGGATCAAGTTATTTTTGCTGATTATCCACCTGGTTTCGCCTCGGACTCTTGCATATTTCTCTATGCATCCTTTGTGGAAACATCGAGAGTTGGTAATTCAAATGTCCCCCTCCTACGTGTTCTTGAACGAAAAACAACTCATGAACTTGTTCATCACTATAATATAAAGCATCTTCAGTATGTTCCTGTAAACACTTCGTGTTTGGAACTCTGTCAGTTAACACTAAGAAGTGAATTGGGTGATCCTCTAGCAATAACAAAAGGCTTAGCAGTGATTACATGTCATTTTCGACCCATTGTCGGCGACACCAGCACCACCTAAAATGAACAATAGAAGAATTCCATTTGTCTGCCCCGATATCAATTGCTATGTTGGTGCTCTGAGTCCACGTCAAATAGGCAATGGATTGGACTACTACAAGGGGCGTACTACAATGTCTGGCTATGGTCTTGGTAGCTGGTTTGCTAGGCTATTTCGTTCTGCACTACCCCTTGCCAGAAAATATCTTGTACCTGCTGCATCAATTTTGCAGCCTCAACACTACAGGACTGGGGGTCGGGTAAGAATTTCAAGGAGAGTGTTAAAGGAAAATATTAGATCTTCAGCAAGAGCCGTTGGTGAGGAATTAAAATCTCAGCAAAATGGGAAGGGATTGAAAAGGATGCGTGCGCGTCATTCACTCATCTGTCTCTACCCAGGTGGGAAGCGAAGGACATCAACAAGGACTTTGAGGAATAAAACGAGGAAGACCAATAAGAAGAAGAAAAGAAAAAGATTGTTAGATCAAAGAAGGATTTCTTCTCTTAAGATGACTTATCTCCCCACAAGGAATCACATCCATCAATCAGTTCCTCATTGAATCTGTTCAATGCTGAAAATGTTGATGTCAGTGTCAAGTATGGCTACTATGAACAATTTCATCCCCAGCAACCCCTCTCGGAAAATATACACTTTCAAATATTTTCCAATGAAGACTATTTCATTGATTTGTCATCAACATTTATTGATTTAAATGTTGCGGTGAAGAAAAAGTCAGATAATACAACTCCAACTGCTGCCGATGGTCTCTCCTACGAAAACTGTATTCTACACAACCTGTTCAAACAAATTAATGTATTTATTAATGGAACATTGGTGAGCACTAGCAATAATTTATCCAACTATGCAAGCTACATACAATTTATGATGATGACACCAAAGGCATATAAGGAGTTGAGAGGACAGTCATTGGGCTATGAATATCGATCAGGTGTTGATACTGACGGTGAGTTGACTACTGCAGTGACCCAGGAGTATCATTTAGTTGGAAAATTAAATCATGAGATATTCAATATATCCCAATGGTTACCCCCCAATGTCAAGATTGACATAAAGTTGCAACTGGCCCCATCGAATTTCATTTGAGAAAAACACTTCCTGCAGCACCCGATGCAAATGTCATTGTCACATCGGCAATTCTCCACGTCCGAAAACAACAGGTTATGAGCTCTGTTGCATTGGCAGTGGAAAAGCTAAGAGCCAATGGCAACAACATTAAACTTCTTGTCCCCCATACGATCACCAATCAACGTCACATTGCCACCGGCTCTCGTAGCTATACCGATTCATCATTTATCAATGGAGAAATCCCATCAAAACTGGCTTTGGCCTTTGTGAAGAGTGGCAGTGCCGTTGGATCCTGGACTGAATCCCCCATGATTTTAATTTTTCTGGTCTATCTAGCCTTGAGTGTAAAGTGAATGATATTCCACTGTACACTCTATCATTTGACAAAAAATCCTATAGAACTCTGTACGAGTTGACCATGCAATCCCTAGATCATGACTCCCAACTATTTGAAAATGGAATAACCGATTCAATGTTTTCAAAAAATCATGGCGTAATTGTTTTGGACTTGTCGGGGACCCAGGATATGAGCATAGTACGAACAGGGAATGTACGTTTAGAGTGCACATTTGCCGATGCTTTGACTGAGAGTATCACGCTAATATCATTGAGTCAATTTGAAACCTATTGGGAAATCACACCCGACGGCAGTGTTCTACTAGACCTAGCACCATGAACACAAACCAAATAATCAACGTATTTAGTATGGATCCATACATGTCCCAGTACAAGTCCTATTGCATACCATCGGACTTCATTGAAAAAATTCCAAGTGTTAACAATACCCTAATCATTGTTAATAGCAGTCCATCGACTTTGAAGACAGGCCATTGGCTATGCATCTTTCAAACAGCGAAGAATATTGAATTTTTTGATCCTCTTGGCCTATCGTATAAATTCTACACTCCATACATCAGCAACTTTATTGAAAGCAGTGGGAAAACTATTATTCAAAATCAACGAAGAGTACAGGATTTAACGACTAAGACATGTGGCTTTCATGCACTACTCTTTTTCATGTTCAGATGTCGTGGCTATACCTACAAGCAGTTTCTCGACATCTATGTTGACTTACCTCGATTGAACGACTTTCTAGTGGAAAATATACTTACAAGCGTGTTTAATATTGATTTTAGTGCCCTACGAATAAAATGTTCTAAAAATGTATGTGAAATTGTTTATTAATAAAAATAATGTATGTACATGATAAAAACGACTTTTCTAGTCTTTAGATTTCATCTTCTACTAGAAATAAGTACTTGTCGATAACAACTAATGCAGGTAGATTATCTGAATACACAGTATACTGATCCTGATGTGCTGCAATGTCAGGGTCGCATTTTCTACAGTAGAGTGTAACTTCACTCTTGTCATATCTCTTTGTATAGTCAATGATACTATTCTCGTTCATTTTATAGAATTCAAATGTTTCAATTTGCCTATTTGAAGCAATGTCACAAACAGTGTCCTCAAGTGGCGAATCACATTCCGTCACAGCCAAATAAAAATCAGTGGGCTTATAATCATAGTAGCCATTGTCTTCACAACGATGACGTAGAAACCAAATTCTTTTGTTGTTCCAACAGTTGAATCACTGACCCGGCTCCTCCTCCCAAAACAATCTAAAGCCACGACGATACCAATCTCGTAGCAGTAAACTAAAATCACGCTTAGGATTCTTTCCAATCATACCAGGATATGTATTCTCCCACTGATTACATTTATCATAGTGGCAATTGGAGCATAGGTGCCCTCTAGGATGAGAGTCACACACCTCTTCAAGACAGGAATTACAACCTTTAATTTGTACAGCATATCCTCTATGCAATTTACACGGGTTGCATAATCTGCACTTTTCATCATACTCATCAATCATTGTACAATTCTCACATGATGACCAGCTGCCCAGTGTGTACATGCATAGCGGACATGTATGGAACATTTTTTCATGTGTTGACACTCTCACTGCCACAATGAAACTGAGCTACCAACAACAAATTGAGTGGGATAGAGAGAGAGGAGTAAATCATCCTTGAACTCCATCTTTCTCATGAGAAAAAAGTCCTAAATTTCTAAACTAGTGTTTAAAAGCATATCCACAATACCATTTTGCCGTGTCGTGATTAATATGTCAATAAATTGTGTAAATGCATTTGGACCACAACGTAAAAGCTTCATGCAATAGTCTAATGACGGAGAATCAGTTTTCATTATATCGACAAGCATTCCCTGAGAAAATATCTTCCTTTGAATAGACAGCTCTAGAAAATCATCATCTAGAATCAAACGTTTTTCCATAAACACAAGATTCCCCATGATTCGCTCTTTCTCAAATCTATCCATTTTTTAGAGTCCTAACACTCTCACAACCAACTTCAGACTAACCAGATTTTTTTTTCTACTCTAAAAATACACGCTAGCCTACTATAGAAAGAAAAATATCTTTGATTTAGAAACAGTTTTATTGAACATAAGTACAACAATAATAATCACTGATTCAATTTGTTTTCATCAATATATTTCACTAGTGCATCTAATGCTGCCTGAAGTCTATTTATATGCACAATATTCAGTTTCGCAGCAAAACATAATTGCTCCTCCATTTTAAATTTGCTCAATGATATCACATATCCAGCATACATATCACCCCATCCAAGGCATAGTCTACAGCCTCCTGTTATTTCCACAGCCACGTTTGGTACTCGTATATCTTTGCTGCTGCCGGCTCCACCATCAACCTCCAATAGTGTAAATGCTCCACTCATTTTCTCTACTAATATCGTCTCAAATAAACTATTCTCTCTGAATTCAATTCTCTTACTAATATGAATTGCAATGAAAATCAATCCTTTTATTCGAATCCAATTACTAATCAAGTTATCGTATATGGAATAACCTCCACTCTCACTAATTGGCCCTAAAAAATGGGTGTTGCCTCAAAAACCAGTCTGATAGCACATACTTCAAAGAAATGGAACAGGTGTGAGAGGATACTCACTCTCTTTGTAAAGGTGTAGAGGTCCCCGCAAATAGTATGGGAATTCCTATACGTCTCGTAGAAGTATAAGGCCATGTGAGAGGATACTCACTCTCTTTGAAAAGGTGTAGAGGTCCCGGCAAATAGTATGGGAATTCCTATACGTCTCGTAGAAGTATAATCCCATGTGAGGGGGTACTCATTCTATTTGAAAAGGTGTATACGTCTCGTAGAATAGCATGGTAATTCCTATACGTCTCGTAGAAGTATAAGCCCATGTGAGGGGGTACTCATTCTATTTGAAAAGGTGTATACGTCTCGTAGAATAGCATGGTAATTCCTATCGCTTCAAGCAAAGTATAAGGCCGTCTGAGGGGGTACTCACTCTCTTTGAAAAGGTGTAGAGCTTCTATAGAAATGTTTTCCTATAGCTTCAAGCAAATAGCATGGGAATTCCTATAGCTTCAAGCAAAATGGTACCTACCACTCTACTGCCAGTAGCCTATGAGAAATTCCAAAATGCCCAAGACAATGAACAAGTCCTAAAGGGGGACCCTGGGTCTATCAAAATATTCCAATGGTTTCCCAGGGAATTTGATATCATTTTCTTCTGTCTCCACTTTAAATGAAAAAAATAATTATCTTTTTGGCATCCCTGCTTTCAGTAAAAAAAAAATTGAGGTAATATCATTTAAAAATGATAGCCCCCTATCCCCTCCTATAGGCAATAATTTAAAATTTATTTATGAATCATATTTTTGGGGTAAATTCGGGTTCAATCTTTAATTCCCCAATCTTGTACATAGCTTAGTCTATAGCTAAATTTGGTCTCAATAGAAGGTTTTTTTTGGGAGGGGGAGGGGGGGAATGTTTCAGAAAGAAGCTTGTATTTTCTATCAGGCGTTAAACAATTGAGTATTAAACATTAAGAAAATCTTATCTAAAAATAGCAAAAAAAAACTGCAAACTTACAATTCAGCTGTAGAAACAATCAATCGGCTGTCAATTTCAAAATCCAACTAAAGGCTGAAGCTGCATAGTAGTGAATGCGTTCTATAATTCTATTCAACTTGAAAATAAAATTCTTGACTAGGAATGACGTAAGAAATAGCGATTGGGAAACTGCATTCGAAATGATTTAAACTCATTTCATAAAGACGATACTTTTTTTGTCAACATATGAAGAACTGCGTATATTGCAATATTTGCAATTGCATATTGCATCTGTCTCGTTTTTATGCAAAGCAACAAAAGAGACAAAAATTAATGAACAAGAGAGTAGTGAAAAATTATGGTATGCAAAGTAATATTTGGCAGAGAAAGTCACTGGTGATAAATCACTAGGGGTGGCACCGTGATTTTCGGGGATTCGGGGAACCAATTTTTTTTTTTCGGGGTGACGCATGGATTTTCGGGGAAACATCCGAAAATTTGGGGATAGTGCAAGCCCTGCTTGATTTTTAATCAGGAAAATCGAAATACTAAACCACACGAGAAGGAAAAGCTCCGACTGGGCGGTTGACGCAATAAAGAAATTGCCGCAAAATTAATTTAAAGTCGACCGAATGTCGTTTAAATTAATTTAAATTTAAAGTCGTAACGCCGCCGGCGCGCCTCCGGCGCGCCGGCGTCGTTACAACACTTCGGCGGCGCTCGACCGGGCCTCTTGTCGGCGGCGTTCGGTCGATCCGCCGGCGCGGCGCCGGGGTCTAGATTTAGCAATACATAAATATTTACTTAGTACTAAACTCCTCCTGGTTATGCATTAAGGGTGTGAGCTGTGGGGTTTTAGAGAAAGTGAGGAGTTGAAGAGAATGCAAAGAAAGTATTTTAAGAGAGTTTTTAGGGCCCATAAATCAACTCACAGTATTGTACTGGAGGGGGATTTAAGACTAAGTAGGTTAAGAAAAGTTAGGTTAATAAGAATGGTGAAGTTTTGGATAAAAATTTTAAGAAGTAAAAATAAGCTAGCAAAACAAGTGTATTTTAGTTTTTTGGAGGATAAGATAGAGAGGTAGGGTGGCAGCAAGAAATTAAGAAAATTTTAGATAAAGTAGGATATTTGTATTTTTGGAATGAAGGTCAGGGATCGAATTCAGATACAGTGGTTGATAAGGTAAAAGAAAGATTACACGAGCAAGGAATACAGCAGTGGCAGGCTCGGAAGGAGGCATCAGGATCTCTGATTCTGTATAGTACAGTGAAGGACACATGGGGGGAAGAAGTTTATTTTAAGTTGGGGTTGAAAGGGGAAGAAATAAAATGGATTTTGTATTTAAGGGGAGGGTCGACTGATATTGGGGAAAAGGAGAGGAAATTTAGGGGTCATAGTGTTAACCCAGTCCCTTGTCCGATGTGTGGGAAGATGATGAGGATATTTTTCATTTTTTGGGGAATTGTAAGGAATTGATGAATCTGAGAAATGAGTGTTCTTTGTTAGTGTTGGCAGATAGAAGGTGGATGGAAGGGATTGTAGGATCACGAGTTAAAATGAAATTAAGAAATTTGGCTAAGTATGTTGATGAAGGGCTGATGCATTGTGAAGGATGTATCTCTTTATAACTATTTTCGTGAAGATTCAAGTCAGGGCCGTATCCAGGATTTTTGTTCAGGGGGGGTTTTACTAATTTTTGACTTTTTTGGGGGGGTTTTACTAATTTTTGACTCAGTTTTCGACTAATTTTACTGATTTTTACCTATGTTTTACTAATTTTCGACTTATTTTCGAGTCGGTCAAAAATTTCGGGGGGGGGGGGGGGTTCAAACCGGGTAACCCCCCCCCCCTGGATACGGCCTTGATTCAAGTACGTTTTCTTTTTAATTTATTTGTGTTTTTTGTTGGTTTTGTTATGTTTATGTTCTGTTTTTTTTTCCTATGGCCTGATGGTTTTTTTTGGAAATACATACATACATACTTATAATATCATCTACAGTTTTAATTTAATTTTATAAAGAAAAATCCGAAATGGCTATATTTCAGAGAAAGTCAAGTGTGTCTTGATGCATTGGTGCTGATCCCAACTTTTTTTGCCAAAAAATAACCAAGTACTGATAGTTTGAACATTACATAGCTAAAAAATTGTTGGGCGCTCATTTTGTGCTGAAAATAGGAAACTTATTGAATTGAATATTATTTCTTATCGGGGTGTTTTAGATAGAGTGTCCATGTTTTGCATTATCAAAATATAACGACAGCTTCAAGAGATGGTGCTCCGAGTCACAACTAAGCAGAGTTACCCTGTTTTGAAGGAAAATTTCAACAGTGGTTCCAAAATTGCACTGTAAAATCATTGGTGCCTTTACTCTATAGTAATTTGCTAAACTTGTTTAATCTGAAGATCTGTCACAAAAATTTTCCATAAGTACAATAATATAAATAGAATTTCTATTAATTTAACTCATCACTAATATGGCATAATCAAAGTTGCAGTAGGGTTATATGAAGTACAGAAACATTCCAATACCATAATCTCTAACGGCATTGATATTGGCAATTTTTATAGGGTAGGCAGTGCCCACCCATGTCCCTTAGCTATGCCCATGATAATGCTAAACAAGCAACATCAATGACAAAAGCAGCTGGAAGAAAATGTCGTAGATATCTTGATTAACAGAGAATTCAAATAGCTAAGAAACAAACTTACCTTTACAATTAGAATTTCATCATGAATCCAAATATGACATTTGTTTCTGTTGCAAATTCAATATTAAGCCCCTTTACTTTACAGCCTCAAAGATGATACCCTTTTCTCTTATTTTAGATATAACTTATGTACCTATGTTAGCATCAATCATGTTAAATTCAAATTACCTGTACATTGAATTGATAGTGACAAAACCTAGAATTAATAAATACAATGGAAATATATAATATGGGCTATATATTTGGGTAAGGTCAGACAGGATAGGTTGTTAAGTTAGGTTAAAACTGAATTTGCAACAGTAACAAAACCACAACAAATGTCACATTGGTTTCAGGATGAGATTTTGATTGTAAAGATAAGTTTGCTTCTTATCCATCTGAATAGCCTATTCTGTTAATCAATATATTTACCAAAAATATATGGCCAATGAAGAATTCACTATTTGAGGTGATGAAAGTGAAACTGTGTGTATTCAGAAATAATATAGCCTAAGCATGTATTTCAGAAATTTTAAAATAGTTTTCAGAGTTTTATAATGTTTTCTTATGTAGAGTGGGACTACTAAAGTGATGTCCCAATTTCATTTATTAAAGTTTCATTCTCATGACTCATTTTGGACCAAATGAAATGTATGTTGTTCACAAATGAGATGGGAAGAGGTTAAGAGAAAATTTAAGGGAAGCTTGAACTTCATAAAAGAAGAAAAATAGTAAAGCTTTGAAAAAATTTGGGTAGAGCAGGAGCTTGTATAGCTGTGTAGGACTCAGGTGGTTGTATATTTATAATAATTCACATAATTTAGCTAAGTAGAAAGTGAATTCATCACCTGATGCCTTTTTATACTTGTTTAAAATTCAATAATTGCTTCTGAGGAAAATTCCATATTGATCCCTTAATGAGGTACAAAAATGTAGCTTGTCAATGGTTTCTAAGATTATGATGTATATCACAGGCAGCACGAGCGCTGCTTAAGAAAAGAACGATGTGGGCACAATGTGTTTTTGTTTTTTTTCTCCATACCCAGGCACTTTGTATCAAGGAAGTTGTCGTAGAAACTTCAAAAAGGGCTCATTCGATTGGAAATTGGAGTGGCTAGTGCCCTTTTTAATAGTCAAGAGTGATTGGAGGGCAACTAGCCCTCCCCCCACACCCATCATTACCCCAAACACATCCAATCAAAATTTTGAGATAGCCATTTTGTTCAGCATAGTTGATTTCCAGATAGAAAATATGTTTTTGAGGAGGACACTCCCCCACAACCCTCGGAGGATGGGTTTTGAGTTATGCCCTGAGGGCATATAAGGTTTTTATAGAATGCGTTGTCGTAGAAACTTCAGAAAAGGCTCATTCGATTGGAAATTCAGAGGGCTAGTGCCCTTTTTAATAGTCAAAAGTGATTGGAGGGCAACTAGCCCCCACGCCCATCATTCCCTCAAACACATCCAATCAAAATATGAGATAGCCATTTGTTCAGCATAGTTCGTTTCCAGATAGAAAATATGTTTTTGAGGAGGACACTCCCAACAACCCTCAGAGCAAGGGTTTTAAGTTATGCCCTGGGGGCATATAAGGTTTTTATAGAAGGCGTCGTCATAGAGACTTCAAAAAAGGCTCATTTGATTTCAAATTCAAAGGGCTAGTGCCCCTTTTAATAGTCAAAAGTGATTGGAGGGCAACTAGCCCCCCCCCACGCCCATTCTTCTCCCAAACACATCCAATCAAAATTTTGAGATAGCCATTCTGTTCAGCATAGTAGATTTCCAGAGAGAAAATATGTTTTTGAGGAGGACACTCCCCCACAACTCTTGGGGCAAGGGTTTTAAGTTATGCCCTGAGGGCATATAAGGTTTTTATAGAAGGCGTTGTTGTAGAAACTTCACAAAAGCTCATTCGATTGGAAATTCAAAGGGCTAGTGCCCTTTTTAATAGTCGAAAGTGATTGGAGGGCAACTAGCCCCCCCCCCCCCTACGCCCATCATTCCCCTAAACGCATCCAATCAAAATTTTGAGATAGCCATTTTGTTCAGCGTAGTTGATTTCCAGATAGAAAATATGTTTTTGAGGAGGACACTCCCCCACAACCCTCAGGGCAAGGGTTTTAAGTTATGCCAAGGGGGCATATAAGGTTTATATAGAAGGGGTTGCCATAGAAACTTCAAAAAAGGCTCATTTGATTGGAAATTCAAAGGGCTAGTGCCCTTTTTAACAGTCGAAAGTGATTGAAGGGCAACTAGCCCCCCCCCCCATGCCCATCATTCTCTCAAACACATCCAATCAAAATTTTTAGATAGCCATTTTGTTCAGCGTAGTTGATTTCCAGATAGAAAATATGTTTTTGAGGAGGACACTCCCCCACAACCCTCAGGGCAAGGGTTTTAAGTTATGCCCTAAGGGCATATAAGAACAATGTTGGCACAATGTACTATATATTATTTTTTTCCTTTGGAGCAGGGCACTTCACATGGAAGGGGTCATCGCAGAAACACCAAAAGGGGCTCATTCAGTTGGAAATTGAGAATTTGCAACAGTAACAAAACCACAACAAATGTCACATTTGGTTTCAGGATGAGATTTTGATTGTAAAGAGGGCAACTAGCCCCCCCACCCATCATTCCCCCAAACACATCCAATCAAATATGTTTTGAGGAGGATACTCCCCCACAACTCTCAGGGCAAGGGTTTTAAGTTATGCCCTGGGGGCATATAAGGTTTTTATAGAATGTGTTGTTGTAGAGACTTCAAAACAGGCTCTATCGATTGGAAATTTGAAGGGCTAGTGCCCTTTTTAATAGCCAAAAGTGATTGGAGGGCAACTAGCCCTCCCCCCCATGCCCATCATTTCCCCAAACACATCCAATCAAACTTTTGAGATAGCCATTTTGTTCAGCATAGTTGATTTCCAGATAGGCAATATGCTTTTGAGGAGGATACTCCCCAACAGGGCAATGGTTTTAAGTTATGCCCAGGGGGCATATAAGGTTTTTAAAGAAGGCGTTGTCATAGAAACTTCAAAAAGGCTCATTCAATTGGAAATTCAAAGGACTAGTGCCCTTTTTAATAGCCAAAAGTGATTGGAGGGCAACTAGCCCTCCCCCCATGCCCATCCTTCCCCCAAACACATCAAATAAAAATTTTGAGATAGCCATTTTGTTCAGCATAGTTGACATCCAGATAGAAAATATATTTTTGAGGAGAACACTCCCCCACAACTCTTAGGGCAAAGATTATAAGTTATGCCCTGGGGGCATATAAGGTTTTTATTAAAATCTTTGTTGTAGAAAAATGAAAAAGGGCTCATTCAATTTGAAATTCAAAGGGATAGTGCCCTTTTTAATAGTCTAAAGTGATTTGACGGCAACTAACCCCCCTATAATGCCCACCTTTTCCCCAAACACATCCAATCAAAATTTTTAGATAGCCATTTTATTCAACATAGTTGAAAGTTTTGGAAATTAGGTCTTTAAGGATGACAACCCCTCCTCCCACAGGCTTCAGGGCAAGGGTTGTAAGTTATGCCCTGGACCATATACAGATTTTATTGAAAGTGCTGTCATAGAAACTTCAAAAGGGCTCATTCAATTGGAAATTGAAAGGGCTGGTGCCTTTTTTAATAGTTGAAAGTGATTGGATAGCGACTAATGCCCCTCTCATGTCCACCATTTTCCAAAGCACATCCAATCCAAATTTTTAGATATCCATTTTGTTCAACGTAGTTGAACGTTCTGGAAATTAGGTCTTTTGGGATGATAACCCCCCTCAGAGCCCTCAGTGCAAGGGTTGTAAGTTATGCTCTGGGGCATATAAGGTTTATATAGAAAGTTGTTGTATAAATCATAGGCAGCACGATTGCACTGCCTAAGTAAAGAACGGGGAGACTCGAGAACAAGACAAGAAATGGGGACTAAGTAAAGAGGAGGACATTCCCCCACAACCCTCGGGGCAAGGGTTTTAAGTTATGCCCTGGGGGCATATAAGAACAATGTTGGAACAATGTATTATTTACTAATTTTTTTCCTTTACAGCAGGGCACTTTGTTTTAAAGAAGTTGTTGTAGAAACTTCAAAATGTGCTCATTCAATTGGAAATTGGAGTGGCTTGTGCCCTTTTTAATAGTCAAAAGTGACTGGAAGGCGACTAACACCCCTCTCATACCCACCATTTCCCCAAACACATCCAATCAAAATTTTGAGATAGCCATGTTGTTTAACAGAGTTGAAAGTCCTAGAAATTCGGTGTTAGAGGATGACAACCACCCTAAGAGACCTTAGGGTGAGGGTTGTAATTTATGCCCTGGGGGCATATAAGGTGTTTATAGAAAGCATTGTCGTTTCCAAAAGGGCTTATTCGATTGGAAATTGAAAGGCCTAGTGCCCTTTTTAATAGTCAAAAGCGATTGGAAGGCTTGACATTTTTATAGTAAAGATCAAAGTGGGTATAATGTATTATTAATTGTTGTTGTTTAGACCAGGGCACTTTGTATTGAAGGAGTTGTTGTGGGAACTTTGAACAGGGCTCGTTTGATTGAAAATAGAAAGGGCTGATGCCCTTTTCAATAGTCGAAAGTGATTTGAGGGCAACTAATCCCCCTTCCACTCCCACCCTCCCATTTCTGCTATTAAAATTTAACCAAATCAAAATAGTGTAAGGGTATCCAAGCTATCAAAGAAAGTAAATTTTTTGCAAATGGTATCAAGTTTTCCATTTCAGGTCAACCAGAGGAGGTATGAAACTAAATTAAACAGTACTATTTGTGTCCAGATTTTTAAAAGGGTGAATGTTGTTAAAAATTGTTGAAATTTTTTCCAGCATACAAATAGCAGGCCAAACTATAAAGTCTTAAAAAACGAAAAGATTTAAAGTATTATTTTCTTTTTCTCTGAAAAGACTATGTCAATATAAAATGAACAGAAAATAATTTAGAAAATTTTTTCCACAAAATAAGTTTTTCAAAGAAAAGTAAAGAACTCCATTAAACAAAAAATGAGCAAAAATAAATCAAATAATCTACCAAGTGTGAAACTACCCCAAATCAAAAATTGATAAATAAACAAAACCCAAAACAAACATAAACTACAATAATTAACCAAGTCAAACTCAAAAACGAGCAGAAATTAACATAAGTTGGTCACAAAACCCCTATGCCTTCCCTAGGCCAGAACAAAATTTCCACTTTACTGAAAAAATACAAATAAATGTGCATTGTCAGTTTAATATAGATATACTGATATTTAGTAATCAAATGTTAATATTATTTGATTTATTTAAGTTATAAAAGTAAAAACATTTATATTTTTTAAGTAAAGTGCAAAATTTTGTTCTGGCCTTGGGAAGGCATAGGGGTTTTGTGACCAACTTATGTTAATTTCTGCTTGTTTTGAGTTTGACTTGGGGTAGTTTCACACTTGGTAGATTATTTGATTTTTGCTCATTTTTTGTTTAATGGAGTTCTTTACTTTTCTTTGAAAAACTTATTTTATGGGAAAAGTTTTTTAAATTAATTAAAGTTAAAAAAAAATTGTTTAAAAACTATTGAAACATAAAAATTTTGAATTGTGGCCCCTGATAAGGAGACATGCTAGAAAAACAATTCTTACTTGTAAATATGTATAATAATCCTAGTTAACATATTATCCAAGGGGAGAACTTTTATCATCAAGTCTTTCTTCTTTTTTTCCTTCTTTTTCCAACTTAAAGAAAAAAATTATAATTTTTGCCATGCTCTCAATGCAATGCATAAATCTTTTGAAATTGCTGCTATAAATTGTATTTATTGATAGTGTTCATCCTGGTCATTATTAATCCTGTTTTTTTTAATAATAGATAAAGCAGTGGCAAAAATACAAAATATTGCTATAAATATACATTTACATAGAGTATATACCCCCACCACCCTAGTGTGCAAATATACAACCAAAATTGTATTCTGATTCTAAATATAACTTTCATTTATATCAGAAATAAATTTTGCCCCCACCCCCCTGATGTGCAAATATATACTACTACTACTACTACTAACAACTCACTGCAGCACTAAGCCGCCTGAGGCCAACACAGCTACGCACACTCCTCCTCCACCCCAATCTATTCAAAGCCTCCCTTTTTACACCCGCCCACAAAGTTCCCATTTCCTTTAAATCTTTCTTTATGATGTCCTCCCACCCCAGATGGGGACAACCTGCTTTCTGTTTAGCCCTAGATGGTTGGCCAAAAAGAACAATCTTTGGCAATCTGTCATCCTTCATCTGCACAACGTGCCCTAGCCACCTCAACCTTTCTTTCATTATAGCCCTAGAGAGCAGTATTGAACCACATTTTTTGTATAGCCTATTGTTTGAAATACGGTCAGTCAGCCTGGAACCCAGAACAATCCTTAAGCAATTTCTCTGGAAAACATCTAGCAAATCTTCATCTGCTTTTCAGAGCATCCATGCTTCAGAGCCATATTTGACCACTGTCATCACTGTAGCTTCTAATATTCTAATCTTGGTTTGCAGACTTATCTTCCTATCCTTCCAGACTTTTTTTAACTGTGAAAAAACACCCTGAGCCTTGGCTATTCTATATTTAACATCTTCACTGCTCCCACCATCTTTACTAATAATACTACCAAGGTAAGTGAAGCTGCCTACCTGATCAATCTTTTCATTACCCAACACCACCTTTTCATCTTCACTTATTCCTAGCCTTAGTGACTTACTCTTCCTAACATTAATTTTCAAACCAATTCTAGCACCCTGAACTCACAAAACCTGATACTGAAAACTTCATTCATTTTGCTCACACTTTCATCTAGGATGCTTAAATCATCAGCATAATCCAAGTCCAGGAGACTTTTTCCTCCCCATTTGATTCCATGGTCTCTCATTGCCTTTCCTGTGCTCCTTAAAACAAAGTCCATCAAATAATCCATACAAAGGGGGATAGAACACAACCCTGCTTACTCCTGATTTAATAAAAACCAGCTGCTAACCTCATTTCCTACCTTAACCGCAGCAGTGTTATTCTCATACATAGCACTAATCACTTTAATGTATTTGTCTGGTATACCATACAAGGATAAAACCTTTACTAAAGCTCTTCTATCAACAGAATCAAACACTTGCTCATAATCTATAAAACTGAGGACCAAAGGTGTTTGAAAACTCAGGTACTTCTCAATTATTAGTCTAAGAGTGAAAATTTGGTTGACACATCCTCTATCTTTTCTAAAACCACACTGCTCAACTTTGTCTACACCATCTCTCAGTCTAAAAAGTATCATATTACTAAGTAATTTACTACCTACAGAGACCAGGCTAATGCCTGGTCTGTATATGTATATATTCATACCAGCCATTAGCCTGGTCAATATATATATATATATACATATACATACTCTGTATGTATATGTATATTTATAGCAATATTTTGTATTTTTGCCACTGATTTATCTATCATTAAAAAAAAAACAGAATTAACAATGACTGGGATGAATGCTATCAATAAATACAATTTATAGCAGCAATTTCAAAAGATTTATGCATTGCATTGAGAGCATGGCAAAAATTTTAATTTTTTTCTTTTAAGTTGAAAAAAGAAGGAAAAGTAGGAAAGACTTGATGATAAAGGTTCTCCCTTTGGATAATACATTAACTGGGATCATTATACATATTTTAAAGTAAGAATTGTTTTCCTAACATGTCTCCTTATCAGGGGCCACAATCCTAAATTTTTACCAAAATTAGCTTTTGAGCAGGGCCTTAAACAACTCCTTGTGATCTTTAAGTGAACTGTTAATACAAAAAAAGAAAGAAAGGAAATCCCAATCATGCAATAGGCCTATTGTGCTTTTCCTTTGTTAAAGGTGGGTATTTTTGCCTTTATGGTACTATATGGCCAATTTTTCACTTTTCAATCTAATTTTCATTAGATTTGATGAAATTGGCTCCTACTCTGCCTTCCCCTCTCCCCCCAGGATTTTGAAAAAATCACACCTCTGCCTGAGAAGAGGGGTGTCATAATTAATTTTTCCCTGGTTGTCAGCAAACTTAGGAACAGCCCTGTATCAACTGTGACAAAACAAGAACCAGAAAAACAAGACTGATTTTCATCCCTTTTAATGCCTCAAACTGGCATTTGCCCCAGAAGCGATTACTAAAGCTCAGAATTATATAAAAATGCATCAAGTAATATATTCAATGTCTTCCTATCCAAATTATATGAATATGTGTATATTTACCCAGATGGTTTGATGTTACAATGAATTTTCTCTCTAGTGTAAATACTGTAAACAAACCTTTGAAGAGGCATGCCTTCAAATTTTGATTTATGTTGTCGAAAGTAAGATCTATGATGAGTTAAAACATAGACAGCGCTGTTAAGCACCATTGAGATTCTTTTCTAGGCTGAGATACCTTTGACTGTTTTGTACCTGCATTTTCACAACCATTTCACGAGTCAATATCTGGTGAGGGTAGCGGGCCAAATCCTGCACGACCTCTTCCTTCTGGATACGACCTTTATGAGACATACAATTTACCCAACATAAATCAGTGTTATTTCTGGATTACTTTGAATGAATCCCCCGTTTCCAGAATAGCAACTCAGCATGTTTTTTCGGTACCACCTTGGGTGGCAAAATAGTGGCACTTTCGTGTAAAAAGCTCCAAAAATTTGTCGCAAGCGACGCTTCGCGTCGCTCGCGCTGGTATCAACATGCTTTTCAAATTGAAAATTTTTGCCAATCCGCTCGGGATCACCTCCGCGCGGTTTTCCGTATCTTTAAATTCTCCAGCACGAAAAGTCGGCTCTAATTCCATCTATGAACTATAAAAAAAAGTAATATTGATTTTACTTAGGTAGTGCTAATTCTCCGCTTTGCGCAGCACTTCCACTTTTGTCAACTTTATATCCCCCCCCCCGCTAAAAAACCGCTAAAACACAAATGATGCTTACTGTATAATATGGAAATTCTTCCCACAGAGTACTTTCTTCTTTTTTTTCTGAGTAGTCTTCGCTCATAGAAGGAAAAAGGAAAGAAAAAGAAAAGAGGAAAAGCCGTCAGCTTCTTTTTCCTTTGAGAAAACGGAAAAAAGGGACAGCAATACTCGTCTACATTGTCCAGTTTCTTCCACAAAATGGACTATCTAGATTGTTACAGTTTGTTTGGGTGCTTGAAACTTTTTTTTCTCCGAAAATACTGAAGAAAAAGCCACGAACATAGATCGTGGCTATCGATGACCCTATGGTAAATACAACAAATAGTTGACCAGACACTAACTCTTTCAATTAATTTACTTGGCATAAACTTTAGGATATCCTGCTGCTGAGGTATATGGGAGACAAAACTTAAGGAAATTATGACTAATTACACTCAAAACTTCGTGACCTGAAAACACCTAATAGGAGGAAGTGCGTCCAAATTCAATTTATGAAACAATGCAACAAACATTTAATACCGCCAAGCGTTGAAAGAAGAAATATGAATCATCCAAATGGGAATATTGCTTTTCTTGCTCTTTTCTTTTTTGAACTGCGGTCGATCCTCAACTTGTACTACATAAAAACTGAATTTGGACTCGCTCAAAAATTGCAACCTGCTTGGCTGTTTCATCATATACGAGCCTACAAATTATTGCAAAATAGTGGACAAAAAATGACTTCAATAAGACAGCTATATCATCTAATCTGTTTATCACAACCTGAATAGAATTAGTTTCAGGGGAAACTCCCACCACTCCGGGTAAATTTTTCTTTCCGATGCCCCAGAGACTAGAGCATAGGAACAGACAACGAGCAATTTAAGTATCAATATGAAAGCACATTTCAAATAAAAAAAAGAGCATTTAGAGTATCAGTGCGAAAGCACATTTACAGTCAAATATTAGTGGGAATGAAATAACTAAAATGAGAAAGCACGTCAGAATTCAATTTTTTGTAACGATGTAACATAAATTTAAGCAAGAAAAAAAAAAGTGAAATTAGATTGTGATTTGCTAATGTTTGCATTGGATTTAAGATAGTGGAAGTTTTGTTATCATTTTAGTTTTTAGTATGATGGTTATAGTATGGCCATTCATTCGTTCATTGCCGAGGGTTGAAAGAAGAAATATGAAAAATATGAACGGAAATACTAGAGCGCATTTTTGTGTCACTGAAAAGGTCACTGGATATTCTTGTGGGACACCAGTGAGCTCAGTGGATGTTTTTGCGTCACTGAGTCGTTGTGTGATGTCACCAGCGGGCTTTTGAGTCACAAGGCATGAAGGGCTCCAGTCACTGAAATCGATGAAAAGACATGTAAAGTTAAGCAGTCATAGGCCCAGTGACTGGTGAAAATAGTAACGGCTATTAACATAGTGGCGTAAAAATACGCTCCTAGCTTTTCTTGCTTTTTTCTGCTTTGAATTGTAGTCGAACCTCAACTAATAAAACATAAAAACTGGATTCGGACCCACTCAAGAATTGCAGACCGCTTGACTTCCTTATCATCTACGAGCCTACAAACTATTGCATTAACACAAAATAGTTGAATGAAACAACTGAAAACAATTGAAGGCTTCTCCACCACACTGCAGTTAACTGTGTGTGTCTGTTCTCTTCATTGCTTAGTGTTTCGTACCGAAGATCCTGGGTATAATTAATGTGATGATGATGATGAAGTATAATATTTATGATTAATATGATGGAGCATTAATATAGCAATACAGCGTTTCTGAATTTGAAAACAGAGAGATGGAAAAATGAAAGAAAAAAGGATATCGATGCATATTTACATTGACAGTTTTTCTTCCGGTTTTTGATTTGAAAAATTTCTTTTCGTAAAAAAGTGCTACTTAGAAAAAAAAAGTCCCAATTTTGCTAAAAAGTGTCACAATAATGTCACATTTCCCGAAAAGTGCCATTTTGAAAAAAAAAGTGCCAAAAGTGACACAAAAGTGTCATTGGTGGCAACCCTGCACGTTTCCTCGACATCGTCAATAATTGCGAAATTCTTGGAATAAATTTTATATTAATTTTGTTGTTAAAACTAGATTTTTTATTTTACTGTAAATAATGACAACATTTTTCTTTTATATAGAAATAGTCTAGTAAAAATGTGGTTTGACCTCAAACAAATAACTATACAAATGATTCTTTCACTATCCGACTAGAAAATATGTGCTGATTCCGAATCCGTAAAGTTTACCGCTCTAGCTTTTTTACAATTTTGAGTTTTATAGGTGGAATTTGAGGTTGAGGCAGAAAAAGGTTGATGGAGTAAATACCATCAAATGTCATTAGATGTCATTTCTACGCTCTTTTTTTACTGATGAACATGAAACTAAATGTTTAAAGTCAAAAGAATTGTTTGGGGCTTAAAGCTTTGAGACAGATTGAGGCTGGGGGAGTGGTTCTAGGAAAATTGTGAAAAAAAGGGGTCAACCTCAGACAAACTGCTATACAAATGATTCTTTTACTATCCGACTATAAAAAAAATGTGCTTATTCCAAATCCGAAAAGTTTGCCACTCTAGCTCTTTCACAAATTTAAGTTTTTTTAGGTCGAGGTTAAGGGTGAATTTTTTAATATAAAGAATTTTAATGTAGATTTGGCTTTAAACATTTAGTTTCGTGTTATTCAGTAAAAAAAAGAGCGTAGAAATGGCATATCTAATCACATTTGCTAGTATTTACTCAATCATAATTTTTTGGCTCAGCCTCAAATTCAACTTAAAAAAATTCAAATTTGTGAAAGAGCTGGAGTGGTAAGCGTTTTGGATTGATCATCAGCACATATTTTTGGGTCGGGTAGGGAAAAAACTTTTTTATAGCAATTTGTTTGAGGTTGACACCTTTTTTCACAATTTTCCTAGACTATAAGGCCGCTTTGTAAAATTAGACTTGCAAGACACGTGTTTGTCTTGACGTTAATATCAGGGTAATTGGAATTCAAAAGTAGAAGGTAGTGCTCGGCTACAATGGCTTGCTCCTAAACATTCAGTAATAGAATCAAAACTCTGTTCCAAAGATTTTAAATTCTATTAATCAGATATCTTTGTTTTTAATATATTTATCATCAGCGCTTAAGATTGACCGTTATATATAGGTTTGATTAGACATCCCTGTTTAATAAAGTTAATGGCCTGGAAGGCAAGTCTTGGCAGTGAAGTATTTCTTGGCTTATATAGTCCAGTTATTTTAGTGGTTTCACTTGAGAATTTGAGACAGTTAGCTATAAATTCGCATATTTTTTCATTATGACATCCTGATACTTGTTTCCAACACAATCAGTTGTAAGGTGATTGCGACTACACATTTTTAAGGACAAATAAAAAAAAAAATATGTTCACGTTTTTTGAAAATATCTCAGTTCCTGTTATTTTTATGCTATTTCTAATTAGTACCAATATTGTAAAAAACTAAGTTCTCTACTGCCTTCTTATAGTTTTTTTTAGGAACGTTCAATCGTATAGTTTGGTACGCTTGACCTCAGCTTGATAATACAGAACCAAGAGTTTGAACCTAACTGTAGTAAGACACTGAAGAGCTGGGAATTTGATTCTGATGATGAGATTGGGCATAAGCGTCTTCCTATTGATCAAAAAAAGAAGAAAAAGAAGGTAATCCCGATAAAAACATAACGTATAAAGTATAAAAATTATTTATAAATATGTAATTATGAACTGTTTTATATTAACCATTACATGATTAATAATAACTTTTGGCCTAATTACAATACTTTAATCACATTTTAATGATGTTCTCATTTATATTAATTACGTTTTAAATAGATAACAATGAAATACATCTTCTTTAAATTGTTAAACTTTTAAACTCTTTCACAACCTTAAAATTTGTCCCTCCGAATTATATGAATTTATATTATATAGTAAAAACCTTTTTATTTATCATGGTTGAAGCGGTAGCTGCAGTCTAACAAAAATAGACCACAACCCATAGTAGCAGAAGATTAGAAAACACCTTTTATATTTAATAAAACATAGCTAGTGAGAAAAATTGGCATTTGTAGCTGAGTCACAAATAGCAACTAATATCTTGATTAATCTTAATTTTAAATATTATTTTGAAAACAAAGTTATGGAAATTTTGAAAAATAGGTAGGCACTGAAACATAATGGAGACTGGCAAAATTTCCTTACTACTACGACTGATATCTTTAATTTTTTTAGTCGTAATTAATCAAAAAACTTTTTCCACAAAATGCATTAAAAAAAAATAATAATAATAAAGAACTCCATTGAACCAAAAATGAACAAAAATAGAATTAGATAATTTACCAAGCATGCAACTACTACAAATCAGTATCAATCAATAAATGAAACCCAAAACAAACAGAAATTAAAATAAGTAGGGTTCTAAACCCTATGCTTTCTAAAAGCCAGAATATAATTTGTACTTTACTGAAAAAAAATTCAAATGAATTTACTGAAAAAAAATGTGCATTGTCGGTTTACTATACGTATGCTGATATTTATTCCTTAGAATCTTAATTAATTTTTGTTTTCTTAAAGTTATAAGTTAAAACATTCAAAAGAATTTTTTTCAGTAAAGTAAAAATTATATTCTGACTTTTAGAAAGCATAGGGTTTAGAACCCTACTCGGATTAATTTCTGCTCGTTTTGAGTTTGAATTATTTTAATTTCTATTTGTTTTGGGTTTCATTTATTTATTGATACTGATTTGTGGTAGTTGTATGCTTGGTAGATTATTTGGTTCTATTTTTATTAATTTTTGGTTTAATGGTGTTCTTTACTTTTTTTTGAAAAACTTATTTTGTGCAAAAAATTTTTTTGATTAATTTCTGTTCGTTTTATATTGAAATAGTCTTTTTCAGGGAGAAAGACTGAGCCTCTTTTGAAGTTAAACAACCATCCCTTCCATAATACCCCCTGGGCATAACTTGAAACCCTTGCCCCTAATCTCTGTTTTTTTCAATCCAAAAAGCCTCGTTATATGATATTTAGACTATTTTGAACACAATGGCTATATCAAAATTTCTATTAGACGCAATTCGGGCCAATATGACATGTGTGTAGGGGTGAGAGGGTAACTGCCCTCTGATCACTTTGACTCTTAAAAAGAGTACCAGAGCGTCTGATTACCAATCCAATGAGCCCTCTTTGAAGTTTATATGACCACACTTTCTATAAAAAGCCTATATGTCCCCAGGGCACAATTTACAACCCTTGCCCTGAGGGGATTTGTTACCCTCAAAGACATAATTTCCAAACCTTTCTGATAGGCTTAACAAAATGACTATATGAAATTTTGATTGGAAGTATTTGGGGAAATGATAGGCGTGGAGGGAGACATTTTCCCTCTGATCACTTTCGACTAATAAAAAAGGCACTAGTCCTCTCAATTTCCAATCGAATGAGCCCTTTTTGAAGCTTCTACGACTAAACTTTCTAGAAAATGTTATATGCCCCAAGTGCACAACTTACGACCCTTGTCATAAGGGCTATGGGGGAGGGTTGTCATCCTCAAAATAATTTCCATACCTTTCAACTACGTTGAACAAAATGGCCATATCAAAATGTTGACCGGAAATGTTTTGGGAGATGATGGGCGTTGCGGGGGTGGGGGAGATTCTCCCTCTGATTACTTTCGACTATTGAAAAGTGCAATAGCCCTCTCAATTTCCAATCGAAAGAGCCCTTTTTGAGGTTTTTACGACAACACTTTCTATATGACATTATATGCCCCCAGGGCATAACTTACAACCTTAGCCCTGAAGGCTGTTGGTGGTTGTCATACTCAAAAACATAATTTCCGGATCCTTCAGCTACGTTCAACAAAGTTGCTATATAAAAATGTTGGACGGAAGTGTTTGGGGAAATGATGGGTATAGGGGGGGGATTCGCCCTCCGATCGCTTTTGAGTTTAAACAAGGACAATAGCCCTCTCAATTCCCAATTGAATGCGTCCTTTTTGAAGTTTCTACGACAACGCTGGCAAAGACCTAATTTCCAGAACTTTCAACTACGTTGAACAAATTGTCCATCTCAAAATTTTAATTGGATGTGTTTGGGAAATGGTAGGCTTGAGTGGAGCGTTATTGCCCTTCAATCACTTTCGACTATTAAATAGGGCACTAGCACTTTCAATTTCCAATTGAATGAGCCCTTTTTGAAATTTCTACAACAATGCTTTCTATAAAACCTTAAATGTCCCCAGGGCATAACTTACAACCCTTGCGCTGAGGGCTGTGGGGGGAGTGTCATCCTCAAAGACATAATTTTCGGTCTTTTCAACTACATTGAACAAAATGGCTATCTCAAAATTTTTATTGGACGTTTTTGGGGAAATGGTGGGCGTGGGAGGGGTGTAGTTTTCCTGGAACCACTTTTGACTATTAAAAAGGGTACTAGCCCTTCGAAGTTCTCTTAGTTTCTATTAAAACGCTCTATAAAAACCTTATATGTCCCCAGGGCATTACTTACAACCTTGCTCTGAGGGGCGTGGGGGGTTGATCATCCGCAAAGACATATTATCCAGAACTTTAAACTACGTTGAAAAAATGGCTATCTCAAAATTTTAATTGAATCTGTTTGGAGAAATGGTGGGTGTGAGAGGGAAGATACTTGCCCTACAATCAGTTTTGACTAGCCTATTAAAAAGGGCACTAGCACTTTCAATTTCTAATTGAATGAGCCTTTTTTGTAGTTTCTACGACAACATTTTCTATAAAAAACCCTATATGCCCCCAGTGCATAACGTAAAACTTTAGCCCTGGGGGTTCTGGTGGGAGTGTCATCCTCAAATGCTTAATTTCAAATTTTTTCATCTACGTTGAACAAAATGGCTATCTCAAAATTTTGATTGGATGTGTTTGGGGAAGTGGTGACCTTGAGAGGGGAGCTAGTTGCCCCCTCTTTGTGACATTTTTCTAGGTTGAAGAAACATTGCCAAAAAAAAGAAGGCTGAAAGAGAGGACAAGGAAGTTGTCTAAAAAAGAGAAGGGAGTCGGGAAGAGCTGGAAACAATCAGGATCAAGTTGCACTATACTTTACTCTTTTAAAGACATAAGAAGAAACCGAAGACGACGGTGACGGCAACGTTCTTCAGTTCTGGAGACACAGTCGCAATAAAATTTCGTACGTCGCTGCACTTGCCAGAAAGTCATTGTCTATTCCTGCGACTACTGTGACCGCAGAAAGACTATTTTTGGTAGTAGGCCTGATAGTCATTATGATAGTGGTTTAGAAGAGAAATGGCCTCAGTCCACACAGAGTGGATAAGCTGATTTTCATTCACAATAATTATAGCCACATCCCGCAGTTCTAATATACTTCTGAAGTTGGCCTCAAGGAGTTTTTTTTCGACTTGCACTAATATTCCAAGATAAATGAAGAATTTTGTAATATGGTATTCGATGTTTAGTATACAGAAAAAATCGACAAAAAAACTACTAATTTGGATAATTAACTCTGTTGTAATTAATTTTAATAGCAGTGGTAGCATGCAAATATTCCCTTTGTTGTGAAATGTATTTTATGGTATTTGAGTGGTGTAGTCGTAGATGCCTGTATTCTCCCTTTATAGGGGAGATAAACTCTGGCCCTAAGGTAATTAAACTTTGGTAGCGTGCCTTAGGCTATGACCGAACTAATGAGGCGTACCAGCTGAGTATGTTCGAGGGACTAAAGATAGATCGTACAGAGGTTGGCTATAATGCAATACTTTTATTCATTTAACATATAATAATACCGGATACAGATATTCTACTGGGACTCGCTGTCCCATGTAGACCAAAAGTCTCAGAAAATACAATAACATATAATAGAATACTTAGACACTTACAATGATCTGACAAGATTCCAAGGTATTTCTAAAAACAACGGACCAGAGGTCAGTCCGGTATAAATTTAGCATCAGTCTCCCCCTTCCGATAAAATGTATCTTTTATACATTTTTATCAGCCACACCTTCCTTTACCCAACCCACGTAATAGCTAGGAAGTGGTGATTTCTCAATTTCCCGTTAAACAGAAACTTGGCAGGATATGTTCCTTATCTGAATAAAAAGTGGTATTTCTAAACTTCGTATTTGCGTCCTATATATTTTTACTAAATTCCAAATTGACTAAATTAGAAGCTTTACCACAATACTCCCCATTTAAAGAAGAATTGTCCCAATTCATAATATTTTAATTTTAAAACAATTTAATTTTGTTTACAGCTATTATGCTGCCATCTTTGGGTCATTATGTGCATCTACCCTCAATGGGTTTCCTTAGGGTCATGTTTCTGGTCCAATATAGGCCATGTTCTTTTTTGTCGAAGGATTTCAATTTGAAATTCATCCTTGTTTCTCTTTTTCTCTGTCTCTAGGACTGAAAAATACTCTTTTTACCCTTCTTCATATGCATCTTCTGTTTTAACTTGACCCCAAGCGGCTTTAGAATTTTATCGGTGGTTCTGCCTAAATTAGATTTCAAGTTATATTAGAAAAGTTTATGAATTATTTGAGTTCAAATTTAATTCCCATTAATAATTTAATTTATCTGTGTGATGTGGTTGATATACCGTTTATTTTTCGTTTTAGGAATGTCTTGGATAAATTACACATAACATTTTTGATTTTTAAATTTTCACATATTTTTCCAGCACAAAGAGTTTTCACATATTTCAATAACATAAGCCATTTGGGCTATGTAGTACATTCTCTAGGCCTAAATTAAGTTCTGATTTTATCTCACTTTCTGATGAACTTGTAGTAAAGTCTGTAATACTGCTATAGTTTCCAAAATATCAGTTGATCAGGCATGGTTTGGTTTCTAATGGTATGAGATGATAGTATCAGGATACATTTGAAGTGGATTCAAAATGTGTTACTTTCCAAAAATGTGTCAAAATATGATTGAAAAAAAATGGATCCGAAAGGATGCTACGAAAAATTTGATTTCCAAAAAAAAGCTAAGGCTGTATCTAAAGTAAATATTCACATTAGTATACACACAAAGCATAATTTGTTACCTATATGTATATTAAAAAGAAACACTCAAAATTTGTATATATCACTGCATTCTTTTTTTTTAACGAAAGTTAATTACTTTTAATTACTTTCTCCTCTGTTTACTCTTAATATAGAATTATTAATCACTCAACAGATTGTTTCACAATAAAAATATTTATATGTTGACTCGAAGTTCAACATTTACATATAACGTTAAATCACTAGTTAAAACTTAAAATTAATAAAAACATAGTATATATATATTTATATATATATATATATATATATATATATATATATATATATATATATATATATATATATATATATATATATATATATATATATATATATTATATATATATATATATATATACAAGCATTGTGTAATAACATACACAAGTATATTTTTTTTTTAAATTCGCAAAACTAGATAGGATATTTAACTATTGGTTAAAACTTAAAGCATTTAAAAAAATAAAACACGGTATAGACTAGTATTGGAATTAATTCCAATTATTGTTTTGTTAATTGCTTATGAAGTATTAATATAGAATACTTCTTGAATGCTACAAAAGCAAAATAAAAACAAACAAAAATTCTCAACATTTTAATTCAATATATTTACATGGATAGTTTAGGTTATATATATATATATATATATATATATATATATATATATATATATATATATATATATATATATTATATATATATATATATATATATATTATATATATATATATATATATATATATATATATATATATATATATATATTATATATATATATATATATATATATATATATATATATATATATATATTAACAGAAGTTATGTTGCCACATAACTTAATTGTTAAAAACAAATAATAATTATGTACACTAATAATTTATTTAATCACTGCAATATTTGTTCTTTTTACAACTTTAAAATCAGTCCGTCAAGATTTTTATCTGATAAGTCGTAACTGCAATTAAAATATTTACAAAAAACTCGACCCTAACAAATAGATTTATACACTATAACTAATAAGTATGATTAGCCTCTATATAAGGGCTTGGCAATAGTTCATATAGCATGGTTTTGCTATCAAAATTTACATATTTACAATTTTTTTTGTATATGATAACAATTCCATATTTATAAAGGGTTTTCAAATTGTCTTTATAACTGTATATATTTTCTCAACAACATTTTGTTACCACTATATAACTTTTCCATATATGACTATATACATTTTCTTATCTTTGTTTTACAACTTTGGTTCTACTTTGAACCAATTTTAGTCATTTAACTGTCATTGGCTTACTATATGCCTGTTTGTTTATTCAGACATTTGAGCTTTTTAATTCTTTTCGAATTTTTAGGTACTTGAGACAGTTTTATAACGTTTTTGTCTGTAATCTCTCTTTTTCCAGCTTTAATATCCTTTTGGGTTAAGGCTTCATTTACAGCTTGGATCTGATAAGTTAAAAATTTTTGCTGTTCACCTTATACCTCTTATGCCATTATCAAATGACTCTTGCCTGTATTCTGAAGGTTTGCTTACCAGGACTGCCTTTTGGTAGCTCCTTATAACGTTTCCAGGTCCTCTTGTCATGGGCTAGAGCTAAAAGGACTATTCTGAACCTGCACACACAATAATTAATTATCTATAGTATTGCCATACTTTTTTTTGTGGCCACAGTTACCTCTTGGGCTATTATTTTATCAGAAAAGTGGCCCTTCTGCAGAAAAATGCCGTGCCTTCAGGTCACAGAGTAATTTATTTTTAGACATACAAGTGACAATGACTACTTTCACTTTAACTTCCCAACTTTTAGTGGTCTTGTCTTAGGTTTCGACTTCAACTGAGGTTGTTATGGCTATTATGTGTCTTACTTTTAGTTTTCTATGCCATGCTAGTCATTTTTTTTTCGAAAACGACTCCCACCCAAAAGAGCAAAAAAAATTGTTTTTCCTGTCTACTTGGAGCATTTCTCCAATATTTATATTAATCTCGGCCCGTGTTAACCACTGTAACGGTGGCTCCGTAGAATTAATGCTACTTATTTTGTACCTATTTAGTACAATTTTCATACTAGTCTCGTTCGGTCAGTTCAATATGTGCGTATAACAGAGTTTAACTCACTCCATTCAGTTTCTTTTCCTTTTAATTTCGTCTGGCTATATTTTCAACTTGAACCCTTCTCTTTTTTTGATTCGTTATTTCAATGAAGCCTAAGGGTTTTTTCAAGTCTTTTTCCGCTTTTTCAGTAAAATAGGTCTTTCCTAAGCCTATTTTTATATGTTTCACGTATTTTTCAAAACACTTAACAAGTTTTTATGTGATTGCCCTTCTATGGTCAAATTCATTATCTCCTTATTTTTAAAAGGTGGGGGGGGTGTCTAATATTTTGCAACCTGTATTTTTTTGACATTATTCAAATTTTTCTGTCCAAAAGTGTTACAAAAGTACTGTATTTTTTTCCAGCTGATTTTTAGAACATTTTTAATCATGTTTTGCCCCGCATTTGCTAGTTCTCATTTATTTACAAAAATGTACGTTTTTACGATATACTGGTTGCCAATTTTTCCCAGCTTTAAGTACTATTTTATTTGCGAAAGAAAGAGAGGCAATAATTCCCTTGCAAGGCTAAATAATTTTGAATTCGGTGCTCATGATCTGTGGTTTATTGATAAGCTTGAATCTGGAGAATTACAAGAATGAATTTCTGTTCATTACTGCGAGTTTTTTTGTTGTGTAATGTTATATTTTATTTTCAAAGAAAAAGTGGATACGTTTAGTTTCTGTTAGGGTTCAACGGCTTGGGATTTGGGTGTTTGGGTTGGCACAGGTGAAAACCAAATGTTTAAACTAGGATTCTCCTGTGCCAGTTCGTTTTCTCAGATCCAATACATCGCTAGAGTTAAAATTATTACCTTGAACTATTATTGTGGTTTGCTTGTGACGATGGGGTTAATTTTTGGCTTATTTTTAATGGATTTTGTCGTTGGCTTTTACCTCCTGGTAAGTTTTTAGGTTATAATTTATTTTTATATTGCTTTTCGTTTCTTTTACCTCGCACTTTTTTTTGCTTTCTAAGCTTATTCTAAGTTTCGCTTAAATCTTTATAGCGCTTAATTATTGTCTTTAATTTATTTTTTTTTCCTTTTTACCAAAAATTATTATATTAGACTATAACTAATTATAATAAGATTACAGTTAGATTATACATGTCCGGATTCATGTAAACTCTCGCTGTATTTTCCTATTATTATTATTTTTAAATTTCTTCAAAACAATTTTTTGTCAAATTCGACTGAAAGTGCCACCTCAGAGAGTCAAAGGTCAGTAGATGCATTGCATGTACTTAACAACGAGAGATCAGCAGTGATTGAGCTCAACTCCAAATTTGCTAGCTTCCAATGACCCTATTTCAGTAGACCAACCTCCTTCGTGTTTTTTTCAACAACCCCCAATTTTTTTTAAATATATATATCAAAAGAATTGTCTTTTAATGCTGATTCTAAATATATAGTATTTCTTAAGTTTACCTTAACCCGTATAAAGTTAGGAATTTGAACGTTAATTATTGTAATATAAACTGTAACGTCCTGTGTAATTGTTTCCGTAATATTATTTCTATTTAGTTCCTGGATACAATCTACTTGTAGGCTAATTTGAATATAAGGGACTATTGGCTTCACTCTATTTGATTTCTACTATCAGACCGTGTTTTATCTGATATACACTCTATATGATATTCGACTAAACTTTACTGATTTATAATCTGACTAAACTTGAGGATGATTCGTCATCGAGTAACCGTAAGAGCGGACCAGAGTTATCAATATTAGCTATCGCAAAAGCATGCACTGCCTTCTCAGGTTGTCCTAATGTGGCTTATATTCTATGTAAACGAGCATAACAGTTTTCACACACTGGTAGCTTTACATCCACATGGCTCGAAAGCAGCCATGGCTTAAAATTCAAATTAGAACTTTCTTCGGACGCATTTTGTGCGGCTAATTCAGAATTTGAACTTTTTCTAACACCATTATTCAGATGAAGGTCCTCTGTGTAGGTAAAGGAGACCCTTTTAAGACCTATCCCCATGCCTCCATTTTCTGTGATTAACGGTTTCTTTCACCGAACTTCTCACCTTATGCAGAGTTCCCATCACAGCTGGGTAACAACTCTTTTTTTTTGCTTCCTTCGGCGACTTTTGCTATGCTTCCACATTTGTTTTCTTACTTATAACGTTACTTTTCTCTTTTTTTTCATCCCTTTCCTCAAGTACTTTAATCATATATTTATATATCTTTTCCTTCCCTTTGCTTGTGAAACTACATAACTAACCTAGTATTTGTTAGCTTTAATAAAGGTAATTCTATTGCTTATTACGTCGTAAAATGCCATATTTTCGAAGCATCTCTAGTCCTAAAACACTCGGAAATGGCAGCTTCTAACCTATAATTGTTCGGACCACGAATTTATGTGCTTCTTTGCTATATTGTAGCAGTGTTATCCTTGAACAATAAGTTCATAGCCTGTACCTGTAGTAAGGCTAAATTAGGACCCTATTTGCTACTATTATGCCTAAAATTCTTCTGTTTCTACCAATGTTTCATCGTTCCAGCTAGATTTTGTTTTTCTTTACGTATTATCTTTTATTTTATTCTTTCAATTCACGGTACAAATACTTCATTATTTAGTAATATACGGCACTACTACATTGCATTTATTACTAACACTAAAAAAAACTACTAATTATACACTTGCTTCTACTTGCTAAAAACTAGATACTGTATTTTTTTTCTATTTTACCATTCTCGATCGAGCCTTTTTTCCATTTTATCTATTGTACCCAAATCTTTGAGGGATACAAATCTATTTCTAATAGCCAAAGTTCGAGCAAAGCTGCTCGAAGTTTTGCTAATTCGAGCGCCGCTAAAAGCGAAGTACATTTACTTTCCCCTTCTAATACGGTCATTTCGACTTTTTTTTTGTATTTTGCAACCTTATTTAGTCTCCTCGACCCAGTTTTTCCGCAATACCACCAGTTGTTGTGAAGTGTATTTTATGGTATTTGAGTGGTGTAGTTGTAGATGCCTTAATTCTCCCTATATAGGGGAGATAAACTCTGGCCCTAAGGTAATTAAACTTTGGTAGCGTGCCTTAGGCTATAACCGAACTAATGAGGCGTACCAGCTGGGTGTGTTCGAGGGACTAAAGATAGATCGTACAGAGGTTGGCTATAATGCAATTCTTCTATTCATTTAACATATAATAATACCAGATATAGATATTCTACTGGGACTGGCTGTCCCAAGTAGACCACAAGTCTCAGAAAATACAATAACATATAATAGAATACTTAGACACTTACAATGATCCGACAAGATTCCAAGGTATTTCTAAAAACAACGGACCAGAGGTCAGTCCGGCATAAAATTAGTATCAGTCTCCCCCTTCCAATAAAATGTATCTTTTAAACATTTTTATCAACCACACCTTCCTTTACCCAACCCACGTAATAGCTAGGAAGTGGTGATTTCTCAATTTCTAAACAGAAACTTGGCAGGATATGTTCCTTATCTTAATAAAAAGTGGTATTTCTAAACTTCGTATTTGCGTCTTATATATTTTTACTAAATTCCAAATTAATTAAATTAGAAGCTTTATCACACCTTACCGATTATATTCCTTATCGTTATCGTGAAAATACGAGGCTTTGGAGGTGGGGGGGAGTATCCACCCTTCAACCACTGTCAAACTTAAAAAGGACACTAGAACTTCTGATTACCAATCCAATGAGCCCCCCCTACGAAGTATATACGATCAGTCTTTCCATATAAACCTGATCTGCCCCAAGGGCATAACTTACAGCCCTTGCCCTGACGGCTGCTGGGGGGGGGGCTGTCATCCTCAAAGATATAATTTATGGACCTTTCAATTACGTTGAACAAAATGCCTATCTCAAAACTTCGATTGGATGTGTTTGGGGAAAAGGTGGGCGTGGTAGGGGGGTTAGTTGCCCATCTGAACACTTTCGACTATTAAAAAGGGCATTAGCCCTTTCAATTCCCAATCGACTGAGCTCTTTTAGTACGTTGAACAAAATGGCTATCTCAAAGTTTGGTTGGAAGTGTTTGGGGAAATGATGGGCGTGGTCGAGGCATTTGCCCTCTAATCAATTTCAACTAATAAAAAGGCACTAGTCCTCTCAATTTCCAATCGAATGAACCCTTTTTGAAGCTTCTACGGCAAAACTTTCTATACAAAACTTATATGCCCCAAGGGTATAACTTATGACCCTTGTCCTAAGGCTATCGGGGGGGGGGTTTGGTGTCATTTTCAAATTTCCTGACCTTTCAACTACGTTGAACAACATGGACATATCAAAATGAAGATCGGAAATATTTTGGGAAATGATGGGCGTGGAGGGGGGGGGGGGATTCTCACTCCGATTACTTTTGACTATTAGAAAGGACAATGTCCCTTTTTGAAGCCCTTTTTGAAGTTCTTACGACAACGCTTTCTATAAAAACCTTTTATGCCCACAGGGCATAGCTTACAACCTTAGCACTGAGGGTTATAGGGGGTCGTCATACTCAAATATATAATTTTGGGACCCTTCAACTACCTTCAACAAAATGGCTATATCGAAAGGCTGATCGGAAGTGTTAGAGGAAATGATGGGCGTAAGGAGGGGAGGGGGGTATTCGTCCTCAGATTCCAGTTCTAATTTCCAGAACTTACATCTACGTTAAACAAAATGGCTAACTAAAATTTTGATGGGGTGTGCTTGGGAGAATGGTGTGCGTGAGAAGGGGGTTAGTTACCCTCCAATCACTTTCAACTATTCAAAAGGGCACTAGCCCTCTGAATTTCTAATTTAATGAGCCCCTTTTGAAGTTTTTACGACAACACTATCGGTAAAAACCATTTATGCCTGCAGGTCGTAACTTACAACCGTTGCCCGGGGGATATGGAGTGTTTGTCACCCTCAAACACATCATTTCTAGAACATTCAACTAAGTTGAACAAAATGGCAGTAGAGAAGGGGGTGTCAGTCCCACGAGAACACCATATATGGGCATAGAGTTCCTAGGGAGAACACCTGTGCTGTCAGTTCGACGGGGCACCATATATGGGCATGGAATCCCCAGGGAGAACACGTTTCCGAGAAATTGATTGCGTAACCTAGCCTAACCTCATGAGCTCGTGACGAGGCACCATATATGGGCATAGCCTCCCTAGGGGAAATGGATTTCTGAGAAATTGATTGCGTAGTCGAAGGGGAAGTGAATTTCCGAGAACTTGATTGCGTAATTGATTGGGAATTTTATTGATCCGATAACGGGAAACAAATCACGTGTCTCCTTCTAAGCCAATTAAAATCGTTTTTGTCACTGAGAATGAAAAAACAGGATTTTTCTCACTTTGATGTATTTTCAAGGAGAATTGTCTCCGGGCGAAGTTTATTAATGTCTTTGGTGTTCGTCCAGGAAAATTGTTTCCGGGGCGAAGTTTATTAATGTCTTTGGAGCTCGTCCAGGAGAATTGTTTCCGGGCGAAGTTTATTAATGTTTTTGGTGCTCGTCCAGGAGAATTGTTTCCGGGTGAAGTTTATTATTGTCTGACGGATGATGTCAAGATTGATTGATTTGTCACGAAAGGGTAGAGAATTTCTGAGAACTTGATTTACATAATCACTAGGGGAATTATTGATTTACGAAAAGGGGAATACAGAAACAAGTATGGCTTCTTTGATCTTAGGTCTGAGGGATAAACGCTCTTTAGGTCAGAGAGAAAAATTAATATTCTGTTTTTAAATAAGGCTTCGTTGATCTTTAGTGTCAGGAATTAGAAATGACATCACTTGTTATCTTGGAATTATGCGGGAGTCTAAAGAGATAGAAATTCTATTTTTAAATACGGCTTCACTGATCTTTAAGTCGGAGAGATAAATTGATATTCTAACGAAACCTTAATGGTGTAGCTAGGAACATTTATGAGATGAAGAGATTAACGCGGGAAAGGGTTTCCTAGCAATTTCAAATGTGACTGCGCAGGGATGCCAAAACAAAAGGAATACGCAGAAATTACTTTTTAGGGGATTATTTGGACGAAACCGTTTTAGACATTTTAGGGAATTATTTGGGCGAAACAGTTAGAGGCATTTTGAAAGATGATTTTAGAAGATGATTCAGAAGATGATTTGGGGTGAAACTCTGTGGTCGTTATAATACACAAGTTCTATTTGAACATTGTTGTGAGGTCCTCTACCCCAACCCCAAAAAGCCCTCCTACCCCAACCCCAAAGGAACCCCCCCCCCCCAACTACAAGGGTCCCCCAGGCCCCAAAGGTCTCCCGGGATCCCGAAGGACCACCCGGCCCCCAAGGGCCCCCCGGACCCCCAAAGGCCCCCCGGACCCCTACCGGCCCCCCGGGCCCCAAAAGAGCCCCCTCCGCATTTTTTAATACTTTTTTGTGCACTTGAGACACAGAAGGGCCACCACATTTCAAAAGGCTTTATTATATCTTTTCAGAACAAGTTCCTTTCTTAATGTCATTCCTAAACCCATTTTACAAGTTGAAGTACCCATCCTTTTCACCCACAACTTTACTTTACAGCTTTTTGAATGCCCCAACACCAAGCAGTACTTTTCAAAAGGCATTTCAGAACAAGTTCTTTTCTTAATATCCCTCCTAAACCCATTTTACAAGTTGAAGTACCCATCCTTTTCCCCATAACTTTACTTTACGACTTTTTGCGCACCCCAACATCAAGCAATACTTTTCAAAGGCATTTCAGAACAAGTTCTTTTCTTAATGTCTTTCCTAAACCAATTTTACAGGTTGAAGTACTCATATTTTTCACCACAACGTTACTATAAGGCTTTTCGAATACCCCAACATCAAGCAATACTTTTCAAAAGGCTTTATTATATCTTTTCAGAACAAGTTCTTTACGTAATTTTCTTCCTAAACCCATTTTACAAGTTGAAGTACTTATCTTTTCCCCCACAACTTTACTTTACGACTTTTTTGCACACCCAAACATCAAGCAATACTTTCCAAAAGACTTTATTATATCTTTTCAGAACAAGTTTTTTTCTTAATGTCCTTCCTAAGCCAATTTTACAAGTTGAAGTAGTTATCTTTTCCCCCACAACTTTACTTTACGACTTTTTTGCACACCCCAAAGATCAAGCAATACTTTTCAAAAGGCTTTATTATATCTTTTCAGAACAAGTTCTTTTCTTAATATCCTTCTTCAACCAATTCTAAAAATTCTAAATTTTTCCTTAGTAGATAGAAAAAGCTATATCATAGTTGTGAATATTTTCTCGAAAGATAAGCAGTTCTATTTAAATTTAAATTTTCTCAATGAAGCGAAGAAAAGTTCAAGTTCTATTCTGAATTTTCTCAATGAAAAAGAAATTAGTTATTAATCAATTCTATTTTTCCAAATAATACAAAATTTTCCACTTCGGTTCAGATTTTTCTCAATGGGATGAAAAAATTTAAAATTCTGTTCCAAATTTTTCATAGAAGATAGAAAAGTTCAAGTTCTCTTCTGAATTTTACCAAAGAACAAAATTCAATTCTAATTTCTCCAGAGAAAATAAAAATCTTCCACTTCAGTTTTAAGTTCACCAAAGACATAAAGAACTTTAAAGTTCTATTCTAAATTTATCCTTAGTAGATAGAAAAAGCTATACCATAGTTGTGAATATTTTCCCGGAAGACAAAAAGTTCTAGTTCAATTTTCAATTTTCTCAACGAAGTCAAGGAAAGTTCAAGTTCTATTCTGAATTTTCTCAATGAAAAAGAAATTAGTTATTGATCATTTATATTTTTCCAGATAATGTAAAAATTTTCCACTTCAGTTCAGATCTATCTCAAAGAGATGAAAAATTTTAAATACTCTTCAAAATCTTTCACAGAAGATAAAAAAGTTCATTCTTATGAACTTTCTCAATGAAAAAGAAATTAGCTATTGATCAATTCTATTTTTCCAACTAATATAAAAATTTTTCACTTCGGATCAGATTTTTATCAAAGAGATGAAAAAATTTTAAATACTGTTCCAAATTTTTCATGGAAGATAGAAAAGTTCAAGTTCTCTTCTGAATTTTACCAAAGAACACACTTCAATTGTAATTTCTCCAGAGAAAATAAAAATCTTCCACTTCAGTTTTAAGTTCCCCAAAGAAATAAAGAAATTTAAAGTTCAATTCTAAATTTTCCGTAGTAGATAGAAAAAGCTATACCATAGTTGTGAATATTTTCCCGGAAGATAAAAAGTTCTAGTTCAATTTAAAATTTTCTCAACGAAGTGAAGAAAAGTTCAAGTTCTCTTCTGAATTTTACCAAAGAACACACTTCAATTCTAATTTCTCCAGAGAAATAAAAATCTTCCACTTCAGTTTTAAGTTCCCCAAAGACATAAAGAAATTTAAAGTTCTATTCTAAATTTTTTCCGTAGTAAATAGAAAAAGCTATACCATAGTTGTGAATATTTTCCCGGAAGTTAAAAAGTTCTAGTTCAATTTTTAATTTTCTCAACGAAGTGAAGAAAAGTTCAAGTTCTATTCTGAATTTTCTCAATGAAAAAGAAATTAGTTATTGACCATTTCTATTTTTCCAAATAATATAAAAATTTTCCACTTTAGTTCAGATCTGTCTCGAAGAGATGAAAAATTTAAAATACTGTTCCAAATTTTTCACAGAAGATAAAAAAGTTCAAGTTCTCTTCTGAATTTTACCAAAGAACACAATTCATTTTTAATTTCTCCTGAGAAAATAAAAATCTTCCACTTTAGTTCTTTATTTCACAAAGACATAAAGAAATTTAAAGTTCAATTCTAAATTTTTCGGTGGAAGATAGAAAAAGTAATACCATACTTGTGAATATTTTCCCGGAAGATAAAAAGTTCTAGTTCAATTTAAAATTTTCTCAACGAAGTGAAGAAAAGTTCAAGTTCTCTTCTGAATTTTACCAAAGAACACACTTCAATTCTAATTTCTCCAGAGAAAATAATAATCTTCCACTTCAGTTTTAAGTTCCCCAAAGACATAAAGAAATTTAAAGTTCTATTCTAAATTTTTCCGTAGTAAATAGAAAAAGCTATACCATAGTTGTGAATATTTTCCCGGAAGATAAAAAGTTCTAGTTCAATTTTTAATTTTCTCAACGAGGTGAAGAAAAGTTCAAGTTCTATTCTGAATTTTCTCAATGAAAAAGAAATTAGTTATTGATCATTTCTATTTTTCCAAATAATATAAAAATTTTCCACTTTAGATCATATCAGTCTCGAAGAGATGAAAAATTTATAATACTGTTCCAAATTTTTTTTCACAGAAGATAAAAAAGTTCAAGTTCTCTTCTGAATTTTACCAAAGAACACAATTCAATTCTAATTTCTCCAGAGAAAACCAAAATCTTCCACTTCAGTTCTCTATTTCACAAAGACATAAAGAAATTGAAAGTTTAATTCTAAATTTTTCGGTGGAAGATAGAAAAAGTAATACCATACTTGTGAATATTTTCACGGAAGATAAAAAGTTCTAGTTCAATTTTAAATTTTCTCAACGAAGTGAAGAAAAGTTCAAGTTCTCTTCTGAATTTTCTCTATGAAAAAGAAATAAGCTATTGATCAATTCTATTTTTTCAACTAATATAAAAATTTTCCACTTCGGATCAGATTTTTCTCAAAGGGATGAAAAAATTTTAAATACTGTTCCAAAGTTTTCATGGAAGATAGAAAAGTTCAAGTTCTCTTCTGAATTTTACGAAAGAACAAACTTCAATTCTAATTTCTCCAGAGAAAATAAAAATCTTAAACATCAGTTTTAAGTTCCCCAAAGACATAAAGAAATGTAAAGTTCTATTCTAAATTTTTCCGTAGTAGATAGAAAAAGCTATACCGTAGTTGTGAATATTTTCCCTGAAGATAAAAATTTCTAGTTCAATTTTTAATTTTCTCAACGAAGTGAAGAAAAGTTCAAGTTCTGTTGTGAATTTTCTCAATGAAAAAGAAATTAGTTATTGATCAATTCTATTTTTTCCAAATAATATAAACACTTTCCACTTCAGTTCAGATCTGTCTCAAAGAGATGAAAAATTTAAAATACTGTTCCAATTTTTTCACAGAATATAACAAAGTTCAAGTTCTCTTCTGAATTTTACCAAAGAACACAATTCAATTCTAATTTCTCCAGAGAAAATAAAAATCTTCCACTTCAGTTTTAAGTTCCCCAAAGACATAAAGAAATTTAAAGTTCAATTCTAAATTTTTTCCGTAGTAAATAGAGAAAGTAATATCATAGTTGTGAATATTTTCCCGGGAGATAAAAAGTTCTAGTTCAATTTTTAATTTTCTCAACGAAGTGAAGAAAAGTTCAACTTCTCTTCTGAATTTTCTCTATGGAAAAGAATTAGGTTATTGATTAACTCTATTTTTCTAGGGAAATAAAAATTTTCAACTTCAGTTCTTTATTTCACAAAGACATAAAGAAATTTAAAGTTCTATTCTAAATTTTTAGATGGAAGATAGAAAAAGTAATACTATGATTGTGATTTTTTTCCATGAAGATCAAAAGTTTCACTTTATTTCTAATTTTTCTTAAATTCAGTTCCGATTTTTCCCAAAGAGATGAAAAATTTAAAGTTCTGTTCCAAATTTTTCATAGAAGATAGAAAAAGTTATACATTGATTGTGAATATTCGACCTGAAGATAAGGAGCTCCACTTTAATTCTGAGTTTTCTCGAAGAAGTGCAAAATGTTCAAGTTCTCTTCTGAATTTTGTTAAAGAAGAGAAAAAAGTTAGCTCAATTCTGAATTTTACCAATGAAAATGAAAAAACTTCCACTTCAGTTCTTAGTTTCTCAAAGACATAAAAAATTTAAAGTTCAGTTCTAAATTTTTCTGTAGAAGATAGGAAAAGTTATACTATGATTGTGATTATTTTCCAGTGAAGATAAAAAGTTTCACTTTAATTCTAATTTTCTTAAATTCAGTTCCGATATTTCTCAAAGAGATGAAAAATTTAAAATTCTGTTCCAAATTTTTCATAGAAGATAGAAAAAGTTATACATTGATTGTGAATATTCGAAATGAAGATAAGGAGCACCACTTTAATTCTGAGTTTTCTCGAAGAAGTGCAAAATGTTCAAGTTCTCTTCTGAATTTTCTTAAAGAAGAGAAAAAAGTTAGCTCAATTCTGAATTTTAACGATGAAAATGAAAAAAGCTTCCACTTCAGTTCTTAATTTCTCAAAAACATAACAAATTTAAAGTTCAGTTCTAAATTTTTCCATAGAACATAGGAGAAGTTATATTATGATTGTGATTATTTTCCAGTGAAGATAAAAAGTTCCACTTTAATTCTAAATTTTCTTAAATACAGTTCCGATTTTTCTCAAAGAGATGAAAAATTTAAAGTTCTGTTCCAAATTTTTCATAGAAGATAGAAAAAGTTATACATTGATTGTGAATATTCACCATGAACATAAAAATTTCCACTTTAATTCTATATTTTCTCAATGAAGTGCAAAATGTTCAAGTTCTCTTCTAATTTTTCCAAGAAAATAAAAAGGTTCCACTTCAGTTCTGTTTTTTTTCTCAAAGAGATGAAAAATTTAAAGTTCTGTTGTAACTTTAAATTAAATTTTAGCTCCTTTGTCTTATGGATTTACCCCTCAAATTTTTAAATTAGAAAATGAGTGACTCGTTCTATTATTAAAGACAATCGTTCAAACTCGTTCATCTAACCTCCAAAACAATAGGTTAGGTGTAAATAAATATTAATAAATAAATAGAAACATTTCTACATGTTTAAGTTAGGTTAGGTTAGGTTAACTTATCATGAGCGCTCATGATAAGTTAACCTAACCTTTTCCGGCGAGTATGGTTAGGTTAGGTTAGGCTAGATTAAGTTAGTTTAGATTAGGTTAGGTTAAGTTAGGTTAGGTTAGCCTACGTACGCTTCACTTAGGTTACGTTAGGTTAGGTGAGAGATAGGCAAAAAGTTAGGTGTATGATTAGGTTAGGTTAGATTAAGTTAGGTTAGGTTAAGTTAGGTTAGGCTAGGTTAGCCTACGTACGCGCGCGTACGTAGGCTACGGTATAGCTACTACGGAAAAATTTAGAATAGAACTTTACATTTCTTTATGTCTTTGGGGAACTTAAAAACTGATGTTTAAGATTTTTATTTTCTCTGGAGAAATTAGAATTGAAGTTTGTTCTTTGGTAAAATTCAGAAGAGAACATGAACTTTTCTATCTTCCATGAAAAATTTGGAACAGTATTTAACATTTTTTCATCCCTTTCAGAAAAATCTGATCCGAAGTGGAAAATTTTTATATTAGTTGGAAAAATAGAATTGATCAATAGCTTATTTCTTTTTCATAGAGAAAATTCAGAGAGAACTTGAACTTTTCTTCACTTCGTTGAGAAAATTAAAAATTGAACTAGAACTTTTTATCTTCCGTGAAAATATTCACAAGTATGGTATTACTTTTTCTATCTTCCACCGAAAAATTTAGAATTGAACTTTAAATTTCTTTATGTCTTTGTGAAATAGAGAACTGAAGTGGAAGATTTTGGTTTTCTCTGGAGAAATTAGAATTGAATTGTGTTCTTTGGTAAAATTCAGAAGAGAACTTGAACTTTTTTATCTTCTGTGAAAAAAATTTGGAACAGTATTATAAGTTTTTCATCTCTTCGAGACAGATCTGAACTAAATTGGAAAATTTTTATATTATTTGGAAAAATAGAAATGATCAATAACTAATTTCTTTTTCATTGAGAAAATTCAGAATAGAACTTGAACTTTTCTTCACTTCGTTGAGAAATTAAAAATTGAACTAGAACTTTTTATCTCCCGGGAAAATATTCACAACTATGGTATTACTTTTTCTAACTTCCACCGAAAAATTTAGAATTGAACTTTAAATTTCTTTATGTCTTTGTGAAATAAAGAACTAAAGTGGAAGATTTTTATTTTCTCTGGAGAAATTAGAAATGAGTTGTGTTCTTTGGTAAAATTCAGAAGAGAACTTGAACTTTTTTATCTTCTGTGAAAAATTTAGAACAGTATTTTAAATTTTTCATCTCTTCGAGACAGATCTGAACTAAAGTGGAACATTTTTATATTATTTGGAAAAATGGAAATGGTCAATAACTAATTTCTTTTTCATTGAGAAAATTCAGAATAGAACTTGAACTTTTCTTCACTTCGTTGAGAAAATTAAAAATTGAACTAGAACTTTTTAACTTCCGGGAAAATATTCACAACTATGGTATAGCTTTTTCTATTTACTACGGAAAAAATTTAGAATAGAACTTTAAATTTCTTTATGTCTTTGGGGAACTTAAAACTGAAGTGGAAGATTTTTATTTTCTCTGGAGAAATTAGAATTGAAGTGTGTTCTTTGGTAAAATTCAGAAGAGAACTTGAACTTTTCTTCACTTCGTTGAGAAAATTTTAAATTGAACTAGAACTTTTTATCTTCCGGGAAAATATTCACAACTATGGTATAGCTTTTTCTATTTATTACTACGGAAAAATTTAGAATAGAACTTTAAATTTCTTTATGTCTTTGGGGAACTTAAAACTGAAGTGGAAGATTTTTATTTTCTCTGGAGAAATTAGAATTGAAGTGTGTTCTTTGGTAAAATTCAGAAGAGAACTTGAACTTTTCTTCACTTCGTTGAGAAAATTTTAAATTGAACTAGAACTTTTTATCTTCCGGGAAAATATTCACAAGTATGGTATTACTTTTTCTAACTTCCACCGAAAAATTTAGAATTGAACTTTAAATTTCTTTATGTCTTTGTGAAATAAAGAACTGAAGTGGAAGATTTTTATTTTCTCTGGAGAAATTAGAAATGAATTGTGTTCTTTGGTAAAATTCAGAAGAGAACTTGAACTTTTTTATCTTCTGTGAAAAATTTGGAACAGTATTTTAAATTTTTCATCTCTTCGAGACAGATCTGAACTAAAGTGGAACATTTTTACATTATTTGGAAAAATAGAAATGATCAATAACTAATTTCTTTTTCATTGAGAAAATTCAGAATAGAACATGAAATTTTCTTCACTTCGTTGAGAAAACTAAAAATTTAACTAGAACTTTTTAACTTCCGGGAAAATATTCACAACTATGGTATAGCTTTTTCTATTTACTACGGAAAAAATGTAGAATAGAACTTTAAATTTCTTTATGTCTTTGGGGAACTTAAAACTGAAGTGGAAGATTTTTATTTTCTCTGGAGAAATTAGAATTGAAGTGTGTTCTTTGGTAAAATTCAGAAGAGAACTTGAACTTTTCTTCACTTCGTTGAGAAAATTTTAAATTGAACTAGAACTTTTTATCTTCCGGGAAAATATTCACAACTATGGTATAGCTTTTTCTATCTACTACGGAAAAATTTAGAATAGAAGTTTAAATTTATTTATGTCTTTGGGGAACTTAAAACTGAAGTGGAAGGTTTTTATTTTCTCTGGAGAAATTACAATTGAAGTGTGTTCTTTGGTAAAATTCAGAAGAGAACTTGAACTTTTCTATCTTCCATGAAAAATTTGGAACAGTATTTAAAATTTTTTCATCTCTTTGATAAAAATCTGATCCGAAGTGAAAAATTTTTATATTAGTTGGAAAAATAGAATTGATCAATAGCTAATTTCTTTTTCATTGAGAAAATTCATAAGAATGAACTTTTTTATCTTCTGTGAAAAATTTGGAAGAGTATTTAAAATTTTTCATCTCTTTGAGATAGATCTGAACTGAAGTGGAAAATTTTTACATTATTTGGAAAAATAGAAACGATCAATAACTAATTTCTTTTTCATTGAGAAAATTCAGAATAGAACTTGAACTTTCCTTGACTTCGTTGAGAAAATTGAAAATTGAAGTAGAACTTTTTGTCTTCCGGGAAAATATTCACAACTATGGTATAGCTTTTTCTATCTACTACGGATAAATTTAGAATAGAACTTTAAAGTTCTTTATGTCTTTGGTGAACTTAAAACTGAAGTGGAAGATTTTTATTTTCTCTGGAGAAATTAGAATTGAATTTTGTTCTTTGGTAAAATTCAGAAGAGAACTTGAACTTTTCTATCTTTTATGAAAAATTTGGAACAGTATTTAAAATTTTTTCATCCCATTGAGAAAAATCTGAACCGAAGTGGAAAATTTTTATATTATTTGGAAAAATAGAATTGATTAATAACTAATTTCTTTTTCATTGAGAAAATTCAGAATAGAACTTGAACTTTTCTTCGCTTCATTGAGAAAATTTAAATTTAAACAGAACTGCTTATCTTTCGAGAAAATATTCACAACTATGATATAGCTTTTTCTATCTACTAAGGAAAAATTTAGAATTTGTAAAATTGGTTTAAGAAGGATATTAAGAAAAGAACTTGTTCTGAAAAGATATAATAAAGCCTTTTGAAAAGTATTGCTTGATCTTTGGGGTGTGCAAAAAAGTCGTAAAGTAAAGTTGTGGTGAAAAAGATAACTATTTCAACTTGTAAAATTGGTTTAGGAAGGACATTAAGAAAAAAACTTGTTCTGAAAAGATATAATAAAGCCTTTTGGAAAGTATTGCTTGATGTTTGGGTGTGCAAAAAAGTCGTAAAGTAAAGTTGTGGGGAAAAAGATAAGTACTTCAACTTGTAAAATGGGTTTAGGAAGAAAATTACGTAAAGAACTTGTTCTGAAAAGATATAATAAAGCCTTTTGAAAAGTATTGCTTGATGTTGGGGTATTCGAAAAGCCTTATAGTAAAGTTGTGGTGAAAAAGACGAGTACTTCAACCTGTAAAATTGGTTTAGGAAGGACATTAAGAAAAGAACTTGTTCTGAAATGCCTTTGAAAAGTATTGCTTGATGTTGGGGTGCGCAAAAAGTCGTAAAGTAAAGTTATGGGGAAAAGGATGGGTACTTCAACTTGTAAAATGGGTTTAGGAGGGACATTAAGAAAAGAACTTGTTCTGAAATGCCTTTTGAAAAGTACTGCTTGGTGTTGGGGCATTCAAAAAGCTGTAAAGTAAAGTTGGGGGTGAAAAGGATGGGTACTTCAACTTGTAAAATGGGTTTAGGAATGACATTAAGAAAGGAACTTGTTCTGAAAAGATTTAATAAAGCCTTTTGAAATGTGGTGGCCCTTCTGTGTCTCAAGTGCACAAAAAAGTATTAAAAATGGGGAGGGGGCTCTTTGGGGGCCCGGGGGGCCTTTGGTGGTCCGGGGGGCCCTTGGGGGCCGGGTGGTCCTTTGGGATCCCGGGAGACCTTTGGGGCCCGGGGGACCCTTTGGAGTTTGGGGGGTTCCTTTGGGGTTGGGGTAGGAGGGCTCTTTGGGGTTGGGGTAGAGGACCTCACAACACTGTTCAAATAGAACTTGTGTATTATAACGACCACAGAGTTTCACCCCAAATCATCTTCTAAATCATCTTCTAAAATCATCTTCTAAAATGCCTCTAACTGTTTCGCCCAAATAATTCCCTAAAATGTCTAAAACGGTTTCGTCCAAATAATCCCCTAAAAGTAATTTCTGCGAGTTCCTTTTGTTCTGGCATCCCTGCGCAGTCACATTTGAAATTGCTAGGAAACCCTTTCCCGCGTTAATCTCTTCATCTCATAAATGTTCCTAGCTACACTATTAAGGTTTCGTTAGAATATCAATTTATCTCTCCGACTTAAAGATCAGTGAAGCCGTATTTAAAAATAGAATTTCTATCTCTTTAGACTCCCGCATAATTCCAAGATAACAAGTGATGTCATTTCTAATTCCTTACACTAAAGATCAACGAAGCCTTATTTAAAAACAGAATATTAATTTTTCTCTCTGACCTAAAGAGCGTTTATTCCTCAGACCTAAGATCAAAGAAGCCATACTTGTTTCTGTATTCCCCTTTTCGTAAATCAATAATTCCCCTAGCGATTATGTAAATCAAGTTCTCAGAAATTCTCTCCCCTTTCGTGACAAATCAATCAATCTTGACATCATCCGTCAGACAATAATAAACTTCACCCGGAAACAATTCTCCTGGACGAGCACCAAAGAATTAATAAACTTCGCCCGGAAACAATTCTCCTGGACGAACTCCAAAGACATTAATAAACTTCGCCCCGGAAACAATTTTCCTGGACGAACACCAAAGACATTAATAAACTTCACCCGGAGACAATTCTCCTTGAAAATACATCAAAGTGAGAAAAATCCTGTTTTTTTCATTCTCAGTGACAAAAACCATTCTGATTGGCTTAGAAGGAGACACGTGATTTGTTTCCCGTTATCGGATCAATAAAATTCCCAACCGATTACGCAATCAAGTTCTCGGAAATTTACTTGCCCTTCGATTACGCAATCAATTTCTCAGAAATCCATTCCCCTAGGGAGGCTATGCCCATATATGGTGCCCCGTCACGAGCTCATGAGGTTAGGCTAGGTTACGCAATCAATTTCTCGGAAACGTGTTCTCCCTGGGGATTCCATGCCCATATATGGTGCCCCGTCAAACTGACAGCACAGGCGTTCTCCCTAGGGACTCTATGCCCATATATGGTGTTCTCGTGGGACTGGCACCCCCTTCTCTACTAATGGCTATCTCTAAACTTTCATTGAATGTGTTTGAGGAAATGGTGGGCGTGAGAAGGGGTTTAATTACTCTCCATTCACTTTTGACTATTAAAAAGGGCACTAGCCCTTTCAATTTCCAATCAAACCAGCCGTTTTTGAATTTCTACGACAACTTTTTATATAAACCCTATGTTCCACCAGGGCATAACTTACAACCCTTGCCCTGAAGGCTCTGAAGGGGTTATTGTCCTCAAAGACCTAATTTCCAGACCCTTCAACTACGCTGAACAATATGGATATCTAAGAATTTTGATTGGATGTGTTGGGGGAAACGGTGGTCATGAGAGGGGGGTTAGTTGCCCTTCAATCACTTTCGACTATTAAAAAGGGCACTAGCCCTTTCAATTTCCAATTGAATGAGCCGTTTTTGAAGTTTCTACAACATCGCTTTCTATAAAAACCATATATGCCCCCAGGGCCCAACTTACAACCCTTACCCTGAGGGCTGTGGGGGGGGGGTTATCATCATTAAAGACCTAATTTCCAAAACATTCAACTACGATGAATAAAATGGCTATCTAAAAATTTTAATTGGATGTTTTTGGGAAAAGGTGGGCGTGAGAGGGGGGTTAGTTGCCCTCGAATCACTTTCGACTATAAAAAGGGCACTACCCCTTTGAAATTCCGATCGAATGAGCTCTTTTTGGAGTTTCTATGACAAAGATTTAAATAAAAACCTTATATACCCCAAGGGCATAACTCATAACCCTTGCCCTGAAGACTGTGGGGGAGTGTCCTGCTGAAAGGTATAATTTCGAGAATTTTCAACTGCGTTGAACAAAATGGCTATCTCAAAATTTTGATTGGATGTGTTTGTAGAAATGGTGGGCGTGGAAGGGGCGTTAGTTGCCTTCCAATCACTTTCGACTATAAAAACGGGCACAACCCGTTTCAATTTCCAATCGAATGAGTCCTTTTTGAAGTTCCTACGACAACGCTTTCTATAAAAACCTTATACGCCCTCAGGGCAGAACTTACAACCTTTCCCCATAGGGCTGTGGGGGGTTGTCATCCTCAAAATCCTAATTTACAGAACTTTCAGCTACGGTGAACAAAATGGCTATCTCAAAATTTTTATTGAATGTGTTTGGGGAAAAGGTGGGCTCGAGAGGGGGGGGGGTAGTTGCCCTCCAATCACTTTCCACTATTTAAAAGGGCAATAGCTCTTTGAATTTCCAATCGAATGAGCCCTTTTTGAAGTTTCTGCGACAAAAATTTCTATAAAAACCTTATATGCCCCCAGGGCATAGCTCAAAACCCTTGAACTGTGGGCTGTGGGGGGAGTGTCGTCCTCAAAAACATAATTTCTATGTGGAAATCAACTACGTTGAACGAAATGGCTATCTCAAAATTTTGATTGGATGTGTTTGGGGAAATTGTGGGCGTGAAAGGGGTGTTAGTTGCCTTCCAATCACTTTCGACTATTAAAAACGACACTAGCCATTCTAATTTCCAATCGAATGAGCCGCTTTTGAAGTTTCTACGACAACGCTATCTATAAAAACCTTGTATTCCCCCAGGGCATAACTTACAACCTTTGCCCTGAGGACTCTGAGGGGGTTATCATGCTCAAAGACCTAATTTCCAGAACTTTCAACTACATTGAACAAAATGGATATCTCAAAATTTTGATTGGATGTGCTTGGGGAAATGATGGGCGTGAGAGGGGGGTGATTTGTCCTTCAATCACTTTCGACTATTAAAAAGTGCACTAGCCCATTCAATTTTCAATTGAATGAGCCCTTTTTGAAGTTTCTACAACATCGCTTTTTATAAAAAAAACCTTATATGCCCCTAGGGCATAACTTACAACCCTTGCCCTGAGAGTTGTTATGGGGGGGGGGTGTCATCCTTCAAAACCTAATTTCTAAGACTTTCAACTACGTTGAATAAAATGGATATCTAAGAATTTTGATTGGATGTGTTTGGGGAAAAGGTGTGCGTGAGAGGGGGGTTAGTTGACCTCAAATCACTTTCGACTATTAAAAAGGGAACTAGCCTTTTGAATTTCCGATCGAATGAGCCATTTTTCAAGATTCTACGACAAAAATGTCAATAAAAACCTTGTATGTCCCCAGGGCATAACTTATAACCCTTGCCCTGAAGACTGTGGGGGGAGCGTCCTGCTCAAAGGTACAATTACCAGAACGTTAAACTGCGTTTAACAAAATGGCTATCTTAAAATTTTGATTGGATGTGTTTGGGAAAAGGGTGGGCTTGGAAGGGATGTTATTTGCCTTCCAATCACTTTCGACTATTAAAAAGGCCACTAGCCATTTCAATTTCAAATTTAATGAGCCCTTTTTGAAGTTTCTACGACAACACTTTCTATAAAAACCTTATATTCCCCCCAGGGCATAACTTACAACCCTTTTCCTGAGGGCTGTGGAGGAGTATTCTCCTCAAAACATAATTTCTAACTGGAAATCAACTAAGCTGAACAAAATGGCTATCTCAAAACTTTGATTGGATTTGTTCGGGGAAATGGTGGGCGTGTAAGGGGTGTTAATTGCCTTTCAATCACTTTCAACTATTGAAAAGGGCACAAGCCATTCCAATTTCAAATCGAATGAGCCCTTTTCGAAGTTTTTATGACAGCTCCTTCAATACGAAGTGCCCTGGTCTAAAGGACAAAATAATAAATAATACATTGGGCCAACATCGCTCTTTCCTTAGGCAGCGTGACTGCGCAGCCTATGATTAATAAAAAAGAAACTTCCCGAAAAAGAAGTTTTTCAAAGAAAAGTAAAGGGTATATCAAACAGTTCGTGGTAACGAACTGTAAGTAAGGAGCGACCCGGCTCAATGGTAACCGAAACTCTAGAAAACGGGTTTTTGATACCAATAGATATATCAAAAGAATCAGATTTCAATGCTGATTTCAAATATATAATTTTCATCAAGTTTAGTGCTACCCATCAAAAGTTACGTGCCTGAGAAAATTTGGCTGATTTTCAAAAAAAGGGGGAAAGACCCCCTAAAAGTTATAGAACCTTAATGAAAATCACACCATCATATTCAGCGTATCAGAGAACCCTACTGTAGAGGTTTCAAGCTCCTATCTACAAAAATGTGGAATTTTACATTTTTTGCCAGAAGAAAGATCACGGATGCGTGTTTATTTGTTTGTTTGTTCGTTTGTTTGTTTTTTTTTTCCCAGGGGTGATCGTATCGACCCAGTGGTCCTAGAATATCGTGGGAGGGCTCATTGGAACGGAAATTAAAAGTTCTAGTGCCCTTTTTAAGTGACCAAAAAAAATGGAGGGCAACTAGGCCCCCTCCCACGCTTATTTTTTTCCCAAAGTCACCCGATCAAAATTTTGAGATAGCCATTTTGTTCAGCATGGTCTAAAATATGATAAATATGTCTTTTAGGATGACTTAATCCCCCGAAGTTCCCAGAGGGAGGGCTAAAAGTTATGAACTTTACCCAATGTTAACATATAGTATTGGTTATTGGGAAGTATACAGAAGTTTTCAGGAGGTTTTTTTTCTGGTAGTGGGAGGGAAGGGTGGGTCGGTGGTTATGTTGGAGGATCTGTTCATGAAGGAAGTTTTCATGGGGAAGGGAAATTGCCATGAAGGGGGCGCCGGACTTGCCAGCATTATTTATTGGTTATTGGGAAGTATACAACCATTTTCAGGAAGGATTTTTTCTGGAGGGGGGGGGGGGCTAGACGAGGGGGTTAATCTTGAGAATATTTCCGTGGAGGATGTTTCTTTGGGGTAAGGGAAATTTCTATGAAGGGGGCGCCGGATTTCCAAGCATTATTTAAAAAACGATCAGAAATTAAATAAAAAAAAAACAAGTTTTTTCAACTGAAATGTAAGAAGGAATATTAGAACTTAAAACGAACAGAAATTATAACGTATGTGAGGGGGTTCTCCCCCAAGTCAATACCTCGCTCTTTACGCTACAGTTTTTTTTTTTAGTGCTTTCAAAAGAGCTATCTATTCTAATTAAACGGCCTTTGTGATTCAGGGGTTTGTGAATCAAATTTTTTTTTAACTTTTAACGTAAAGAGCGTGGTATTGACTAAGGGGAGAACCCCCTCATATACGTAATAACATATATGTAATAAAAAAAAACAATAAAAAAACAAGCGATACGGCTCAATAGTAATCGAAACTTTTAAAAACGGAATTTTGATGTCAATAAATGTATCAAAGAATGTGTTTATAATGCTGATTCTAAATATATAAATTTTATTAAGTTTAGTATTACTCATCAAAGGCTACGAGCCTGAGAAAATTTACTCGATTTTTTAAAGAGGGGGGAAACATCCCCTGCATTAACTAAAAAACGATCAGAAATTAAATAAAAAAAAAACAAGTTTTTTAAACTGAAAGTAAGGAGCGACATTAAAACTTAAAACGAACAGAAATTATTCCGTATATGAAAGGGGCTGTCCCCTCCTCAACGCCTCGCTCTTTACGCTAAAGTTTTTTATTGTTTTAAAAAATAAAGTTGTGAGACAGAGTCAAACTTTAGCGTAAAGAGCGAGGCGTTGAGGAGGGGACAGCCCCTTTCATATACGGAATAATTTCTGTTCGTTTTAAGTTTTAATGTCGCTCCTTATTTTCAGTTTAAAAAACTTGTTTTTTTTTATTTAATTAAACTTAAGATCAAAGGATATAAATTCCTATAATGATTCAATTTCAAAATTAATAGAAATTTCTACTAAACAAAAAATGAAATCCAAAACAAATAGAAATTAAACTATAAATCAAAGCAAACATACACATAATAGGTACTAGCAGAAGTGAATAAATAAATCATAAAACAAGTAATAATTAATTTGAATATTCAAGTGGAACTTAAAATGAACAAAAATCAGAGGCAACGCTGTAGCGTTGCCTATAGTAAAGGCCATACGGCTCCAATGTTTATTATTTATTATTATTTTTTTTTCCCAGAGGCACTTCATATGGAAGGGATCGTCGTAGAAGCTTCAAAGGGGGCTCATTTGATTGGAAATCGAGAGTTCTATTGCCCTTTTTAATAGTCAAAAATGATTGGAGGGCAACTAGCCCCCCCTTCTACGGCCATCAGTCCCCCAAACACATCCAATAAAAATTTTGAGATAGCCATTTTGTTCAGCGTAGTTGATTTCCAGTTAGAAAATATATTTTTGAGGAGGACACTCCCCCACAACCTTCAGGGCAAGGGTTTTAATTATGCCCTGGGGGCAAATAAGGTTTTTATAGAAGGAGTTGTCGTAGAAACGTCAAAACAGGCTCATTCGATTGGAAATTAAAGAGCTAGTGCCCTTTTTAATAGTAAAGTGATTGGAGTGTAACTAGCTCCCCTACCCCCCCCCCCCCCCCCCCCCGCCCATCATTTCCCCAAACACATCCAATCAAAATTTTGAGATAGCCATTTTGTTCAGCGTAGTTGATTTCCAGATAGAAAATATATTTTTGAGGAGGACACTCCCCCACAACCCTCAGGGCAAGGGTTTTAAGTTATGCCCTGGGGGCATATAAGGTTTTTATAGAAGGCGTTGTCGTAGAAACTTCAAAACCGGCTCATTCGATTGGAAATTAAAGGGCTAGTGCCCTTTTTAAAAGTCAAAAGTGATTGGGGTGTAACTAGCAGCCTTCCCCCCCCCCCCACGACCATCATTCCCCAAACACATCCAATCAAAATTTTCAGATAGACATTTTGTTCAGCGTAGTTGATTTCCAGATAGAAAATATATTTTTGAGGAAGACATTCTCCCACAACCCTCAGGGCAAGGGTTTTAAGTTATGCCCTGGGGGCATATAAGGTTTTTCTAGAAGGCGTTGTCGTAGAAACTTCAAAACAGGCTCATTCGATTGGAAATTAAAGGGCTAGTGCCCTTTTTAATAGTTGAAAATGATTGGAGGGCAACCAGCCCCCCCCCCCACGCCCATCCTTCCCCCAAACACATCCAATCAAAATTTTGAGATAGCCATTTTGTTCAACGTAAATGATTTCCAAATAGAAAATATATTTTTGAGGAGGATACTCCCCCACAACCCTCAGGGCAAGGGTTTTAAGTTATGCCCTAGGGGCATATAAGGTTTTTTATAGAAGGCGTTGTCGTAGAAACTTTAAAACATGCTCATTCAATTGGAAATTAAAGAACAAGTGCCCTTTTTAATAGTCGAACGTGATTGGAGTGTAACTAGCAGCCTTCCCCCCCCCCACGCTCATCATTTCCTCAAACACATCCAATCAAAATTTTCAGATAGACATTTTGTTCAGCGTAGTTGATTTCCAGATAGAAAATATATTTTTGAGGAAGACACTCTCCCACAGCCCTCAGGCAAGGGTTTTAAGATATGCCCTGGGGCATATAAGGTTTTTTCTAGAAGGCGTTGTCGTAGAAACTTCAAAACAGGCTCATTCGATTGGAAATTAAAGGGCTAGTGCCCTTTTTAATAGTCGAAAGTGATTGGAGTGGAACTAGCCCCCCCTCCACGCCCATTTTTTCCCCAAACACATCCAATCAAAATTTTGAGATAGCCATTTTGTTCAGCGTAGTTGATTTCCAAATAGAAAATATATTTTTGAGAAGGATACTCCCCAAGAACCCTCAGGGCAAGGGTTTTAAGTTATGCCCTGGGGGCATATAAGGTTTTTATAGAACAAGTTGTCGTAGAAACTTCAAAACAGGTTCATTCGATTGGAAATTAAAGGGCTAGTGCCCTTTTTAATAGTCAAAAGTGATTGGAGTGGAACTAGCCCCCCCACGCCCATTATTTCTCCAAACACATCCAATCAAAATTTTGAGATAGCCATTTTGCTCAGCGTAGTTGATCTTCAGATAGAAAATATGTTTTTGAGGAAGACACTCCCCCAGAACCCTCAGGGCAAGGATTTTAAGATATGCCCTGGGGGCATATAAGGTTTTTATAGAATGCGTTGTCGTAGAAACTTCAAAAAAGGCTCATTCGATTGGAAATTGAAAGGGATAGTGCCCTTTTTAATAGTCGAAAGTGATTGGAGGGCAACTAGCCCCCCCCACGCCCATCATTCCCCCAAAGACATCCAATCAAAATTTTGAGATAGCCTTTTTGTTCAGCGTAGTTGATTTTCAGTTAGAAAATATATTTTTGAGGAGGATACTCCCCCACAACCCTCAGGGCAAGGGTTTTAAGTTATGCCCTGGGGCATATAAGGTTTTTATAGAAGGAGTTGTCGTAGAAACTTCAAAACAGGTTCATTCGATTGGAAATTAAAGAGCTAGTGCCCTTTTTAATAGTCGAAAGTGATTGGAGAGTAACTAGCCCCCCTCCCCCCAACGCCCATCATTTCCCCAAACACATCCAATCAAAATTTTGAGATAGCCATTTTGTTTAGCGTAGTTGATTTCCAGATAGAAAATATATTTTTGAGGAGGATACTCCCCCACAACCCTCAGGGCAAGGGTTTTAAGTTATGCCCTAGGGGCATATAAGGTTTTTATAGAAGGCGTTGTCGTAGAAACTTTAAAACATGCTCATTCAATTGGAAATTAAAGAACAAGTGCCCTTTTTAATAGTCGAACGTGATTGGAGTGTAACTAGCAGCCTTCCCCCCCCCACGCTCATCATTTCCTCAAACACATCCAATCAAAATTTTCAGATAGACATTTTGTTCAGCGTAGTTGATTTCCAGATAGAAAATATATTTTTGAGGAAGACACTCTCCCACAGCCCTCAGGGCAAGGGTTTTAAGATATGCCCTGGGGCATATAAGGTTTTTCTAGAAGGCGTTGTCGTAGAAACTTCAAAACAGGCTCATTCGATTGGAAATTAAAGGGCTAGTGCCCTTTTTAATAGTCGAAAGTGATTGGAGTGGAACTAGCCCCCCCTCCACGCCCATTTTTTCTCCAAACACATCCAATCAAAATTTTGAGATAGCCATTTTGTTCAGCGTAGTTGATTTCCAAATAGAAAATATATTTTTGAGAAGGATACTCCCCAAGAACCCTCAGGGCAAGGGTTTTAAGTTATGACCTGGGGGCATATAAGGTTTTTATAGAACAAGTTGTCGTAGAAACTTCAAAACAGGCTCATTCGATTGGAAATTAAAGGGCTAGTGCCCTTTCTAATAGTCAAAAGTGATTGGAGTGGAACTAGCCCCCCCACGCCCATTATTTCTCCAAACACATCCAATCAAAATTTTGAGATAGCCATTTTGCTCAGCGTAGTTGATCTTCAGATAGAAAATATGTTTTTGAGGAAGACACTCCCCCAGAACCCTCAGGGCAAGGATTTTAAGATATGCCCTGGGGGCATATAAGGTTTTTATAGAATGCGTTGTCGTAGAAACTTCAAAAAAGGCTCATTCGATTGGAAATTGAAAGGGATAGTGCCCTTTTTAATAGTCGAAAGTGATTGGAGGGCAACTAGCCCCCCCCACGCCCATCATTCCCCCAAAGACATCCAATCAAAATTTTGAGATAGCCTTTTTGTTCAGCGTAGTTGATTTTCAGTTAGAAAATATATTTTTGAGGAGGATACTCCCCCACAACCCTCAGGGCAAGGGTTTTAAGTTATGCCCTGGGGCATATAAGGTTTTTATAGAAGGCGTTGTCGTAGAAACTTCAAAACAGGTTCATTCGATTGGAAATTAAAGAGCTAGTGCCCTTTTTAATAGTCGAAAGTGATTGGAGAGTAACTAGCCCCCCTCCCCCCAACGCCCATCATTTCCCCAAACACATCCAATCAAAATTTTGAGATAGCCATTTTGTTTAGCGTAGTTGATTTCCAGATAGAAAATATATTTTTGAGGAGGACACTCCCCCACAACCCTCAGGGCAAGGGCTTTAAGTTATACCCTGGGGGCATATAAGGTTTTTATAGAAAGCGTTGTCGTAGAAACTTCAAAACAGGCTCATTCGATTGGAAATTAAGGGGCTAGTGCCCTTTTTAATAGTCAAAAGTGATTGGAGTGGAACTAGCCCCCCCCCCCCACGCCCATTAATTCCCCAAACACATCCAATCAAATTTTTGAGATAGCCATTTTGTTCAGCGTAGTTAATTTCCAAACAGAAAATATATTTTTGAGGAGGATACTCCCCCAAAACCCTCAGGGCAAGGGTTTTAAGTTTTGCCCTGGGGGCAAATTAGGTTTTTATAGAAGGCATTGTCGTAGAAACTTCAAAACAGGCTCATTCGATTGGAAATTAAAGGGCTAGTGCCCTTTTTAATAGTCGAAAGTGATTGGAGTTGAACTAGCCCCCCCACGCCCATTATTTCCCCAAACACATCCAATCAAAATTTTGAGAGAGCCATTTTGTTCAGCATAGTTGATTTCCAGATAGAAAATATGTTTTTGAGGAGGACACTCCCCCAGAACCAAGGGTTTTAAGTTATGTCCTGGGGGCATATAAGGTTTTTATAGAAGGCGTTGCCGTAGAAACTTCAAAACAGGCTCATTCGATTGGAAATTAAAGGGCTAGTGCCCTTTTTAATAGTCGAAAGTGATTGGAGTGGAACTAGCCCCCCCCCCCCCTAAGCCCATTATTTCCCCAAAAACATCCAATCAAAATTTTGAGATAGCCATTTTGTTCAGCGTAGTTGATTTCCAGATAGAAAATATGTTTTTGAGGAGGACACTCCCCCAGAACCTTCAGGGCAAGGGTTTTAAGTTATGCCCTGGGGGCATATAAGGTTTTTATAGAATGCGTTGTCGTAGAAACTTCAAAAAAGGCTCATTCGATTGGAAATTCAAAGGGATAGTGCCCTTTTTAATAGTCGAAAGTGATTGGAGGGCAACTAGCCCCCCCCCCCTACGCCCATCATTCCCCCAAACACATCCAATCAAAATTTTGAGATAGCCATTTTGTTCAGCGTAGTTGATTTTCAGATAGAAAACATTTTTTTGAGGAGGACAATCCCCTACAACCCTCAGGGCCAGGGTTTTAAGTTATGTCCTTGGGGCATATTAGGTTTTATAGAAGGCGTTGCCATAGAAACTTCAAAAAAGGCTCATTCGATTGGAAATTCAAAGGGATAGTGCCTTTTTTAATAGTCAACAGTGATTGGAGGGCAACTAGCCCCCCCCCCCCCTAGGCCCATCATTCCCCCAAACACATCCAATCAAAATTTTGAGATAGCCATTTTTGTTAGGCGTAGTTGATTTCCAGATTGAAAATATATTTTTGAGGAGGACACTCCCCCACAACCCTCAGGGCAAGGGTTTTAAGTTATGCCCTGGGGGCATGTAAGGTTTTTATAGAAGGCGTTGTCGTAGAAACTTCAAAACAGGCACACTCAATTGGAAATTCGAAGGGCTAGTGCCCTTTTTAATAGTCAAAAGTTATTGGAGGGCAACTAGCCCCCCCCCCACGCCCATCATTCCCCCTAACACATCCAATCAAAATTTTGAGATAGCCATTTTGTTCAGCGTAGTTGATTTCCAGATAGAAAATATGTTTTTGAGGAGGACAATCCCCCACAACCCTCAGGGCAAGGGTTTTAAGTTATGCCCTGGGGGCATATAAGGTTTTTATAGGAGGCGGTGTCGTAGAAACTTCAAAAAAGGCTCAATCAATTGGAAATTAAAGGGCTAGTGCCCTTTTTAATAGTCAAAAGTGATTGGAGTGGAACTAGCCCCCCCCCCACGCCCATTAATTCCCCAAACACATCCGATCAATTTTTTGAGATAGCCATTTTGTTCAGCGTAGTTAATTTCCAAACAGAAAATATATTTTTGAGGAGGATACTCCCCCACAACCCTCAGGGCAAGGGTTTTAAGTTTTGCCCTGGGGGCAAATAAGGTTTTTATAGAAGGCTTTGTCGTAGAAACTTCAAAAAAGGCTCATTCGATTGGAAATTAAAGGGCTAGTGCCCTTTTTAATAGTCGAAAGTGATTGGAGTTGAACTAGCCCCCCCCACGCCCATTATTTCCCCAAACACATCCAATCAAAATTTTGAGATAGCCATTTTGTTCAGCGTAGTTGATTTCCAGATAGAAAATATGTTTTTGAGGAGGACACTCCCCCAGAACCTTCAGGGCAAGGGTTTTAAGTTATGTCCTGGGGGCATATAAGGTTTTTATAGAAGGCATTGCCGTAGAAACTTCAAAACAGGCTCATTCGATTGGAAATTAAAGGGCTAGTGCCCTTTTTAATAGTCGAAAGTGATTGGAGTGGAACTAGCCCCCCCCCTAAGCCCATTATTTCCCCAAAAACATCCAATCAAAATTTTGAGATAGCCATTTTGTTCAGCGTAGTTGATTTCCAGATAGAAAATATGTTTTTGAGGAGGACACTCCCCCAGAACCTTCAGGGCAAGGGTTTTAAGATATGCCCTGGGGGCATATAAGGTTTTTATAGAATGCTTTGTCGTAGAAACTTCAAAAAAGGCTCATTCGATTGGAAATTCAAAGGGATAGTGCCCTTTTTAATAGTCGAAAGTGATTGGAGGGCAACTAGCCCACCCCCCCCCCCCCCACGCCCATCATTCCCCCAAACACATCCAATCAAAATTTTGAGATAGCCATTTTGTTCAGCGTAGTTGATTTTCAGATAGAAAACATTTTTTTGAGGAGGACAATCCCCTACAACCCTCAGGGCCAGGGTTTTAAGTTATGCCCTTGGGGCGTATTAGGTTTTATAGAAGGCGTTGTCATAGAAACTTCAAAAAAGGCTCATTCGATTGGAAATTCAAAGGGATAGTGCCTTTTTTAATAGTCAACAGTGATTGGAGGGCAACTAGCCCCCCCCCCCCAGGCCCATCATTCCCCCAAACACATCCAATCAAAATTTTGAGATAGCCATTTTTGTTAGGTGTAGTTGATTTCCAGATTGAACATATATTTTTGAGGAGGACACTCCCCCACAACCCTCAGGGCAAGGGTTTTAAGTTATGCCCTTGGGGCATGTAAGGTTTTTATAGAAGGCGTTGTCGTAGAAACTTCAAAACAGGCACACTCAATTGGAAATTCGAAGGGCTAGTGCCCTTTTTAATAGTCAAAAGTGATTGGAGGGCAACTAGCCCCCCCCACGCCCATCATTCCCCCAAACACATCCAATCAAAATTTCGAGATAGCCATTTTGTTCAGCGTAGTTGATTTCCAGATAGAAAATATGTTTTTGAGGAGGACAATCCCCCACAACCCTCAGGGCATGGGTTTTAAGTTATGCCCTGGGGGCATATAAGGTTTTTATAGGAGGCGGTGTCGTAAAAACTTCAAAAAAGGCTCAATCAATTGGAAAATCCGAGGGCTAGTGCCCTTTGTAATAGTCGAAAGTGATTTGAGGGCAACTAACCCCCCTCTCACGCCCACCTTTTCCCCAAACGCATCCAATCAAAATTTTAAGACAGCCATTTTATTAAACGTAGTTTTAAGTTCTGGAAATTAGGTCTTTGAGGATTACAACTCCCCCAAATCCCTCAGGGCAAGGGTTGTAATTTAAGGATTCTCCGAATCCTTTATAATATTTCTTATGGAAGGGATACTCGTATAAACTTTAGAGAGGGCTCATTTGATTGAAAATTGAAAGTTCTTGTTCACTTTTTAAGAGTCAAAAGAGATTGAAGGGCAACTAGCCCCTCTCCCTCCTCCACGCCCTAAATGCATCAGACCAAAATTTCGAGATAGACATTTTGTTAAAATAGTTTCAAAGTTCTGATAACAAAAAACTCCGGTGTCGACACAGCCCACAAGGGCCCAGGGGTAGGCGTTGTAAGTTATGCCCTGGGGCATAACTTATTAGGGGGGGTTTATAACTTATGGGAACGGGTTTTGTATGGGAAGAACACATAGGAAATCTATTATAATTATCCAATTATAAGGTTAAAATACATACTCTGTGATAGATGCAAAATTGCTTTGGCACACAAATTCCTATTAAGGTCAATTCCAAACAGTTGTGATCCCTTTGTGTCATCAAGTGAAATGGTCTAAACCCCCTTATTGGAGCTATTTTTTTAATCCATTCATTGTTGTCAATCGCTGTCCACAAGTTATGCAAGCTGTCTATTGTTCATACATAAGGTTTTTATCAAAGAGTTAATCGTATAGACTTTGAAAAAAGCCTCATTCGATTTAAATTAAAAGTTCTAGATCCGTTTTTTAAAGTCAAGAATAATCGGGCAGTAAGCACCCCCCCCTCCATGCCATAAAAACTTGAAACTTTTTGCAATCAAAAACAAACAAAAATTAATTAAAAAAAATTCCGAAAAATAAGTTTTTCAAAGAAAAGTAAAGGCCATTTTAAACTTAAGCTCAGGAGATACAAATACCTGTAAAAATTCAAACTAAAAAAAAACAGAAATTACTATTAAAGAATAAATGAAACCCAAAACGAACAGAAATTAAATAAACAATCATAGCAAAAAACATACAACAAGTAATAATATAAATGAATAAATAGATCTTAAAGCGAGTAATGCTTAGATTGAATATGAAAATCAAGCTTAAAACGAAAACAAATATTTTGCTATTAAAGTATAAATGAAACTTAAAACAAACAGAAATTAAATAAAGAATCAATGCGAACAGACATACAATATATATTAATGTAAATGAATAAATAAATCTTTAACGAGTGAAACTGAAATTGAATATGCAAATCAAGTTTGAATCGAATAAAAATAACTACAAACAAGAGTTTGGGTATCGTATCACTGCAGAAGCCTAAAACCTACTGCGTCATTGGCGCTTTACTGAAAACGAATTATATTACAAATGTTTTCTTTTGTACTTAATATTGAAAATAAATATTAAAATTACAGTAAAATTTTAAACTGATGAGCTTTTAGCAATTAATATCATTATGCATCAAATATTCAGTTTAATTTATTAGTTCTTTTCAAGATTGGTCAAGACAAATATAGTTTCACTACAAGCAAAATTTGGATACTGCCCCCTTCTTTAACTATAAAAACCTAAAGCCTTCTGCGTCATTGGTGCTTCACTGAAAACGAACTACTCGTATATTACAAATTTATTATTTTCCAGTTCTTACATCATTGAAAATGAAAATAAAAATTACAGTGAAAAAGAATCTTGAACTGATGGATCTTTCAACAATTAATATCATTATATATCTAATATTCAATTTGATTTTGTTTATACTTTCCAAGACTGTTCAAGACTCATATAATTTTGCCATTTTTTTTTTAACTCTACCATTTTTTGTAACTAATCGTGTTAGTTTGTTATGAAAACATTCTATGGCTTCTAGGCATTTCTATTTGAGCGGAAAACTGCACCTCAAACTTTGTGGAACATGCATTTTCTTGCATGAAACACCAAAATATAATAAAATGTCAAGTTTCGGAGTGTTCCACCACTCACAAGCAAGTGCCATTGGTATTTTTGAATCCGCATGGTCAATTTAGGGGGTGGAGGGTAGGCTAATTATCGTAGCAGCCCCATTCCGTCGTGGTATGGTTCACATTTTCAACACCTGGCGTCCGGACTATCATATAACCTACCAAGCATACAACTACCCCAATTCAGTATCAATAAATAAATGAAACCCAAAACGAACAAAAATTAAAATAAATATTAGAGTCAAGCTCAAAACGAGCATTAAATTAATGTGAGTAGGGTTCAAAACCTCTATGCTTTCTAAAAGCCAGAATATAATTTGTACTTTACTGAAAAAAAATTCAAATGAGTTTACTGAAAAAAAATGTGCATTGCCAATTTAATATACATATGCTGATATTTATTCCCTAAAATCTTAATTAATTTTTGATTTCTTAAAGTTACAAAAGTGAAAATATTTCAAAGAAGTGTTTTCAGTAAAGCGCCAATGACGCAGTAGGTTTTAGGCTTCTGCAGTGAGACGATACACAAATTCTTGTTTGTAGTTATTTTTATTCAATTCAAACTTGATTTGCATATACAATTTAAGTTTCACTCGTTTTAAGATTTATTTATTCATTTACATTAATATATATTGTATGTTTGTTCGCATTGATTGTTTATTTAATTTCTGTTCGTTTTAAGTTTCATTTATACTTTAATAGCAAAATATTTGTTTTCGTTTTAAGCTTGACTTTCATATTCAATCTAAGCATTACTCGCTTTAAGATCTATTTATTCATTTATATTATTACTTGTTGTATGTTTTTTGCTGTGATTGTTTATTTAATTTCTGTTCGTTTTGGGTTTCATTTATTCTTTAATAGTAATTTCTGGTCGTTTTGAGTTTGAATTTTAACAGGTATTTGTATCCCCTGAGCTTAAGTTTAAAATGGCCTTTACTTTTCTTTGAAAAACTTATTTTTCGGAAAGTTTTTTTTTAATTAATCATTATAAAGAAGAGTTGGGGTATAGACCCTTTCCTCCTTCCATAACTCTGAAAGACTACTATTGTTTCATTAGCGTGATGTTGAAAACTGTGTGTCTTGAAAAGTCATTGGGAACCACTAATAAAAATAAACTGAATGTTTGATAGATAATGATTTTAATTGCTGAAAACTCAGCAATTCAAGGTTTAATAACACTGTAATTTTATTTTATAAGTTGTAAATAAAAATGCTAAATTTCAGTAAAGCATTTGTGCTTTACTGAAAACGAATTATATTAATTTAATATAATTCGTTTTCAGTAAAGCACAAATGACACAATATGATTTAGACTAGTTCGGTTAGGAAAGGAGAAGGGGGTAGTAACCAAACTCCTGTTTGTAGTGATTTTTGGTCGTTTTATGTTTGACTTGAATATTCCATTTAATTTTTACTCATTTTAAGATTTATTGATTCATTTATTTTATTACCTTTTTATTTAATATCTGTTCATTTTAGTTTCATTTATAGTTTAATAGCCCCCTAATGGTTAGGTTAGGGGCCCCTTTTTAGGGTCCTCCGATGGTAAGGTTACGACCTCCCGTTTGAAATGATCGCTAGGCCCTGGTTGAATTGGATGCTCGATGCCCCGGTTGAATTGCTTTCTATGGTCCTCTGATGATTAGGTTAGGGCCCCCGTTGGAATTGCTCGCTAGACCCTCGGTTGAAATGGATGCTTGGGGCCTGGTAGCATTGCTTGCTAGGGTCCTCCGATGCTTAGGGTCCTCCCTTTGGGGTTGTTCGCTAGGCGACCCCCCCCCCAACCCCACAAGTTGAATTGGATTCTTGGGGCCCGGTTGAATTGCTTCCTATGCCCCCCCCAATGGTTAGGTTCGGCCCCCCGTTGGAATTGCTCGCTAGTCCCCCGGTTGAAATGGATGCTTGGAGGACTCGGTTGAATTACTTGCTAGGAGCTCCTCATATTTCTTTAATTTACACATGTATTTGTTTATATTTCATCCTATGTCAGGTTTTTTCATGTTTTGTTTTTATTTTTGCATAGTCTTGTCTCAAAAAACGCTGTGTTTTCGTTAAAGACTCTCGAAAATGCCTCATTAGTGCCTAAAAATTTACCTCTGATAACAACCCCCCTCCTCTGGAATTGCCTGCAAGGAGGTCCCCCGTCTTTCTTTAATTTACGCATGTTTTTGCTTATATTTTATCCTTTTATATGCCCTTTCATGTTTTGTTCTTACGTTTTTCGTGTTTTTAAGTGCCTTTTCTGTGATTTCACAGTTTTTTAACGTTTTTGTCAATACATTTTGTCTGTACAATAGCCTGTGTCTTTTTTAAATTCGTCGCTTAGGATAAAACTTCAATATATTTTTATCCTATATCAGGTATTTTCACGTTTTGTTTTTCCATTTGCATAGTCTTGTCTCAAAAACACTGTATTTTCAGACTTTCTCTAATTACACATTTGCCTTGCAAGCAGTAACTTAAAATAATTATAACGCTTCTAAAACATAAAAAGAAAAAGAATATGAATACACAGTTTGACGATTACTTCGCATACATAGAACTGATTTTCAGAATTTCTCTAATTACACATTTGCCTTGGAAACAATAATTTCTAGATATAGATTTTCCCTTCTGCACCTCAATTATTGCAGGTGTAGGAAACACATAATCGTCATTCTAGCAAGCGAAACATGGGAATTCTCCTCGCATTTAATAGGCTATTTCTAAAATGTATTTGCCACAACAGAATATTGGAAATAGCCTGCTGGTCCTGGCGTCTAGGGGGTTGTTCTAATGGATGGAAAATGATCTTTCGAGCCCTAACGTGGACAAAAATCATTAGAATATAATAATCCATTTAGAAATGCACTGAAAGAAAAACGAAGTATTATGGAACAACCCGCGTGCTCTGAAGAGACATATCACGTGAGAATACATCATCCATAATCATTCCCCTTACATAAGAATTAAGAGAAAAAAAACGCTTTAAAATAAAAAAAAAACGCATTGAAAGAAAAAAAAAATCTTCAGATGTCTTGAAGTGTTTTGAAGAGAAATGACTTGAAATGTCATGAAGAAAAATGTCTTAATAAAATTCCTCTGCCGGGCGCTGTCGATACGTACGACCCACGTTTGCGTCGTCATAACATAATACCCACATGTGCACTGTCATTACGTAAGATGTACACTATCATTACGTAACCTGTGCGCTGTCATTACATAATACCCACATGCGCGCTGTCATTACGTAAGACTCACGCGTGTGCCGTGCTCAGTTACAAATGGGGATTCCCCCACGGGTTCCTGAAGTCTAGCTTGTCACACAAGATTGTGTCATCCTCTATTCCCTAACATCTGGTCATTTTAAAACATAGTTGTCATGGAAACCAGGGTGTCACGGGAATCCTGGCACCTTTGTTGTAGAATCCAGGGCATGTCAGGGAAATCTGACTTCCAGAAATCGTATGGAAATCTGACCTCCAGAAATCCTATGGGAATCTTGTATCTGACTTCCGGAAACCATGGAGCTCATACTACTAACTTAATACCTTTAGCCACCCCTTAGATAGTGATGATACGTTATTTTGACAACCAGCATGCACAGAGTGTGCTCCATAGTGATCTCTAACAAACCCTAAAGCTGTGGGGGGTCATATCATCTCCAATATATGAATATTTAAATTTTTGACAATTTTGACAATCTATTTCAAAATATTAATGGAATATTTTTGGAGGGAGAGCAACTAAAGAAGGCATGGGAGAAGGCTGACAGACCTCCAACCTTCTTCTGAAAGTTTTAACTTCTTTCCCCCAGTTTTTCGTTTGATTTCGTGAAATATACCCCCCTCAAAAATCTTTTAAGTGTCACCTTAATACCCGTAACCTTTTCGGATATAGCCACAATCAAACAGTTCCCCTTTTTTTTTTTAAATAAATCTATTATCTTTTTTCTATTAAAAATAGATTATTCATTCTATTAAAAACAAATATATCTAAAAATAATTTCTAAAAAAAATAATTTACCCCCCTCCCCCAATCACAAAATACCACCTCTTGAAAGCATTCCCCAGGAAAATCCCCCCCCCCCCGCGGCTGGTTGGTCTCCAATCACTTTCGACTTATAAAAAAAGGAATAGAACTCTCAATTTCTTATCGAATGATCACCCTCCGAAGTTTCCACTACCATGAGATGGAGGTGGGGATGAGGAAGGGGCAATCCTTCCTATATGAAAAAATTCTGCGCATTTTGGGGTTTAATGTTGCTCTTTATTTTCATAATAACAGCGTGTACCAAAAATATTCTCAAATATTAATTTTACGTTTTTGATCCGTTTAAATTTTTTTTTACCCCCCTCCCATAAGAAAATAATAGTTCTAAGGGAGAGGCGATGGGAGTTAGAAATTTATGTATAATCCCCAGGGCCATATCTAGAACTTTTGTAGGGGAGGCGGGGACGCCTAGACCCAACAAATCTTACATTTAAACATTGGGAAAAAAATCCTCACCTCAGGGCTGTGGGGAGCATGGTATCCCTGGAGGCATGCCTATGAGACCTTTTGACAAGTTTGAGCAAAATGAAAACAACAAAATTTCAGTCGTTGAAGAGGAGAGGGGGCAGCTAAAAGGTCAAGTTCTGCCTTAGTAACCTTAGCCTTTTCGAACGACCACAGAATCAAACATTCCCGCTTTCCCTAACGATAAATCCTGTATTTAAGAAAGAGTAAATTACATAATTTACAATCCTTACCTTGGGGGCTGTGGAGGGTACTGAACCCCTGGAGGCATAGTCACAAGATCTTTTGACTATTTTGAACAAAATTACTTGTTAAAAATTTTGATCAGTGTTGAAGAAAGGAGGCATCTAAAAAGAGTGAGGGGGATGGCTGATCTCCAGTAGGTTTTTAACATTCCCTGAAATTTTCGACTTAATGCCCTCAGCCGTTCCTTACATATTGATGATTAGCTGCGCTCTTCTGACAATTCACACATACAGTGTGTTTTATCGTGTTTGGCACCCCTCTTCAAAGCTGTGGTGTGTTATATCATCCCCATAAGCATGGTTATTTAAACTCTAGACAATTTTTAGCAAGATGTCTATTTCAAAATTTCGATTGAATATTTTTGGAGGAAGAGCAACTAAAAGGGACATGGGAGGGGATTGGCAGCCCTTTAAACACTTTCCAACATCCCCCTCAAAATGTCCGCAAAGTTTCAACTTAATACCCTCAGTTGTTCTTAAAATATTGCCGATCCTCATTTTTGGAAAACTGGATGTGCAAAGTAGGCTACCTTTAATTTCATATAACATGCCCCTCAATATTCTCCGAGGTTTCAACTTAATATCCTTAACTTTTTCGGATACACTCAAACTCAAGCATTTCCGCTTTTCTTACTGATAAATCCAGCATGTAAACAATGGGCAACTTGCATAATTTACAATCCTTACCCCAGGCTTTGCGGAGGCCATGGCATCTCTTGAGGCATAGCTATTACCTTTTGACTAGTTTGGACAAAATGACGATTACAAAATTTTGATTGTTGCAGAGGAGAGAGGGCTTTTAAAAAGGTCAGGTTTCGCCTTGGTACCCTTAGAATTTTTCAAATAAACCCAGAATCAATCATTTCCCCTTTTCCTAATGGCATATCCTACATTTAAGAAAGAGTAAATGACATAATTTACAATCCTTGTCTTGGAGGCACTGGGGGTATTGCGTCCCGGAGGAAAAGTTACTAGACCATTTAACTATTTCAAAAAAAATTGCTTTTTCAAAATTTTGATCAATGTCGAGGGGAGGAGGCGACCCAAAAGGGGAAGGGGGGCTAATTGCCCTCTAATAGCTCTTCAACATCCTCTGAAAATCTTCAACTTAATACCCTCAGCCGTTCCTTAGATATTGACGAGACGCCCTTCTGACAACCAGCACGCATACAGTGTGCATCCCTCTTCAAACCTTTGGGGGATTAGCCATACTTATTTGAGTTAGTAGTGACGGGCCTAAAGTTTCTAACGGGAGTGACGTCAGACCTATATTTTCTAAGGAATTCTAGCCTAGACCTGCGCAATAGCCTTATGATGATAACGGGAGTCCAAATATGGAAGACTAAAAATAAACCAAGAGGTCAGAGCAACCGCTCATAGTAACCACAACTAATATAAGGAAGGATTTTCAGTATAGTTGATATTAGTCTGAGAATAGAATTCAAGGAGAGAGAACTGTTTGACTATACTCGTTTTTTATTTGCCAAGATATATATTTGCAATGTTTAGACTATGTGGTATGTTTACACTATTAGAAGTTGATAGTGGCAGCAGCAGCAACAGCAATGATACAAGAGTATCGAACATTGCAGTAGAAATTACAAGAGGATCTCGACTTTGTATTGAATGGGATGAAGTGTATGGTTAGGTTAGGTTAGTTTTCTTTTTGTATCTTTTTTTGAGCATTTTTTCATAGAAGTTTGTCACCAAATATTGAAGTTGGAGCTTTATGGCCACCAGTCGGGGTAGAGAGATTTAACCCGTTTCAAGTACCTTTGCTTAATACAAGAATTCTTCTGATCAATGTCTTTAAGGGCTTTTACTTACTGTTCTTCAGTAGAAAGGCCTTATTGACTCGTGACAGGACCACGTGGTTTATGGTTTTGTCACTGAGAATGAAAAAACAGGAATTTTCTCACTTGGAAAAATTTGGAATTTTCTCACATTTATGGATGTTTTTTTGGACGGTTATGAATGAATTTTATTAATAACCTGTCTTACAATAAACAGAAAAAGACAGAGCACGAACTAAAAAGAAAGAAAAAGCAAAAACTGGCAAGAAAAACAAATACAAACAGAAAGAACTACATAATAACACAACTATTTGAGAAGGTGGGCCCACTCGTGATCCAGGAGCTCTAGTTTTTTCACGTAATTCTGAATTACCTCCTCCACGGCACTAAGAGGCTCAACAATTCCATATTTCACAGCAATATGGCGGTTTCTAACAAAAGGCGGTACTTGAAGAAGATATCGGGCATACTTGAAAAATACCGACCTTATGTCTTTCTTGTTTCGTGCACTCAGGAGCTTCCAAAAAGGAGACAGGTACAAGACATGAGGCAAAGCTACTGCATTATAAAGACGAGCCAAATATTTACGGCTTGAATTGCGACGGCTAGTGACAACACCCGCATAGGCAATGCGCACTTTTTTAGAAAGGTGTTCAATAAGCAAAGACTGGGTCTCTCGAAGATTACGACCAATCGGGAGGCCAAGGTACGTAATGTGACTAGACGGTGTTACGGTAATTCCACCAAGCCTGACTGTAGCATTATCTTCAGGGCAATTAAAAAACAAAACAGCAGACTTTTCTACATTAAACTGCAAACCAATATCAGCATAACTTTTTTCAAGACGCGAGAAATTATTTTCTAATGAAGAAAGCAACCGAGACAGATTTAAAAGATCATCTGCAAAACCCAGAAGTGACAAGTCAATATGCTTGCAAATATAACTCGGAGAGATAACCTGTTGTGCATCATTAACACTGTTATTATACAAAGTAGGAGACGTTATAGCCCCTTGCTTAATTCCCTTATGTACGGATATCTCCCCACTAAGCTCACCATCTTGCAAACGAACACGAAGCTTGAGGTTCCTATACATATCACGTAGTGACCTTACAATAGAAGAACGCACGCCTCGCTTACACAGCTCAACCAAAATCTGGGCATGAATCCCAGAGTCAAAAGCTCTCATGACATCATACTGACCTAAGATCAAAGTTTCTCGCGAGAGATGAGCATCAAGTAATATGTTAGCAAGAAGATAAAGTACATGGGTGCACCCGAGGCCTTTTCGAAAACCAAACTGGTGTGGAGGCATCTCACACTTATCATAAATCTCATCAAACAAAACAATCTCGAATAGTTTACAAAATACTGAAGATATCGTTACTGGCCGATACGAAGAAGGCTGTTCGGCTGGCTTCCCCTTCTTTAATATCGGTATAACCATACCCAGACTAAAGCACGTTATGGATGTTGGTCAATTTATTTGATGTTTTTCATGGATGTCAACATCAATTCATGTCTGTTTTATGTATGTTCGTTGTCAGTGAGAATGGAAAAACAGGAACTTTCTCACATTTATGGATGTCAACAGCAATTTATGTCTGTTTTATGTCTGTTCGTTGTCAGTGAGAATGAAAAAACAGGAACTTTCTCACATTTATGGATGTCAACAGCAATTTATGTCTGTTTTATGTCTGTTCGTTGTCAGTGAGAATGAAAAAACAGGAACTTTCTCACATTTATGGATGTCAACAGCAATTTATGTCTGTTTTATGTCTGTTCGTTGTCAGTGAGAATGGACATGCTCGACGCGAATGTTATGAGATTGTTTGGCTAACCTAACCTGAGAAATTGATTTACATAATCGGCGGGGAAATTATTGATTCACGAAGGGGGAATTAAGAAACATTATGGTTTCTTTGATCTTTAGGCGAACCTAACCTGAGAACTTGATTTACATAATCGGCAGGAAAATTATTGATTCAACAAGGGGGAATTAAGAAACATTATGGTTTCTTTGATCTTTAGGCGAACCTAACCTGAGAACTTGATTTACATAATCGGCGGGGGAATGTATTGATTCACGAAGGGGGAATTAAGAAACAATATGGCTTCTTTAATCTTAGGTCTGAGGGATAAACGTTCTTTAGGTCAGAGAGAAAAATTAATATTCTATTTTGAAATAGGGCTTCATTGATCTTTAGTGTCAGGAATTATAAATGACATCACTTGTTATCTTGGAATTATGCGGGAGTCTAAAGAGATAGAAATTCTATTTTTAAATACGGCTTCACTGAGCTTTAAGTCGGAGAGATAAATTGATATTCTAACGAAACCTTAATAGTTTAGCTAGGAACATTTATGAGATGAAGAGATTAACGTAGGAAAGGGTTTCCTAGAAGTTTGAAATGTGTCAGCGCAGGGATGCCAAAAAACAAAAGGAACACACAGAAATTACTTTTAGGGGATTATTTGGGCGAAACCGTTTTAGACAGGTTTTGGAATTATTTCGGCGAAACAGTTAGAGACATTTTAAAAGATGATTTAAAAGATGATTCTAGAAGAGGTTTTGAGTGTGGTCGTTTTAATACACAAGTTCCATTTGAACAGTGTTGTGAGGTCCCCTACCACAACCCCAAAGGGTTCCGATCCCCCCACCCCAACCCCGAAGGAACCCACCGGTCCTCAAAGCTTCTCCGGATTCCCAAAGGGCCCCCGGCGCCCCAAAGGCTCCTGAGCCACCATTTTAATACTTTTTTAAGGCTTTATTATATCTTTTCAGAACAAATTATTATTTTAGGGAATTATTTCGGCGAAACAGTTAGAGACATTTTAAAAGATGATTTTTGAAGAGATTTTAGAAGAGGATTTGAGGGTGAAACTCTGAGGTCGTTATAATACACAAGTTCCATTTGAACAGTGTCGTGAGGTCCCCTACCACAACCCCAAAGGGTTCCGATCCCCCCACCCCAACCCCGAAGGAAGCGCCCGGTCCTCAAAGGTCCTCCCAAGCTCCCAAAGGACCACCCGGCCCTCAAGGGTCCCACAGACCCTCAAAGGCTCTCCCCGAGCCCCGTCTTTCGTTGATGTGTATTGTCTGAAACTTATGATTTGGGATATGTAAATTACTATTTCGGACTTTTCTGAGCTAGATTTCTTAGTCTTTCGTTGGTGTGTGTTGTCTGAAACCTATGATTTGGGATGTGTAGTTTGCTATTTTTGACTTTTCTGAGCTGGATTTCTTAGCCTTTCATAGGTGAGTGCTGTCAGAAAATTATGATTTGGGATGTGTAGTTTGCAAGTTGGACTTTTCAGAGCTATGATTCTTAGTCTCTCATAGGCGTTTGCTGTCTGAAACTTCTAGTTTGGGATGAATAGTTTGCTATTTCAGGCTTTTCTGAGCTAAGATTTCCTAGTATTTCGTAGGTGAATGTTGTCTGAAGCCTATAGTTTGGGATGAGTAGTTTGCTATTTCGGGCTTTTCTAAGCTAGATTTCTTAGTCTTTCGTTGGTGTGTGTTGTCTGAAACCTATGATTTGGGATGGGTGGATTGCTATTTTTGACTTTTCTGAGCTGGATTTCTTAGCCGTTCATAGGTGTGTGTTGTCTGAAACTTATGATTTGGGATGGTTAATTTGCTATTTTTGACTTTTCTGAGCTAGGTTTCTTAGCCTTTCATATGTGTGTGCTGTCAGAAAATTATGATTTGGGATTTGTAGTTTGCATTTTGGACTTTTCAGAGCTAGGATTCTTAGTCCCTCATAGGTGTTTGTTGTCTGAAGCCTATAGTTTGGGATGAGTAGTTTGCTATTTCAGGCTTTTCATAGCCAGATTTCTTAGTATTTCGTAGGTGTGTGTTGTCTGAAACCTATGATTTGGATTGTGTGGGTTGCTATTTTTTGACTTTTCATAGCCAGATTCCTTAGTCTTTCGTAGGTGTGTGTTTTCTGAAACCTATGATTTGGATTGTGTGGATTGTTATTTTTTGACTTTTCTGAGCTGGATTTCATAGCCTTTCGTAGGGATGTGTTGACTGAAACCTATGATTTGGGATGAGTGGTTTGCTTTTTGGACTTTTCAGATCTGGATTTCTTAGCCGTTCATAGGTGAGGGTTGTCTGAAACCTATGATTTGGGATGCTTAATTTGCTATTTTTGACTTTTCTGGGCTAGGTTTCTTAGCCTTTCATAGGTGTGTGTTGTCAGAAAATTATGATTTGGGATGTGTAGTTTGCTATTTCAGGCTTTTCTGAGCTAAGTCTTCCTAGTATTTCGTAGGTGAATGTTGTCTGAAACCAATAGTTTGGGATGAGTAGTTTGCTATTTCAGGCTTTTATGAGCTAGGTTTCTTAGCCTTTCGTAGGTGTGTGTTGACTGAAACTTATGATTTGGGATATGTAATTTGCTATTTCCGACTTTTCATAACCAGATTTCTTAGTCTTTCGTAGGTGTGTGGTGTCTGAAACCTATGATTTGGGATGTTTGGGTTGCTATTTTTTTACTTTTCTGAGCTGGATTTCTTAGCCTTTCGTAGGCGTGTGTTGACTGAAACCTATGATTTGGGATGGTTAATTTGCTATTTTGACTTTTCTGAGCTAGATTTCTTAGCCTTTCATAGGTGTGTGCTTTCAGAAAATTATGATTTGGGAGGTGTAGTTTGCTTTTTGGACTTTTCAGAGCTAGGATTCTTAGTCACTCATAGGTGTTTGTTGTCTGAAACTTCGAGTTTGGGATGAGTAGCTGGCTATTTCAGACTTTTCTGAGCTAAGGTTTCTTAGTATTTCGTAGGTGAATGTTGTCTGAAACTTATGATTTGGGATATGTAAATTACTATTTCGGGCTTTTCTGAGTTGGATTTCTTAGTCTTTCATAGGTGTGTGGTGTCTGAAACCTATGATTTGGGATGAGTGGTTTGCTTTTTGAACTTTTCTGAGCTGGATTTCTGAGCCTTTCCTAGGTGTGTGTTGACTGAAACCTATGATTTGGGATGTGTAGTTTGCTATTTTGACTTTTCTGAGCTAGGTTTCTTAGCCTTTCATAGGTAAGTGTTGTCAGAAAATTATGATTTGGGATATGTAGTTTGCTATTTCAGGCTTTTCTGAGCTAAGGTTTCTAGTATTTCGTAGGTGAATGTTGTCTGAAACCAATAGTTTGGGATGAGTAGTTTGCTATTTTTGACCTTTCTGAGATAGGTTTCTTAGTCTTTCGTTGGTGTGTGTTGACTGAAATCTATGATTTGGGATATGTAGTTTGCTATTTTTGACTTTTCTGAGCTGCATTTATTAGCCTTTCATAGGTGTGTGTTGACTGAAACCTATGATTGGGATGAGTGGTTTGCTATTTTTGTCTTTTCTGAGCTAGATTTCTTAGCCTTTCATAGGTATGTGTTGTCAGAAAATTAAGATTTGGGATGTGTAGTTTGCTATTTGGACTTTTCAGAGCTATCATTCTTAGTCCATCATAGGCGTTTGTTGTCTGAAACTTCTAGTTTGGGATGAGTAGTTTGCTATTTCAGGCTTTTCTGAGCTAAGGTTTCTTAGTCTTTCATAGGTGAATGTTGTCTGAAACCTATGATTTGGGATATGTTAATTACTATTTCGGGCTTTTCTAAGCTAGATTTCTTAGTCTTTCGTTGGTGTGTGTTGTCTGAAACCTATGATTTGGGATGGGTGGATTGCTACTTTTGACTTTTCTGAGCTGGATTCCTTAGCCTTTCATAGGTGTTTGTTGTCTGAAACCTATAGTTTGAGATGACTAGTTTGCTATTTTTGACTTTTCTGAGCTAGGTTTCTTAGCCGTTCATAGGTGAGTGTTGTCTGAAACCTATGATTTGGGAATATGTAAATTACTATTTCGGGCTTTTCTGAGTTGGATTTCTTAGTCTTTCATAGGTATGTGTTGTCTGAAACCTATGATTTGGGATGTGTGGGTTGCTATTTTTTTACTTTTCCGAGCTGGATTTCTTAGTCGTTCATAGGTGAGTGCTGTCTGAAACTTATGATTTGGGATGGTTAATTTGCTATTTCCGGCTTTTATTAGGTAGGTTTCTTAGCCTTTCATAGGTGTGTGTTGTCAGAAAATTATGATTTGGGATGTGTAGTTTGCTATTTGGACTTTTCAGAGCTAGGATTCTTAGTCCATCATAGGTGTTTGTTGTCTGAAACCAATAGTTTGGGATGAGTAGTTTGCTATTTCAGGCTTTTCGGAGCTAGATTTCTTAGCCTTTCATTGGTGTATGCTTTCAGAAAATTATGATTTGGGATATGTAAATTACTATTTCGGACTTTTCTGAGTTGGACACTTCTAAATTTTTCTGTAGAAGATAGGAAAAGTTATACTATGATTATGATTATTTTCCATGAAGATAAAAAGTTTCACGTTAATTCTAAATTTTCTTAAATTCAATTCCGACCTTTCTCAAAGAGATGAAAAAAAAATTAAAGTTCTGTTCCAAATATTTTCCCGGAAGAAGAAAAGTTCAACTTCGATTCTGAATTTTCTCAATGAAAATGAAATAAGTTATTGATCAAATCTATTTTCCCAAAATAATATAAAAATTTCCACTTCTGTTCCAAATTTTTCTCAAAGAGATGAAGAAATTTAAAGTTCTGTTCCAAATTTTTTCATAGAAGATAGGAAAAAGTTATACTTTGAACGTGAATATTCGAGTTCTATTCTGAATTTTACCAAAGAACACAATTCAATTCTAATTTCCCCAATAAAAAATTTAAAGTTCAATTCTAAATTTTTCGGTGGAAGGTAGAAAAAGTAATACCATACGTATGAATATTTTCCCGGAAGATAAAAAGTTCTAGTTCAATTTGAAATTTTCTCAACGAAGTGAAGAAGAATTCAAGTTCTCTTCTGAATTTTACCAAAGAACACAATTCAATTCTAATTTCACAGAGAAAATAAAAATTTTCCACTTCAGTTCCTTATTTCACAAAGACATAAAGAAGTTTAAAGTTCAATTCTAAATTTTTCGGTGGAAGATAGAAAAAGTAATACCATACTTGTGAAATATTTTCATGGAAGATAAAAAGTTCTAGTTCAATTTAAAATTTTCTCAACGAAGTGAAGGAAAGTTCAAGTTCTCTTCTGAATTTGCTCAATGAAAAAGAAATTAGTCATTGATCATTTCTATTTTTCCAAATAATATAAAAATTTTCCACTTTAGTTCAGATCTGACTCGAAGAGATGAAAAATTTAAAATACTGTTCCAAATTTTCACTGAAGATAAAAAAGTTCAAGTTCTCTTCGGAATTTTACCAAAGAACACACTTCAATTCTAATTTCTCCAGAGAAAACAAAAATCTTCCACTTCAGTTCTTTATTTCACAAAGACATAAAGAAATTTAAAGTTCAATTCTAAATTTTTCGGTGGGAGATAGAAAAATTAATACCATACTTGTGATTATTTTCACGGAAGATAAAAAGTTCTAGTTCAATTTAAAATTTTCTCAATGAAGTGAAGAAAAGTTCAAGTTCTCTACTGAATTTTACCAAAGAAGACAATTCAATTCTAATTTCTACAGAGAAAGTAAAAATCTTCCACTTCAGTTCATTATTTCACAAAAGACATAAAGAAATTTAAAGTTCAATTCTAAATTTTTCGGTGGAAGATAGAAAAAGTAATACCATACTTGTGAATATTTTCCCGGAAGATAAAAAGTTCTAGTTCAATTTAAAATTTTCTCAACGAAGTGAAGAAAAGTTCAAGTTCTCTTCTGAACTTTACCAAAGAACACACTTCAATTCTAATTTCTCCAGAGAAAATAAAAATCTTCCACTTCAGTTTTAAGTTCCCCAAAGAAATAAAGAAATTTAAAGTTCTATTCTAAATTTTTAGATGGAAGATAGAAAAAGTAATACTATGACTGCGATTGTTTTCCATAAAGATCAAAAGTTTCACTTTCTTTATAATTTTTCTTAAATTCAGTTCTGATTTTTCTCAAAGAGATGAAAAATTTAAAGTTCTGTTCCAAATTTTTCATAGAAGATAGAAAAAGTTATACATTGATTGTGAATATTCAACATGAAGATAAGGAACTCCACTTTAATTCTGAGTTTTCTCGAAGAAGTGCAAATTGTTCAAGTTCTCTTCTGAATTTTCTTAAAGAAGAGAAAAAAGTTAACTCAATTCTGAATTTTACCAATGAAAATGAAAAAACCTTCCACTTCAGTTCTTAATTTATCAAAGACATAAAAAATTTAAAGTTCAGTTCTAAATTTTTCTATAGAAGATAGGAAAAGTTATACTATGATTGTGATTATTTTCCAGTGAAGATAAAAAGTTTCACTTTAATTCTAATTTTCATAAGTTCACTACCGATTTTTTGCAAAGAGATGAAAAATTTAAAGTTCTGTTCCAAATTTTTCATAGAAGATAGAAAAAGTTATACATTGATTTGAATATTCGACATGAAAATAAGGAGCATCACTTTAATTCTGAGTTTTCTCGAAGAAGTGCAAAATGTTCAAGTTCACTTCTGAATTTTCTTAAAGAAGTGAAAAAAGTTAGCTCAATTCTGAATTTTACCAATGAAAATGAAAAAAGCTTCCACTTCAGTTCTTAATTCCTCAAAGACATGAAAAATTTAAAGTTCAGTTCTAATTTTTTCCAAGAAAATAAAAAGGCTCCACTTCAGTTCTGGTTTTTTTTTCTCAAAGAGATGAAAAATTTAAAGTTCTTTTCTAATTTTAAATTAAATTTTAGCTCCTTTGTCTTATGGATTTACCCATCAAATTTTTAAATTAGAAAATGAGTGACTCGTTCTATTATTAAAGACAATCGTTCAAACTCGTTCATCTAACCTTCAAAACAATAGGTTAGGTTAGGTATAAATAAATATTAATAAATAAATAGAAACATTTCTACATGTTTAAGTTAGGTTAGGGTAGGTTAACTTATCATGAGTGCTCATGATAAGTTAACCTAACCTTTTCCGGCGAGTATGGTTGGGTTAGTTTAGACTAGATTAAGTTAGGTTAGATTAGGTTAGGTTAGCCTACGTACGCTTCACTTAGGTTAGCTTAGGTGAGAGACATGCAAAAAGGTAGGTGTATGATTAGGTTAGGTTAAGTTAGGTTAGGCTAGGTTAGCCTACGTACGCGCGCGTCCGTAGGCTAACCTAGCCTAACCTAACTTAACCTAACCTAACTTAATCTAACCTAACCTAACCTAATCATACACCTAACTTTTTGCATGCCTCTCACCTAACCTAAGCTAACCTAAGTGAAGCGTACGTAGGCTAACCTAACCTAATCTAACCTAACTTAATCTAGTCTAAACTAACCCAACCATACTCGCCGGAAAAGGTTAGGTTAACTTATCATGAGCACTCATGATAAGTTAACCTACCCTAACCTAACTTAAACATGTAGAAATGTTTCTATTTATTTATTAATATTTATTTATACCTAACCTAACCTATTGTTTTGAAGGTTAGATGAACGAGTTTGAACGATTGTCCTTAATAATAGAACGAGTCACTCATTTTCTAATTTAAAAATTTGATGGGTAAATCCATAAGACAAAGGAGCTAAAATTTAATTTAAAATTAGAAAAGAACTTTAAATTTTTCATCTCTTTGAGAAAAAAAAACCAGAACTGAAGTGGAGCCTTTTTATTTTCTTGGAAAAATTAGAAGAGAAATTTAAATTTTTATGTCTTTGAGAAATTAAGAACTGAAGTGGAAGGTTTTTTCATTTTCATTGGTAAAATTCAGAATTGAGCTAACTTTTTTCACTTCTTTAAGAAAATTCAGAAATGAACTTGAACATTTCGCACTTCTTCGAGAAAACTCAGAATTAAAGTGATGCTCCTTATTTTCATGTCGAATATTCAAATCAATGTATAACTTTTTCTATCTTCTATGAAAATTTGGAACAGAACTTTAAATTTTTCATCTCTTTGCAAAAAATCGGTAGTGAACTTATGAAAATTAGAATTAAAGTGAAACTTTTTATCTTCACTGGAAAATAATCACAATCATAGTATAACTTTTCCTATCTTCTATAGAAAAATTTAGAACTGAACTTTAAATTTTTATGTCTTTGAGAAATTAAGAACTGAAGTGGAAGTTTTTTTCACTTTCATTGGTAAAATTCAGAATTGAGTTAACTTTTTTCTCTTCTTTAAGAAAATTCAGAAGAGAACTTGAACAATTTGCACTTCTTCGAGAAAACTCAGAATTAAAGTGGAGTTCCTTATCTTCATGTTGAATATTCACAATCAATGTATAACTTTTTCTATCTTCTATGAAAAATTTGGAACAGAACTTTAAATTTTTCATCTCTTTGAAAAAAATCGGTACTGAATTTAAGAAAAATTATAAATAAAGTGAAACTTTTGATCTTCATGGAAAACAATCACAGTCATAGTATTACTTTTTCTATCTTCCATCTTAAAATTTAGAATAGAACTTTAAATTTCTTTATTTCTTTGGGGAACTTAAAACTGAAGTGGAAGATTTTTATTTTCTCTGGAGAAATTGGAATTGAAGAGTGTTCTTTGGTAAAGTTCAGAAGAGAACTTGAACTTTTCTTCACTTCGTTGAGAAAATTTTAAATTGAACTAGAACTTTTTATCTTCCGGGAAAATATTCACAAGTATGGTATAACTTTTTCTATCTTCCACCGAAAAATTTAGAATTGAACTTTAAATTTCTTTATGTCGTTTGTGAAATAATGAACTGAAGTGGAAGATTTTTACTTTCTCTGTAGAAATTAGAATTGAATTGTCTTCTTTGGTAAAATTCAGTAGAGAACTTGAACTTTTCTTCACTTCATTGAGAAAATTTTAAATTGAACTAGAACTTTTTATCTTCCGTGAAAATAATCACAAGTATGGTATTAATTTTTCTATCTCCCACCGAAAAATTTAGAATTGAACTTTAAATTTCTTTATGTCTTTGTGAAATAAAGAACTGAAGTGGAAGATTTTTGTTTTCTCTGGAGAAATTAGAATTGAATTGTGTTCTTTGGTAAAATTCCGAAGAGAACTTGAACTTTTTTATCTTCAGTGAAAAATTTGGAACAGTATTTTAAATTTTTCATCTCTTCGAGTCAGATCTGAACTAAAGTGGAAAATTTTATATTATTTGGAAAAATAGAAATGATCAATGACTAATTTCTTTTTCATTGAGAAAATTCAGAAGAGAACTTGAACTTTCCTTCACTTCGTTGAGAAAATTTTAAATTGAACTAGAACTTTTTAACTTCCATGAAAATATTTCACAAGTATGGTATTACTTTTTCTATCTTCCACCGAAAAATTTAGAATTGAACTTTAAATTTCTTTATGTCTTTGTGAAATAAGGAACTGAAGTGGAAGATTTTTATTTTCTCTGTGAAATTAGAATTGAATTGTGTTCTTTGGTAAAATTCAGAAGAGAACTTGAATTCTTCTTCACTTCGTTGAGAAAATTTTAAATTGAACTAGAACTTTTTAACTTCCATGAAAATATTTCACAAGTATGGTATTACTTTTTCTATCTTCCACCGAAAAATTTAGAATTGAACTTTAAATTTTTTATTGGGGAAATTAGAATTGAATTGTGTTCTTTGGTAAAATTCAGAATAGAACTCGAATATTCACGTTCAAAGTATAACTTTTTTCCTATCTTCTATGAAAAAATTTGGAACAGAACTTTAAATTTCTTCATCTCTTTGAGAAAAAAATCTGAACTGATGTGGAAATTTTTATATTATTTTGGGAAAATAGATTTGATCAATAACTTATTTCATTTTCATTGAGAAAATTCAGAATCGAAGTTGAACTTTTCTTCTTCCGGGAAAATATTTGGAACAGCACTTTAATATTTTTTCATCGCTTTGAGAAAGGTCGGAATTGAATTTAAGAAAATTTAGAATTAAAGTGAAACTTTTTATCTTCATAATCATAATCATAGTATAACTTTTCCTATCTTCTACGGAAAAATTTAGAAGTGTCCAACTCAGAAAAGTCCGAAATAGTAATTTACATATCCCAAATCATAATTTTCTGAAAGCATACACCAATGAAAGGCTAAGAAATCTAGCTCCGAAAAGCCTGAAATAGCAAACTACTCATCCCAAACTATTGGTTTCAGACAACAAACACCTATGATGGACTAAGAAACCTAGCTCTGAAAAGTCCAAATAGCAAACTACACATCCCAAATCATAATTTTCTGACAACACACACCTATGAAAGGCTAAGAAACCTAGCTAATAAAAGCCGGGAATAGCAAATTAACCATCCCAAATCATAAGTTTCAGACAGCACTCACCTATGAACGACTAAGAAATCCAGCTCGGAAAAGTAAAAAAATAGCAACCCACACATCCCAAATCATAGGTTTCAGACAACACATACCTATGAAAGACTAAGAAATCCAACTCAGAAAAGCCCGAAATAGTAATTTACATATTCCCAAATCATAGGTTTCAGACAACACTCACCTATGAACGGCTAAGAAACCTAGCTCAGAAAAGTCAAAAATAGCAAACTAGTCATCTCAAACTATAGGTTTCAGACAACAAACACCTATGAAAGGCTAAGAAATCCAGCTCAGAAAAGTCAAAAGTAGCAATCCACCCATCCCAAATCATAGGTTTCAGACAACACACACCAACGAAAGACTAAGAAATCTAGCTTAGAAAAGCCCGAAATAGTAATTAACATATCCCAAATCATAGGTTTCAGACAACATTCACCTATGAAAGACTAAGAAACCTTAGCTCAGAAAAGCCTGAAATAGCCAACTACTCATCCCAAACTAGAAGTTTCAGACAACAAACGCCTATGATGGACTAAGAATCATAGCTCTGAAAAGTCCAAATAGCAAACTACACATCCCAAATCTTAATTTTCTGACAACACATACCTATGAAAGGCTAAGAAATCTAGCTCAGAAAAGACAAAAATAGCAAACCACTCATCCCAATCATAGGTTTCAGTCAACACACACCTATGAAAGGCTAATAAATGCAGCTCAGAAAAGTCAAAAATAGCAAACTACATATCCCAAATCATAGATTTCAGTCAACACACACCAACGAAAGATTAAGAAACCTATCTCAGAAAGGTCAAAAATAGCAAACTACTCATCCCAAACTATTGGTTTCAGACAACATTCACCTACGAAATACTAGGAAACCTTAGCTCAGAAAAGCCTGAATAGCAAACTACATATCCCAAATCATAATTTTCTGACAACACTTACCTATGAAAGGCTAAGAAACCTAGCTCAGAAAAGTCAAAATAGCAAACTACACATCCCAAATCATAGGTTTCAGTCAACACACACCTAGGAAAGGCTCAGAAATCCAGCTCAGAAAAGTCCAAAAAGCAAACCACTCATCCCAAATCATAGGTTTCAGACACCACACACCTATGAAAGACTAAGAAATCCAACTCAGAAAAGCCCGAAATAGTAATTTACATATCCCAAATCATAAGTTTCAGACAACATTCACCTACGAAATACTAAGAAACCTTAGCTCAGAAAAGTCTGAAATAGCCAACTACTCATCCCAAACTCGAAGTTTCAGACAACAAACACCTATGAGTGACTAAGAATCCTAGCTCTGAAAAGTCCAAAAAGCAAACTACACCTCCCAAATCATAATTTTCTGAAAGCACACACCTATGAAAGGCTAAGAAATCTAGCTCAGAAAAGTCAAAATAGCAAATTAACCATCCCAAATCATAGGTTTTCAGTCAACACACGCCTACGAAAGGCTAAGAAATCCAGCTCAGAAAAGTCAAAAAATAGCAACCCACACATCCCAAATCCTAGGTTTCAGACACCACACACCTACGAAAGACTAAGAAATCTGGTTATGAAAAGTCGGAAATAGCAAATTACATATCCCAAATCATAAGTTTCAGTCAACACACACCTACGAAAGGCTAAGAAACCTAGCTCATAAAAGCCTGAAATAGCAAACTACTCATCCCAAACTATTGGTTTCAGACAACATTCACCTACGAAATACTAGGAAGCCTTAGCTCAGAAAAGCCTGAAATAGCAAACTACACATCCCAAATCATAATTTTCTGACAACACACACCTATGAAAAACTAAGAAACCTAGCCCAGAAAAGTCAAAAATAGCAAATTAACCATCCCAAATCATAGGTTTCAGACAACAGACACCTATGAAAGGCTAAGAAATCCAGCTCAGAAAAGTCAAAAATAGCAATCCACTCATCCCAATCATAGGTTTCAGTCAAAACATCCCTACGAAAGCTATGAATCCTTAGCTCAGAAAAGTCAAAAATAGCACACCACTCATCACAAATCATAGGTTTCAGTCAACACACACCTATGAAAGGCTAAGAAATCCAGCTCAGAAAAGTCAAAAAATAGCAACCCACACATCCCAAATCATAGGTTTCAGACAACACACATCAACGAAAGACTAAGAAATCTAGCTCAGAAAAGCCCGAAATACAAACTACTCAGCCTGAAATAGCAAAACTGCATTTGGACTGAAAAGTCCAAAATGCAAACTACAAATCCCAAATCATAATTTTCTGACAGCACACACATATGAAAGGCTAAGAAACCTAACTCAGAAAAGTCAAAAATAGCAAATTAACCATCCCAAATCATAAGTTTCAGACAACACACACCTATGAAAGGCTAAGAAACCTAGCTAATAAAAGCCAGAAATAGCAAATTAACCATCCCAAATCATAAGTTTCAGACAGCACTCACCTATGAACGACTAAGAAATCCAGCTCGGAAAAGTAAAAAAATAGCAACCCACACATCCCAAATCATAGGTTTCAGACAACACATACCTATGAAAGACTAAGAAATCCAACTCAGAAAAGCCCGAAATAGTAATTTACATATTCCCAAATCATAGGTTTCAGACAACACTCACCTATGAACGGCTAAGAAACCTAGCTCAGAAAAGTCAAAAATAGCAAACTAGTCATCTCAAACTATAGGTTTCAGACAACAAACACCTATGAAAGGCTAAGAAATCCAGCTCAGAAAAGTCAAAAATAGCAATCCACCCATCCCAAATCGTAGGTTTCAGACAACACACACCAACGAAAGACTAAGAAATCTAGCTTAGAAAAGCCCGAAATAGCAAACTATTCATCCCAAACTATAGGCTTCAGACAACATTCACCTACGAAATACTAGGAAACCTTAGCTCAGAAAAGCCTGAAATAGCAAACTATTCATCCCAAACTAGAAGTTTCAGACAACAAACGCCTATGAGAGACTAAGAATCAAAGCTCTGAAAAGTCCAACTTGCAAACTACACATCCCAAATCATAATTTTCTGACAGCACTCACCTATGAAAGGCTAAGAAATCCAGCTCAGAAAAGTCAAAAATAGCAAACTACACATCCCAAATCATAGGTTTCAGACAACACACACCAACGAAAGACTAAGAAATCTAGCTCAGAAAAGTCCGAAATAGTAATTTACATATCCCAAATCCTAAGTTTCAGACAATACACATCAACGAAAGACGGGGCTCGGGGAGAGCCTTTGAGGGTCTGTGGGACCCTTGAGGGCCGGGTGGTCCTTTGGGAGCTTGGGAGGACTTTGAGGACCGGGCGCTTCCTTCGGGGTTGGGGTGGGGGGATCGGAACCCTTTGGGGTTGGGGTAGAGGACCTCATGACACTGTTCAAATGGAACTTGTGTATATAACGACCTCAGAGTTTCACCCTCAAATCCTCTTCTAAAATCTCTTCAAAAATCATCTTTTAAAATGTCTCTAACTGTTTCGCCGAAATAATTCCCTAAAATAATAATTTGTTCTGAAAAGATATAATAAAGCCTTAAAAAAGTATTAAAATGGTGGCTCAGGAGCCTTTGGGGCGCCGGGGGCCCTTTGGGAATCCGGAGAACCTTTGAGGACCGGTGGGTTCCTTCGGGGTTGGGGTGGGGGGATCGGAACCCTTTGGGGTTGTGGTAGGGGACCTCACAACACTGTTCAAATGGAACTTGTGTATTATAACGACCACACTCAAAAACCTCTTCTAGAATCATCTTTTAAATCATCTTTTAAAAATGTCTCTAACTGTTTCGCCGAAATAATTCCAAAACCTGTCTAAAAACGGTTTCGCCCAAATATCCCCTAAAAGTAATTTCTGTGTGTTCCTTTTGTTTTTTTGGCATCCCTGCGCTGACACATTTCAAATTTCTAGGAAACCCTTTCCTACGTTAATCTCTTCATCTCATAAATGTTCCTAGCTAAACTATTAAGGTTTCGTTAGAATATCAATTTATCTCTCCGACTTAAAGCTCAGTGAAGCCGTATTTAAAAATAGAATTTCTATCTCTTTAGACTCCCACATAATTCCAAGATAACAAGTGATGTCATTATAATTCCTGACACTAAAGATCAATGAAGCCCTATTTCAAAATAGAATATTAATTTTTCTCTCTGACCTAAAGAACGTTTATCCCTCAGACCTAAGATTAAAGAAGCCATAATGTTTCTTAATTCCCCCTTCGTGAATCAATACATTCCCCCGCCGATTATGTAAATCAAGTTCTCAGGTTAGGTTCGCCTAAAGATCAAAGAAACCATAATGTTTCTTAATTCCCCCAATTCGTGAATCAATAATTTCCCCGCCGATTATGTAAATCAAGTTCTCAGGTTAGGTTCGCCTAAAGATCAAAGAAACCATAATGTTTCTTAATTCCCCCTTCGTGAATCAATAATTTCCCCCGCAATTATGTAAATCAATTTCTCAGGTTAGGTTAGCCAAACAATCTCATAACATTCGCGTCGAGCATGTCCGTTCTCACTGACAACGAACAGACATAAAACAGACATAAATTGCTGTTGACATCCATAAATGTGAGAAAGTTCCTGTTTTTTCATTCTCACTGACAACGAACAGACATAAAACAGACATAAATTGCTGTTGACATCAATAAATGTGAGAAAGTTCCTGTTTTTTCATTCTCACTGACAACAAACATACATAAAACAGACATAAATTGCTGTTGACATCCATAAATGTGAGAAAGTTCCTGTTTTTTCCATTCTCACTGGCAACGAACATACATAAAACAGACATGAATTGATGTTGACATCCATGAAAAACATCAAATAAATTGACCAACATCCATAACCGTCCAAAAAAAAACATCCATAAATGTGAGAAAATTCCTGTTTTTCCAAGTGAGAAAATTCCTGTTTTTCATTCTCAGTGACAAAACCATAAACCACGTGGTCCTGTCACGAGTCAATAATGCCTTTCTACTTTTTTCTAGGGGTGTATTTCTCGTTCCTGCAAGGGTTAGAATATATAGAAGCCTCTTTCACTATTGCAGTCAGAATTTATGGATCTACGTTTTTTTCTAGCAACAGGCTTTCATGGCCTTCATGTACTTATTGATACTATCTCTCTTATAATTTGTGTGATGCGCCATGCTAAGCGCTACTTTTCCCTTCAACATCACTTTAGGTTTGAAGCTGCTGCTTGATACCGACATTTTGTCGACGTTGTCTGATTATTTCTTTATCTCTTTATTTACTGGTGAGGGGAATAAAATCCTTCTAGTATAGATATTATACTTGACTTCCAATCAAGAGAACCTGATAGGGAAGGATGATTCTTTTAGTTTGATTAAGAATTTTAATCCTTGTATTTATTATATTAGCCCTAGGGGTATTAGTAAATAAAAAAAAACCTCTCTTGATCGTGAGAAAAGTTCTCCTTTCGAATGCGGCTTTGATCCCTTAAATTCTTCTCGCACTACCTTTTCCATTCGATTTTTCGTCATTACCCTAATTTTTCTTATTTTGATGCAGAAATTACCCTTCTCTTACCTGTAGTGTTTCTGAATATTTCACCCATAAGAACCTATCTAGTTATTTTCTTTCTCTCTTGTTCTTGTTATTGGGGTGCTTTATGCATTACAAGAAGGTGCCCTTAGATGAATTAAGTAGATGCTAGTTTTAGGAGCCTACTCTATATGGAGAATAGTTGAAGTAGAACATCGGGTTTGCATCCTGAAAGAGGGTGTTCCTTCTCTCAGAGTAAGAATTGATAATATCAAGTCCCAGTTTCGACCTGAATTTAGACCCATTGGCCCTTACTCTTTAGCAGAAGCTAATAAATAGCGCTTCACTGTTACTGAAGAGCAAGGGACAACTCTGCTAAGAGGCAGGAAGAAGGAAGGGAGCTGCTAATTCTCCAACGGATAGTTAAATTCTACTCATTGCCTATTTATGTAGTATAAATAATACAATACATTTTCAATGTATAGATAGACATTTGTCTTTTAAATATTTCCAGGAGTAACCCACCTCAACATCTTCCGTGTTGTGCTCTTGCTAAGCTATGGAAATAAATAACTGGGAGAGATAATAGGAAACCTAAAATGAGTACCTTGTACGGGGAGGACGACAAGAATGAAAATAGGGATGATCCCCACGACCTGTTTTCATAGGCGATGGATGGGCCCATTTCTTCTACCCAACCCTGATCTCCATCATAGAAAAGAAGTTCCCCCACACGCAGAGGAATTAAACCCGTATACCCTGTAATAGATGGTAAGAAGAGCATACTTCTTAAGTTCTGTCTTAAGTTAAGACTACGTAATTTAATGAAATAGGGTAATACAACCCCCACCCCAACCAAAGATAAAAGTATGATTTTCTCAAATCCCCCCAGAATGGGTCTCATATCTCCCAAGAAGCCCAATAGAAAAAATAACCCCCATAACAGCCCCAATAAAGGGTAAAGAGGGGGATTCAATAGTCTTCCTCTTCGTCCCTGTACTGAAAGCTCAAGTTGTAATTGTAAGAACATAAGCACACTAAAGCAATTCGAGACGAATAAACTCTAGTCAGGAGACATGAGACTAATATAAGAACACTAGGAATAAATATAGATAATTCTTCTGTAGATTCAATAATTAGGTCCTTTGAGTAGAAGCCAGATAAAAACGGAAATCCCATCAATCTTAAGGAAGATACCAGAATAATATGACTTGTGTATGGAAGTATTTTAGAAACTCCTCCCATCCGATGCATATCCTGTACACCTAGTGAATGAATTACCACCCCCGAACATATAAAAAGAAGAGCCTTGAAAAGTGCATGAGCAAATAAATGAAAAAAAAAGAATAACGTTAACCCTAAACTAAAGAAAATATTATTACCCCCAATTGACTCAGCGTCGATAATGCAATTACTCGTTTTAAATCATTTTCCCCGAACGCGGCTAGCCCTGAGAAGAATGAAGTCACGGCTCCTGCCATAATAAGCAAGGAACACCCTACCCCTCAAATGAGGGTGATAAGCGAATTCTCAAGTAAATCCCAGCAGTTACTAATGTGGAAGAATGAACCGATGAGGAAACAGGCGTAGGGGCTGCCATGGCTGCAGGTAATCATGCAGAGAAAGGAGGCTGAGCTCTCCTAGTGAAAGAGCATACAATAAAGAAGAGCATAATTGATAGAGAAAAATGTCTTAAAAATATATAATCCCAACTTTGTGAATAAAATATTAGCCCCAATGATCATAAGATTAATACATCTCCCACTCGGTTTCTTAAAACTGTGATTATACCTCTAGAAGAGGAAACGTAGTTTTTTATAAAACATAATTAAAAGATAAGAAGTAATTCCAAGCCATCCCAACATAATATTAATCTTAGTCCGTCTGATGAAACGCTTAGCAAAATTATGGATAAAATGAATCCTAACAATATATACATGAAAGGACCTATAAAAAACTCCCCGCTCATATAATAAGAAAAGTAGATTACCCCTTGAGAGGAAATGAGGAGAACTAAAATAATAAATGATATCCCTAATCAATCCGAACACACTTGATAATCTAAATGTAAAAGAGATATTTTTAATAAGTAAACCTTGTCTAGTGAACATGAATAGTGAAAGCGAGCAACATATAATCACCTTTCTATATAACTAATAATATATAACCTAATACAAAATATAGCAAAACTGTTAGAAGTGTTCTCCTTTAGCTACACAAGCTAATGTTCTCTTTAAACTATAACAGTAGAGAAAGATCAATCCTAACAATGGAATGAAATGGGCTCTTCTGATTAAATAGCCCCTTAAACTATAGTTTAATCAACTAGACATATAAAGGCTCTCTCCTTGACTGGTGCTAGAGTAAAGGTGAATACAATAGCAAGATGAAAAGAAACATAGATTCCGGATAAACAATTATCAACCAATCTAAACTGAAAACACCAATAAAAAAGTATATCTCGGAAAAAAGTTGGCTGATGGTGGAAGGCCCGTCTTAAAAAAACTAAGAGTGAGCCATCAAAAGCATAAATACGGGAGAAGTGAGCTTGTTCTACGGGTCAACAAAAATCTACGACTTCAAATACGTGTATAAAATAGGTAGCTCAAATAAAATAGCCCGGAGGAACAGATCCCGTGAAGAGACCATCATTAAAATGGATCAGATATTAGAATAATACCCGGATATGAGCATAGCTAGAATAACAAATGATAAATGAGCTACGGAAGAATATACAATTAAGGATTTGACATCAGATTGTCGCAGGCAAATTAAACAACTATAAATCCCACCTACCATGCAAAACCCCTATTACTACAGTTTCACTATGAATATTTAATCCCTGAACTAAGTAAAGACCATAGCCACCCAGTTTTCAAAAGGATGGCGGCTAGTACCATAGAACCGGTAACTGGTGCCTCTACGTGGGCCCTGGGAAGCCAAATATGAGTGAAATAGACAGGGAGTTTGACCAAAAAATGACAGAATTGCTAGCAAGAAAATTGCACTATCTCTGATTTCCCAAAATTGTAAGACAGATGACGAGTAAAACATGTATGAGCAATAATAACAAAAAGAAGAGGTAAAGAAGAAAGAAGCGTATAAAAAAGAAAATAGTAGGAGGCAAGGAGCCGCTCCGGCTGGTAACCTCACCCGAGAATTAAGATCACTGTAGGGATTAAAGAACATTAAAAAAAAACGTAAAATCCAATAAATGATTGAGTAGTGAAAGTTAACCATAAAATGATAAATAGACTTAATAGAACAACTCTATAAGCTAAGGGCCAATTTGGCTTAAGCCTGATGACTATCAAAAGAACACCCCTGAGCTCAGTGCCAAAAGAATGACCCCCCCATAAATGGAATTCCAGTATTAATCTATATATGAAAGCTAAATACACTAAGCTTGAAGTAAAGAATCACTTATTCATTTAGAAAATTGTACTTGATCCGCACCTGACGATCGTACTAAAGATACTAGAACCGACAGCCCTAAAGCTCCTACGCAAACTGTAATTCTAAGGAAAGTAAATACATTAATTATTCTTATGTAATTGAATACATAAAGAGTCTAAATAATAAGAGGATGAGAAATTCTAGTCTTAATAAAGTCACTAAAAGATGCTTGCTTCTTGAGAAAAATTAATAACCCTAAGAAAAAGAGATGGATAAATTATTATGATCGACTGTGTAATTAAAAGATAATATTGGTCTTGTAAACCGAATTTAGAGAAATCTCTCAACCTTCAAAAGAGTTATGAACATCTTTAACTTCCAAAGTTAATATTTTATTAAAACTACCTTTTGACATGCTATGACTTATTGTTGCCATCTCTATGCTTATGCTCCTACTCAATCACCCGCTCGCTTTTACTCTATCCCTATTCATCCAAGCTCTATTGGTTTGAATATCCCTTAAAAGTATTTCTCCATGAATTTCTTTAGTTCTTTTTTTAATTTTCTTAGGGGGAATCCTGGTGATATTTATTTATGTCTCCTTCCTAAGAGCTAACGAAAAATTTACTATTGAATTGGCCTCCCTCCTCTGAGCCATTCCTACAGTTATTATTTCTATATCGATTCTGACTAGAACTGGAATGGCAATGGACACTTCATTGGGGTGCCAACGCCCCACCGACTACATAGTGATCAACTTTCATGTTAGGGTTCTTACTCTCATAATCTACTCGTTCATGGTAGTTTATTTGTTTTTAGCTCTCTTGCTAGTTATTGATTTCTCGAATAGAAATAAAGAGCCCCTCCGGTCGATAATTTAACCCACGTCAAATCTTAGATAATACAATGTTATCTTTACGCAAGACGCAACCTACCCTAAAGATTGTTAATTTCGCCTTAGTAGAACTACCTGTACCAGCCAATATTTCTATTTGATGGAACTTTGGATCTCTACTGGGACTCTGTCTGGTCATCCAGATTATCACTGGCCTTTTCAAGGAGGCACACTTGTGGCTCTATAAAGAGGCGACCCACCACAATGTTAAAAGATCTCCGGTCCTAGCGGTCGCAGAGAGACAGCGTTAATCGCATTTTGTAGCCCAAGCTCAAACTAAGAAACGTGCAAAATTTCACCCCCCTCCGACTTTATCTTCATGGGTAAAAGTGGGCCGGAAGTTTCGACCCTCCGACCACAGCCCCCCTTTAACGTTGTCCGATTGGGTTGAAATTTAGAGGTTGAGCTTTCCTAGGGCCCGGGAGCTAATCCTCGAAATTTCAGCTCAATCCGATCACTCCTTCCACTTAAATCCGATCCACTTAAAGTTCAATTTTTTTTTTTGTTAGCCACGCCTACAGGCCACAGTTGGCAACTGATCCGGGTGAATGAGGACTCATTCGAAGAAGAATTCGACCTTTTAGGGCCTTTTGATATTTTCAGACCGAAAAAATTATCCCCCGAATTTACATTTACGAAAAACCTCGTTTTCCTATAAGAGCCCATGTTAATTTTTCCCACCACAGCCCCCCTTTAACGTTGTCTGATCGGGCTGAAATTTAGAGGATAAGCTTTCCTGGGGCCTGGGAGCTTATCCTCGAAATTTCAGCTCAATCTGATCACTCCTTCCCTGTTTTCCAAAAACCAAATATCAAGTTTTGTGGGGATTTGCTTGCGTCAAAAAAATAGATTCCACTTACTAAAAAACAATTACAATTGTGTCTCTTTAGTACAGCGGTCGATACTCCTGACTGTCAGGCGGAAGATCCGGGTTCGATTCCCTGTCAGAGGAAATTTTTTATATACTGAATTTAAAGTTTAAAAAAGAAACTCAGTTTCTTTTTTAAATTATTTGAAAAAAATCACGTTTTCTAAAGAGTTAAAGAGGCTGAGTTACAAGGTCGACCCTTAAAACGTACAGGGATTAGGAGGCACAGTTGGGGGGCTGTTAAAGAGGCTGAGTCACAAGTTCGAACCTTAAAACGTACAGGGATTAGGAGGCACCCTGTACGACGTGATTTGAGTATTCAGGAATTAAAAGCCTTAACACAAGAATGTTCAAGAGCGGGGGGTTTGGGGGGCGGCAGCCCCCCACCTTTAACTCCTGACACGATCAGCTAACAGTTAGTCAAGCAATAATAAGTAATAAACTGTACAAAAACGTGCAGAAATTATTTGAAAAAAACTACGTTTTCTAAAGAGTTAAAGAGGCTGAGTTACAAGGTCGAACCTTAAAACGTACAGGGATTAGGAGGCACAGTTGGGGGCTGCCGCCCCCCAAACCCCCCCGCTTTCGCAGCCTTTAATAAAAAAAAAGTTTTTTAAACTGAAAGTAAGGAGCGACATTAAATCTTAAAACGAACAGAAATTATTCCGTATATGAAAGGGGCTGTGCCCTCCTCAACGCCTCGCTCTTTACGCTAAAGTTTGACTTTCTCAACACTCTTTTTTTTAAACAATAAAAACTATAGCGTAAAGAGCGAGGCGTTGAGGAGGGCACAGCCCTTTCATATACGGAATATTTCTGTTCGTTTTAAGATTTAATGTCGCTCCTTACTTTCAGTGTAAAAACTTTTTTTTTTTGTATTTAAAGGCTGCGAAAGCGGGGGGTTTTGGGGGGCGGCAGCCCCCCAACTGTGCCTCCTAATCCCTGTACGTTTTAAGGTTCGACCTTGTAACTCAGCCTCTTTAACTCTTTAGAAAACGTAGTTTTTTTTCAAATAATTTTAGCAATACACTTACACTGCAAGAGTCGATTTAGCGTTCTCTGGAGTAGCCAAATTTGTCGAGATGTTAACTACGGTTGACTTCTTCGAACCATTCACGCCCATGGCGCGTCTTTTTTTCTTTATTTGTATTTATTTTCACATTGGTCGAGGGATGTATTACGGTTCGTTCCACTACTTAGAGAAATGAATAACAAGGATCGCCATTTTATTTCTAGTAATAGCAGCCGCCTTTTTAGGATATGTCCTCTCATGGGGGCAAATGTCCTTTTGAAGGGCCACTGTAATTACGAATCTAGTATCAGCAGTCCCCTACGTAGGAAATGACGTAGTTCAATGGCTTTGAGGGGGAATTGCAGTAGACAATTTCACTCTAACCCGATTTTTACCTTTCATTTCTTAATTTCCTTTTTAGTCACCGGCTTGACCATGATTCACCTTTTATTTCTTCATCAAAGAGGCTCTAATAATCCTCTAGGAATTAATGCCAATCTAGACAAACTCCCCTTCCACCCCTACTTCACTATTAAGGATGCCGTAGGTTTCATAGTTCGTATTTTTCTTCTTGTCGCACTTTCCCTAACTAGCCCGTACCTCCTTGGAGACCCAGACAATTTTATTCCTGCCAATCCTTTAGTCACTCCGGTCCATATCCAACCGGAATGATTTTTCCTATTCGCATATGCTATCCTCCGTCCATCCCCAATAAATTAGGTGGAGTAATTGCACTCATCTCTTCTATTCTTATTCTCATTTCTCTACCCTTTACATTTAAGCCCAAGTTTCAGGACCTTGAATTTTATTCTGTTGCCCAACCTTATTTTGGTCATGGCTTTCGGTCTTTTTACTCCTTACGTGAATTGGGGCACGACTGGTAGAGGATCCCTATATTGTCTTAGGCCAGATCCTCACATGTCTCTATTTCTCTTATTTCCTATTTAGTCCCGTTGTGGTTAGTGTAAATGACAAAATTATCTAATAAGGCCCCTTGGCTGACTAAAGCATCTGTTTTGAAAGCAGAACAAGGTTGATCACACAACCAGGGGTCTTTAATATTAACCACCTTGACAAAGTCTCCAATAAAAAATGAGGAATATAAAGATACTGGCAAAAGACTCTTCCAACATAAGCATATTAGATTATCATAACGATAACGAGGATAGGACCCCCGTCTTCAAAGGTAGAAATAGACAACCAAAGAAAACATTAAAAAACTTATCCCTCCAAAAACGACGCTAAATAATAGAGATATAAAAAGAATGCTGGCATATTCGGATTATATAATGAGCGCGAAGCCGACCCCTATATATTGTGTATTGAAGCCCGACACTAATTCGGACTCACCTTAAGCTAGATCGAAAGGGGTACAATTGGTTTCTGCTAGAATTGTAATAAATCAGCAGACTCTTAGGGGGAGGCACGAGTATAGGGGCCACCCTAAGTACAAGGACTTAACTAAATACTCCCCTAAGTCAAGATTTTGAACAATATTAAAGGAGAAAGAATAATAATAATCAAAGGTACTTCGTAAGAAATGGTCTGAGCTCCTGCCCGAATTCTTCCTAACAGGGAGTATTTAGAATTAGAAGATCAACCTGCCACTATAATTCTATAGACTCCCACTCTTATAGCACAAATAACCAAAAGGAATGATAGGCTAAATTTCGCCCCATAGGATATAAATGGGACTAATGTCCATAAGAAAAAAGAAAGGAATAGACTGAACACAGGAGCTACAAGATAGGGCGTTAAATTGGAGACTGACGGAAGTGAAACCTCCCTGCAAAAGAGTTTGATTCCATCGGAAAATGGCTGGAGCCCTCCCAAAAATCCCACCTTGTTTGGACCATTCCGTAATTGAATATACCCCAACACCTTTCGTTCTAGTAATGTTAAAAAAAGCGGCTGAAACTAGGACCGTAACTACTTGGAAGAAAATAAAATAGATCATCTATGCCCATGCTATCAACTAAGGTATCCTCATAAATAAATCCTAAATCTAATGCATTTATCTGCCAAGCTGATAAAACCCCGAGAGGTCCTTTCATACTATATCGGGCGGGTTTGTCTTGGGGGTAGAAACTAGCCTGGCTTACCTCCTGGGAAAGTTTTATTTTAAATGCAGAAATTTGTGCATCAATTCTATCTTTTTTTCTGTGTTTAATTGAAAAAGCCGAAAGGCAGCATGTCGGCTCACATAAAATTCTTCTTGTTGATGTATTTTTTTTTTTTTTGCACTGTGGTGAACTACCAAGATTTTTCAGATCTAATTCTTATCCCTCTTCGAGTGACGTGTTCACACTTACGAAAAAAAAAAAAAAAAAAAAAAAAAAAAAAAAAAAAAAAAAAGAAAAAAAAAAAAAAAAAATTGTAACTCAAGAACTTTCCTTCTTTTTAGTAGGCTAAAATTTCATACAATAGAAACGAGCATGTTTTTGAGATTTTTTAATTGGCTCAAAATTTGACATATCATCAACAGATGAATACAACGACGGGTAAAAAGACTGGATGGTTTGGGTTCCCTCTGTGACATATGCTTAAGGAATAATGTGACCGACTTGCAAAAATCCAAATAATAATAATAATATTTTAATAAAAAAATATCAATTTTTTTTATTTAATTTGCTATACAATATTTTAATAAATAAGTGTCTTTAATGATGTATCAGAATTCTCATCTTTAGTTAGTTTCAATGATAAAACTCCCCCAAAAGTTGAAAAATGCTAACAGTTTTAGCGATAAAGGCGTATAAAATCTTGTTACCAAAACCGATTTCACTTCCAGTGTAAATTCAAACCCAGTCTAATTGACTAGTAATAAACCCATTAATTTCATTTTGATTAATTTCTAACATAGTGATTTCTGTTGTTTCCCATGCAATCACATTCTTTTCCTATTTTTTTGCTTGTTTTGTAAAATTGCAAAACCAGATTATAAGTAAAAAAAAAGCTATAAGGGTTTTGCAGATACGTTCGCAGAAATTATTCAAAAAGTGCACCTTTGATTAAAAAGAGTTAAAATAATACTTTGGTACAACCCCTTGGCAAGCCTGTCAGTTATGCTCCTCAACCAAAAATAAATAAATAAAAACATAAATCAATAGGTTTTAGTCTTGGAAAAGAAGTATTATTCTATAATCTCCCTTTCGACTCTAGCCAGATAAAAAAGAACGGTGTATAAAAGCATTGGTTTAACTCGGATCAAAAACAATAGTGTATAAAAACATTTAGAAAAGGGCATTTCTAGAATCAAGGTAAATACTTTGTGCTTCATGATCCCAACTCTTCACAAAAATATCACATTTTTCAACGAAGGGTACATTCTATAAGTTGTGCTTCTTCTTCTTTGGTTAATGGAAATGCACTCCAAACATCATAATCCTATAAGCATAAAAGAGAAATGGAATCTGATAGGTAACTGAAGATCACTATTCCTCTTATCACTTATCTTATCACTACTCCATCACTATTGACTCTTAAATGGGAACTAGAACTTCCAATTTCAACCAAATGAGCCACCTCTAAAGCTTATACAACCATCCCTTCCATAAGAACCTTAAATTCCCCAGGGGTGAAAAGAAATACATTGGGTAGCTGCACTCTGATTACTTTGACTCTTAAAAGGGCACTAGAACTTATGATTACCAATCCAATGAGTCCCCTCCAAAGCATATAAGACCACCCTTTTTATAAGAACCTTCTATGCCCGAAGGGCATAACTTACAACCCTTCCCCTGAGAGCCGTAGGTGGGGGGGTGTCTTCTCACACATACAATTTTCGAAACCTTCAACTACGATGAATAAAATTTGTACCTAAAAATTTTTGATTGGAGGTGTTAAGGTAAATGCTGAGCGTTGAGGGGGCGCTGTTTGCTCTCAGATCACTTTGACTCTTAAAAAGGGCACTATAACTTGCAATTTCAAATCAAATAAGCCCCATCTGATGCTTATAACACCGCCCATTCTATAAAAAAACTGCTCACTTTTGACTAAGAAAAGGGCACTAGTCCTTTCAATTTCCAATCGAATGAGTCCTTTTTGAAGCTTCTACGATAACACTTTTTAAGAAAACCTTATATATGTCCAGAGGGCATAACTTACGACCCTTCTTTTGAAGGCTATGGGGGGGGGGGAGGTTGTCATCCTCAAAGACATAAATTTCAGACATTTCAACTTCGTTGAACAAAGTGGCCATATCAAAATGTTGATCGGAAATGTTTGGGGAAATGATGGGCGTGGGGGGGGGCATTCGCCCTCCGATCGCTTTTGACTATTAATAAGGGCACTACTCCTCTCAATTCCCAATTGAATTAGCCCTTTTTAAGTTTCTAAGACAACACTTTCTATAAGAACCTTATATGCCCCCAGGGCATAACTTACAACCTTTGCCTGGGGGCTGTGGGGGTTTGGCATCCTCAAAGACATAATTTCCGGACCTTTCAACTACGTTGAACAAAATGGCTATCTCAAAATTTTATTGGATTCGTTCGGGAAATGTTGAGCATGAGAGGGGGCTTAGTTGCCCTCCAATCACATTTGACAATTAAAAATAGCACTAGCCCTTTCCATTTCCAATCGAATGAGCCATTTTTGAAGTTTCTACGACAACGCTTTCTATAAAAAACCTTATATGCCCCAGGGCATAGCTTACAACCCTTGCCCTGAGGGCCGTAGGGGGGTGTCATCCTCAAAGACCTAAATTCCAGAACTGTCAACTACGTTGAACAAAATGACTATCTCAAAATTTTGAGTGGATGTGTTCGGGGAAATGGTGGGCGTGAAAGGGTTTTTTTTGCCCTCCTGTCTCTTTCGGCTATTAAAAAACGCACTAGCCCTTTCAATTTCTAATCGAATGAGCCCTTTTTGAAGTTTCTACAACAATGCTTTTTATAAAAATCTTATATGCTCCCAGGGCATAACTTACAACCCTTGCACTGAGGGCTGTGAGGGGGCTGTCATCCTCAAAGAAATAATTTCCGGACCTTTCAACTACATTGAACAAAATGTTAAACAAAGGGAAATTTTTATATAAGACAGTTGAACGCAACTTTAATGAATATTTGATACTTGAATATTTTGATACTACTTATTTGATATTGATACTTGACCCTTCCTAACACCGCACTATTCTTCTCTTAAAACCGTGTCTACAGAATCTCCCAGTCTTAAAAGTATCATCATACTAAGTAATTTGCTATCAACAGAAACCAGGCTAATGCCTGTATAATTACCACACTCACTCTTATCATTTTTTTTTTTATACAAGGGATTAATTAGGGTTTTCTAAAAATCACTGAGTACTTGCCTTTTTTTCAAAAATCATATTCATAATCTTCAGTAATTTATTTCTAGCCTCATAACCAGGGGCGTCCCGAGGGGGGGGGGGGCTGCCCCCCGTAGCTTTTTTGGCATTCGGTAAAATTTTCGCCCTTGGCGAAATTTTTGGCCGAATTTTTGCAAAATCGGCCGAAATTTAGCTAAAATCTTGATTTCTGCAGAAAATTCGGCATAAATTAGGTAGCGATTCAGTAAAATTTACGAAGATCACCCCCTAATAAAAGGAGCCTCGGGACGCCCCTGGTCATAACCACCATATTCAAGAAACTCATTTACCACACTCTCAGCACCTGGTGCCTCGTCATTTTTTAGTGCTGTCAATGAACTTTTTCATTTTCCTCTATATCTTTCCCTGTAAATCTATCACGGTTTAGTATATTCTCAAAATGTTCTACCCATCTCTCTTTAACTCTTTTCTTATAACTAATTGAGGCCCTGTTTCTATTTTTAACTGGGACAAGTCCAGATTGACTACTCCTTCTCAATTTATTAACATGCCAGTACAGTATTTCACTATTATACCGTGTAGCTGCGTCTTCCAGACCTTTCGGCAATTATTATCCATGGCCTCTACTTCACACCTACTTAGTTTATATTTTAATACTTCCTCCGCTTTCTTTGTATTCCTCTAACTTTCATAAGATCTATTACTCAGATAATTCCTTTACAAGTCCCTCCTCCTCTTTTATTCAACATATTACTCCTCTATAACAAATACTAATAGCTATGTTTCGAATTTTCTTCCCTAAGACACCATCAGCGACTTCAAAAACTATTTTCCCAGAAATTATTCCATCCATCTTCTACATTGTCATATTCTAAGCTTTCCAGTTTAGTATTCAACTGTTCCTGAAAAGTTTCTCTCAAATTCTCATCCTGGAGTCTACCAACGTTATAACTTTACGGGAGGTGGTTACCCTTCCTAAACTTCAGATTTTAAATTAAACCGAGACAAAAACTAGACGATGATCTTTACTTTTAACATCAATAACAGCACTCCTATATACTCTAGTATTTTGTATTGATCCTCCAAGTATTCGGTTTACAATAACATAATCAATAAAGGTTATAGCTTTAAGTCGAAAGTCGTCATCATCTCTCTATTTTTTTTTTTTTGTGGAGTGATGCCGACTTAATAGTCACGAGTCGATAATCTTCATGTCTGAATTTGCTGTTTCTGTGCAGTGATGCTGACCTAACAGTCTTAAATTGATAGCCTTCGTCAAGTCTGTATTTGTTATTTTTTGTTGACTGATCCTTACTATGTCTGAAAAGTATAATCATACTATATAATTTGCTACCTACAGAAACCAGGCTAATGGCTCTATAATTGCTACACTCACTCTAGTCACCTTTCTTATAAACCGGGGTTTAATTAGGTTAACCTAAGATCACCAGGTACTTGCCCTTTTCAAAAATAATGTTCATAATCGTCAGTAATTTATTTCTAACCTCATAAACACCATATTTAAGAAAGTCATTTACCACACTATCAGCACCAGGGACTTTTTTGTTGTCTAATCCTTTTAGTACTGTCACTAATTTAATACTGTCAATAAACTTTTTCATTCTCCTCTATACCTGTAATTCTATCGCAGTTTAGCACATTCTCAAATTGTTCTGCCGATCTTTCTTTAACTCTTTTCTTATCATTGATTGCGGCCCCCTTTCTATCTTTAACAGGGACAATTTCAGAATGACTACTCCCTCTCAATTTATCAATATGCCACTACAATATTTTAATATAATACCATCTAGCTGCATCTTCCAGATCTTCAGCAATTAATCCATGGCATCTACTTCACACCTCTTTAGTTCATATTTTAATACTTTTTCCACGTTGTTAACATTCCTCTTATTTTACATCATCTGTCACTCGGATGATTCTTTTACAAGGCCTCCTCTTCTCGGTTAAACAAAAATCATTTTCACTATTATTCCTAGTTGACTTTCAAACTGTTGTTCCTTAAGGCATCAGCGACTTTACAAACTATTTTCCTAAAATTATTCCATTCATCTTCTACATTGTCAAATTTTAAACTCTGTAGTTTAGTATTTAACTGTTCCTAATAATTTTCTCTCGAATACCCATCCTGGAGTCAACCAACGTCATAGCTTTCCAGAAGGTAGTTATCCTTTCTAAATTTCAGCTTTCATTTAACCCTATATACTACTAGATGGTGATGTTTACATTTAACATCAATAATAGCACTCTTATATAACCTAGCATACTGTATTGATCCAGCCAGTCTTCAGTTTACACTAACAAAATCAATCAGGTTGTAGTTTTAAGTCGATAGTCTTCATCATATCTCTATATTTGTTCTTCCTGTGGAGCGACGCTGACTAAATAGTCTTAAGTTGATAATCTTCATGTCTGTAGGCTATTTTTGGTTTCTATGGGATGATGCTGACCTAACAGTCGTAAGTTGATAGCCTTCATCAAGTCTGTATTTGTTACTTCTGTTGAGTGATGCTGACTAAATAATTTTAAGCCAATAGTCTCCATGTCTTTATGTTGTGTTCCTGTGGAGTGATACTGACTTGAAAGTCATAAGTCAATAATTTTCATTTCTGTATTTGTTGTTCTTGTGGAGTGATGCTGACCTAACAGTCTTAAGTTGATAGATTGTATCATGTCTGAATTTGTTCTTTCGGTAGAGTGTCGCTGATTTGATAGTTTTAAGTCAATAAATCTTATTTTTTTAATACTTGCTTTTAACTCTCGTTGAAGCAGAAATGATAGTAGAGCTCCAATGCTCCTCGTCATTGTATCTGAGAGCTGCAACCGTCTCGTCTCTTCTTTGCGTCTCTTTATTTAACAATCAAATTGACAGCGTCCTAGTTTTTTTCATGATGTTTTTTTTTTTGTCAGACACTTGTTTTAACTCTGATTTTTATATCTTTTTTTTCTCCAAATTTCTTCCTTCGATGTTGTGATACCTTTCCAGCTGCTGTCCACTTCCCTAGTGATCTAGAGACAGTTTCTTCTTTCTCAGAATTATTAACTATTTTTAATTATAAAAAAGTGCCAAACTCATAACCTAGTTTATATATTACGGGAATTTCAAGATTTTTTTTCAATATGTTGGTTAGAATTTCGTAAGCTAGTAAAAAACGAAAACTAGCCCATAGTAACCGAAAATTCAAACACACTCTTAAAAAACTGTCGAGGGAAAAAAATCACTGTTTGAAGCTGATTCAGTGATGGTAACTGCTGTTTCCGTTAATCTTTATGGTATAATGGAAGGGGGGGGGGGGCTTTTGAAATAACTCAGGACAGCTAAACGTATTAAGATGAATCCTTCAAAGAACGCTGAGGACAGCATTGAAATAAATCAAAAAGCACTGTGTGCATCAAGTTTATCAAAAGGGTACACCTGCAAAAATCTCAGAATGGCTCAGGGTATTAAGTTGACCCTGCTAGTGAAAGGTAAAGGGGAGGCTAAACTAAACCAAGCAACACTATGTGTATGTAACACTATGTATTGTCAAAAAAGGGTATCTGTAATATCTCTGCAATGGTTAAGTATATTAATTATACAGTCGAGCTGCTTGTCCCACAGCTTTGCGATTTAACAAAACAAATTAAACTTACTGAATTAACTTTCATCTTCTACGTCTGGCTAATACAGCTCTATTTTAAAGATCTTTCAGGCAATCTTAACGCCAATGTAAATAATCAACATTTTTTGTCTCTTACGATGGAATTAAAGGCATGACAAGTATTTCCAGATGTCCATTAATTGTCATTATCAGGAAAATATCTAGGATCTAAAAAAAAACTTGAACCGATTCATAATATGCAAAAAACAGACGAATAGTAATTATAAAAAGAAAACAAACATTAAAATTAGATAACCTTAAAATCAAAACTGAGTTCGGTTGAGTACTGAAATCAGGCAAGAAAAGGACTGAAGAAATTAAGTTTGAAAACAATTTTGGAAGAATAATCTCTTCCTAGTTATATTGTTTCTAATACGTTGCCTATTTATTGGGAAATGAAACTCTGAACTCCCAATTGTAGTGTAATAACTGCAGGCAAGATTATAAAATGAGCTGGATCTTATAGGCCTGATACTGCTTGTGCAAGAGGCTTTTTTTTTTTTTTACAGAATCTCTTGACAGTGACCCTTGTCGACAGGAGTCCATAGCACAGGGCAGAAAACCATGTAGTGACCACGATGGCCAAATGGTAGCGAAAAGCCTCTATTCAACCTGAGATTCCAAGAGTTCCTTGCCATCCGGGTCCAAGGCGGCTTAAGTGCTTCGTGTAGACAGGAAACGCAGCCATTAATTCCTGGCTTCACTATGCATATCTTGTCAATAGAGAAAGCGAAGACATTGCTATTTAAACCAGATGGTTCTCTTTCAAAAATATTTGACAAAAGCAAGTTCTATGCTGTTTTTCCCAGGAGTAACAATATAATTGCCGATACAAAATAAAACAGAAAAACAATTAACCTATTCAAATCATATTTCACTTCTATTCCTGATTAAGCTGTTATACTAAAGTATTTCATTACGGATACACCTTTATTTGAAAATATTTTTCATAAAATCTAAACACCAAGGTTAATAAGTAGTAATTTCGTGTCTTTTACAATAGAGTTGAAAGACAATAACAATATTTCTACCGAATTCCACTATGCAAAGAATAGATGAATAAAGCATGATTGAAAACACACAAGAAAATAATAAAAATAAAACGAATTACTGTGCTTGTGACACGAAAAACCCACATTTATATAAACAGTAGCTAGATATTTTGTATTCCAAAAATTGTACAGACCGAATGTGGCAGACACCTAAAGTAGAAGAACAAACACTTAAAAATAGGCAAATGGAAAGGCATGAAAGATGGAATTTATCCGAGACATTTCTAATCATAAAAAGTGTAGGCTACATTAAAAAAAAAAAAAAAATCAAAACCAAACACTTAACTTTATAATATCTCTGACAAACACAGAATCAAGGGCATAAATTCACGAAAATGTAGGGAGGGGGGCAATAGTTTTTTTTCAATATCTAGGTGGACAATTTGATATCTTCCAGTCATCCTTCAGTCTATAATGACTGAACGTATTGAATACTAAATTTAGAAGAGCAAACACTTAAATATAGGCAAACTGAAAGCCAGAAAAGATGAAATTTATCCGAGACATTTCTAATCATAGAAAAAGTGGACAAAAAAGAATCTTGGAAAGATCACTATACAACAAAATATTTGAATTCATAAAGTTTGCAACAAACCTGGAATCAGGGTCGTCAATTCATGGCAATGTAAGTGGGAGAAATCATTTTTTTTAAGCTAGAGGGACAACTTCGTTATTTTCTCAATAGAAATAACAAAAAAAGGTATTTTTCACATTCTAGAAGGAGCGATTGCGCCTATTCTATTTGCAATCTATAAAGCTTAAAACCACCACCTACAAGGTTAGAGTCCTGCTGTTACTTCTTATATTGTTTTAATGTACAAGGTATTTTTAAATAAAAATGAATTTTTTAAATTCTGTCGACTACGTAGCTCCGACTGTTAACTTATTTTTTTTTATTTTGGTGAACGAGCTTCCATCCTGTTTTGACACGATTGATTAGTATTTAGTAAAATTATGACATTTATAAAAATAGCAAAAAAAAAATTGACAATCAAAGTTGTGTTTTTTTTCGAAATTTGAAAATTCCCCTTTTCATTAAAAAAAAAGAAAAGAAACAACAGAAAACTTTGTAGATTTGTGGTTTTTGTATAATCATAAACAGCGTGACACCACTGCCAAAGTAAAGAGCCAAGTGTGCTTAATATACGAGTATTATTTATTTTTTAATAAGGTGCTTTGCAGGGTAGCAGTTGTCATAGAAACTTCAAAAGGAGCTCATTTAATTGGAAATTAAGTGCTCTGGTGCTCTTTTTAAGAGTCAACAGTGATTGGAGGACACCCATCCCCTCCCACGCACCATTTTCCAAAAAGAACATCTAATAAAAATTTTGGATATATTCATTTTGTTCAGCATAGTTCATAGGTCCAAAATCTATGTCTCAGTAGATGTCAACTCCTCCCCCCCCCCCTAGCCGTCGAGGCAAGGGCTGAAAGTTTTGGAATTCACCAATTGTTAACATATAGCTGCTGTTACAATCACAAACTTATTCTGAAAATTAGCCACTGCTTGGTTTATGTTAATCCTTCTGCTTTACTATTGGCAAATCTCTTGTTATAGCATGTTGGCAAGTCAGATTTGCAAATGGAGACATTTGCATGCAAATACAAACAGGTTTCCAATTTCTGTCATTGTCAAATTTTTCAAGTGTTAAATTATAGTTAAAAATCCTTTTCCCTATTGTTTTTTTATAATTTACAAGTTAAAATTAGACTTTCTTAATATTCCAAATTACAAGAAAGGGCTTTCTCCGCCTCCCACTGGTTTAAGATACCAGATAATTGATATCTTCGATCTATTTACTATTAAATTTTATAGATAAACATAATCTGTTATCTTTGTTAACCTTCTTATTAGAATCATTCTATTTTGAAATAAATCTTGCTTAAGACTATGGATTATTTCCGTCACTGATTACTGACAGTTCCGAAAAGCCAAGTCCCATGGTTTGAACTGCTATTGAACTTTTTAGACACGTATTCAAACTTATGCTAGCTTTATTTTGAGGAAATAAATCTAGTTGGACAATTTAGAATAACTAGATTGGATAACTAAAATTATTGTCAGTACATCGATTTCTTATAAAAACCTTTTTTTTTGTTTATCTTCATTTATTGACTGATTTTCGCTTTGTACTTATATGCTTAACTTCAATAACTGATTTGATTTCCTTTTTTTCTGACAATTTTCTGTTTGTCAAAGATACTAAAGTTGTAAAGATTTTGAAAATTATGCAAGCTTTTCCTCTGTTTTGATAACTAAAAAGAAAACGTGGAAACAGAAAAAAAAGGAAAATACTTAATAAAAGCAAGTATTATAACTTTTGAAATTAAGATACTGTAGATTAAAATATTACTATTTAAAAAAAAAAAAACTACAAAATTCTTGTTATTTTTAGGTGTGAAACACAAGGAGACTTCAGCAATACTTAAGCTAATTAGCTTCTTTGCTTAGGTTCTCAGCTTTGAGCGCACAAAATTTGCTCTTTTTCTAACTTAGCACATGTGTATTCAACACCATAAACCATAAACCCCTTATCAACACCATAAACCCCTTAAATTAATTTTCAATTTACTAACACTATTACTAGCTTTACTAGCTTCAATTCTAAGCAGTAATTTTTCCATAATTGATATGCAACAATCTGCCTAGAGTCCTAAATTACAATTAAGGTAACCAGTACAGCTTAGAAAGAGGTTTCAACTCATCCATCAAAATTCTTAAGTCTTCATTACTGATGTAACCCAGTATTTTTTCAGTGCAATCCTGTGGTAGCCCAGTTATGTTTTTAAAGAGAAAATAGAACATTTCGCTGTCTTGCTCAAGTAACTCTTTCCTCTCCATAGCCTTTCTGACATGACTTTCTATCATACAATCGTACATGGGAAACTTTGCTTTATAGTCAATTGACATTAAAGCAGCATTATATTTTCATTCCTCAAATACATTGCTAAGCACATTAGGGGTCTTGCCAAAAAGTCATAAAATGACAAGTTAGCATGATTAATCTTCTCATCTTCATGCTTACTATTTCTCGTTCACATTTATCCTGAAAATCTCTCATTCCATGAATTGAGGTATAGCTTATTGATAGCAGATTCTGTTCACTAACATACAAATTTGCCACTTTCATTTTAACAATATGGCGTACGAGAGTTGCAACAGTTGCTTGGTAATCCTGGTAAAAATCATTCTTATTACACTTACAAGCAATGTGCAATGGTGTTCTTCCATCCTTATCTACAGAGTTTATGTCTGCATCAAACTTCAAAAAGTGTCTCAATAGCCCTCCAATAACGAAGTTCAGCACCTAAGTGTAGGGGTGTAATGCCATTTTTGGTTTTAGAATCAACTCTGGCACCGCATTCTAGCAGTAATCTTATGACCTCTACATGACCATTTTGAGTTGCAATGTGCAGTGCAGTGGTTCCATCTTTTTGCTTAGCATTTATATTAGCTCCTTTATTCAAAAGCATATTGCAAATGTTTTCATTTCCTTTTTGACAAGTGATCTGAAGAGGTGTAATATCAGTCTCAGAATTAACTTTTGCACCCCATTCTAACAATAATTTTACAATATTTTCATAACCCTCTTGAGCTGCGACGCACAGTGCAGAGGTTCCATTCTTTAGCTTAGCATTTACATTAGCACCTTTTTTCAGAAGTATTTTGCAAATTTCCTTATGTCCTTTTTGAGCTGAATGGTGGAGGGGTGTAATGTCACTATTAGTATTAGAATCAACTGAGCAACCCCATTCCAACAGATGAAGAGGCGTTGTGCCGTCTTCGCCTTTAGCATCAGGAATAGCACCTCTATCTAAAAGTAAACCAACATTTCTGTTTCGGCCTTGCTGAACAGCGAAGTGGAGTGGGGTATATCCTTTTTGCCAAATTACTGGCGATATATTTTCCATTGACCTTTCTGTGCACATACCATTAACATTTGCTCCTGTTTTAAGAGATAATCCACAGTTTGTAAGCAACCAGTCCAGCTTGCAACATGAAGTAGACTAGCACCATCCCAATCTCTGGTATTTACATGATCTCTAAGCTTTAAAACTATCTCAGCCATTATAATATTCTTATTTTCAATGGCATATAAAAGCGGAAATTGATCTTGTTTTTTTTTCATCGATTTTAGCAGCAAACTCTAGAAGCGTCTTCACAATTTCTATGTCCCCATTTACGAACGGATCAAAGAGTGGAGTTTCTTCATATCTATCTTCAGCGTCAATAATATTAATTTTCTCTTGAATCATGTTAACACCTTCGATATCACCGTTTTCAATGGCGAGTTGACACGATGCAGAAGGATTATTTAGAAGCAATTTAGCAATTACTAAATGTTTGTGTTTAACAGCATCCAAAGGAAACACGTATCCTTCTGACCATGCTTTTGAGTAAGTCAACCCAAAGATGTGATTAGCTCTTGAGTCAAAAGCAAGGTGGGTTGCTCCCTCCTCGTTGTACAAAGCGCCTGCCTTTCTGAAGCAGGATACAAACTGGCCCAATACCATACCCGATGGGTACGGCATTTAACATTTGGGTACCATTTAGGAAGTGCACAAGTGCACAATTCAAGAATTGCATCGTCAGTACCTTGCATGGCTACTTCAGCCCTTGTCCTAAATGGTCAGAATATTGACTGGTGTTTATCAGCTAAAACTGTTCTCAAATTGAATCTTTGCTGCCAGTTGAATTTTGGTAGTTATATTCTGAAAAAAAAAGGCTACGTAAAATATTATTTCGTTTTATAATTGTTTCCAGCAAGTCAGATAGGACCAATTTCGTTGATATAGCACATAAGAATATTGTAAATATTGAAACAGTAAAACATTGGACATTACTCTTACTGATTTTGAATTTTGACTGAATATTCATAGTTAGCATAAATTGTAATTTCGATCCATCACTTTAGTTCTAAAGCAAAAGAACTTAGGTAAAATAGATAAATATTCACACAATGAAGAACTTCCAAGAACAGTTGAATACTAAACTGGAGTTTAAAATTTGACAATGTAGAAAACAGATTGAAAGATTTTAGAAAATAGATTGCGAAGTCGCTGATGGATTCTCAAGGAAGAAAGTTAGAAAGTCAGCTAGAAATATTAGCGAAAATGCTTTATATTCAATAGAGCGAAGGAGAGGCTTGTACAAGAATCACTTGAGTGATAGATCATTTGATGAATAAGAGGAATGTAAAGAAAGTGGAGGAAACATTAAAATATGAATTAAAGAGGTGTGAAGTGGAGGCCATAGATAAAATTTCTGAAGATCTGGGAGATGCAATCAGAGGGCATAACAGTATAATACTGAATTAGTATGTTAATAAACTCAGAGGGAATAGTCAATCTTGACTTGTCCCAGGTGAAGATAAGAACGGGGCCACACTTATTGATTAAGAAAGGTGATAACAGTGAATGTCGTAATTACAAAAGGATTAGCTTAGCCTCTGTAGGAAGCAAATAACTTAGTATGATGATACTTTTTAGATTTAGAGATGCTGTGAATTTAGTTTTAAAGAGAAGAACATTGTGGATTTAGAAAAGGCAGAGCATGTGTCGATCAGATTTTCACTCTTAGATTAAGAGTTGGTCCTAGCCTTGATTAAGATTACGGTTCTAGCCTTGCAAGATAAATACATTAAACATGATTTGTGCTATCTATGAGCGTAACATTGTTACAGTTAAGGTAGGAAATGAGGTTAGTAGCTAGTTTCATATTAAATCAGGAGTTATGCAGGGTTGTGTAATATCACAACATACATGGATCGTTTTTGATGGACTTTGCCCTAAGGAGCACAGCGAAAGCCATGAGAGAACACTGAATCAATTGTGTAAGTAAAAATCTCCTAGGCTTATATTATGCTGATGATTAATTAAGGATCCTAGATGAAAATGTTAGTAAAAGGAATTAATTTTAGAGATTTTGTGAGTTCAGTATGCAAGGATAGGTTTGAAAGTTGAAGTTGAGAGGACTAAGTCACTAAGACTAGGAATAAGTGAAGGTGAAAAAGTGATGTTGGGCAACAAGAGGATAGATCAGGCGGAGAGTTTCCCTTACATAGGTAGTGTTATTAGTAAAGATGGTGTGATTCAATGAAAATGCTAGAAGTAGAATGGCCAAGGCGCAGGGTGTTTTTTCAAAGCTAAATAAAGTTTGGAAGAACAGGAACATAAGGCTGCAAACCATGATTAGTATATTGGAAGCTAAAGTGATGACAATGGTCAAGCATGGCTCTTCAGTGTGGGAACTTCGAAAAGCGGAGGAGGATTTACTAGATGTGTCCCCGTGAAATTGCTACGGATTGTTTTGGGTAAACAACTGACTGTCAAAGATCGTCCTTGTTGGCCAACTGGCAAGGGTCAAATGAAAAGTAAGTCGTCTCTAAAATGAGGTGGGGGATGTCACAAGGAAAGATTTACGGGAAATAGGAACTTATTGTGAGGGTGTAAAGAGAGAGGCTTTGAATAGATTGGGATGGAGGAGGAGTGTACATGGCTGAGAAGGTCTCAGGCGGTTTGGTGCTACAAGGAGTTGCAAGTAGTAGCACTACTAGTAGAGTTTACCATAACTATCGTGAATAAGATACGAACATACATTAATTTAATAAAACTTTTTTTCTATTCTGATACTACGACGCAAAAAATAGCTCTGTTCAAGCCTATATGTTTTTCAGCGAAACAGCAATGATATTCCAGCCTATTTAGGGTTTAACGAGGCAGAACCCTCCTTGTAATTAATGGTAATTTATGCTCGGTTTAAGTTTACTTCTATCCAAGTCTCACAAATAAAAAGAGGGTTTTTTATTGATTTTAACATCACACTTGTATTTTTTTCGAAGCAGAACATTAAATGACCATAGAATAGTTTTAAAGCTTATGGCATAAATACTAATTTGTGGCTAAATGTTCTCCCATACATTTCCATAAAATGGAAGGACACGATCTCAACTTGACTATTTTCTAATAACTGGGGCTTGGAGAAACTCTATCATGAATTGTAGAGTCTTTAGAGGCGTTGACAAAAGCTCAAAAACGGGTCGGGACCACACATAAGTGAAGTCTAACCTAGCCATTAAACTAGGAGCGTACAAAGTTACCCCCCCCCCCACCCCAAAGATACAAAGCAGGACACCTTGAAGAAAAACAAATCCTTGAACAATTCTAAGAACTTTCTAAATGGTTCAGCATCCTGGCTCTGGAACATTTCGATGAGTCAGCAGGCAATACCAAAGACGAATGGAGTTCAATTAAAGAAAAATATAAGAGGCAGGCAAAAAGAACCTTGGGGAAAGAAAACAAAAACACAAAAAAAATGTATCTCTGACAAGACTACCAAACTGACATCACAGAAGTAGCAACTGGGCAACAAAATGGCGTCGACTGGCTTCGAGTACCTCAGGAGGCAATACCAAAAATCAGCACGCAAAGACCGTCACAGATATTTTGATCGAAAGACAACAGATATGGAGAAGATATCACGACGCACAGATTGGAAGAAGCTCTACCAGCTTCTTAAAGTGGCTTCTGGTTAAACTAAGAATCATATGACTTCGATAAGAAGCAATGATAGCACTATTCTCACGCGTAAGGACGATATTACAGAAAGATGAATGCATCACTTTCAAAATTTATTTAATCCTACAACATCTGGAGTAACCTTTCTATCCCAATCCTCCAACATCAACAATATTCTCGCAAATAGCAGCAGCTCTCTTAGTTGGCCCACTAGGGAAGATATATCTAGTCATCATGTCTTCTAAGTTTATGTCAATGTTGGACCACCGACTTTGCAAGAGATCCAGACAGCAATCAAGAAACGGAAGAATCAGAAACACCTGGATTTGACTTGATCCCAACAGAAATTTTCAAAGCAGTCCCAAGCCTAGCTCCAAGACTTCAAAAATCTGATCAATGCAATTTGAACCCATGAATTTTTCCCTAGGATTGGCGACACTCTATTATCATTCTTGTATTCAAGGTGAAAGAACTGAATGCAAAAACTGCCACGGTATGTCTCTCATTGGCATAGCTGCAAAGATCTTTGATACTCGTTTCTTGAAATACTTTAGATCTGCAATAAACTCGACAAACAACCCAAAAAAATTGGATTCATAGCAGGCATGAGATATAATGATCTCTCTTCAGGCTGAAACAGATACTCAAACACAGGGTCAAACATCACTAAATCGCAACAGCAGTCTTCTTCAATTTTTTCATCGGATTCGATTCGGTTGTATGTTGTTGGATTTGGACGGCACTTTTAGAGGATGGAGTACTGCCCAAGATCGTTTACACAATTCAGGTATACTACGAACACTCATGATTCTGCATCTAAGCCAACAGGGAGCTATTTGTCTTGGCTCAATATTGAATTTGGCGTGAGAGAAGGGTGTAACCTCTTCCCAGAACTTTTCAACTTTGTAATATACTGGGTTTCGAGGAAAGCCATGCAAGATTGTGTTAAAATTAACGCAAGCCCAGATTTCAACGTCATGAATATGGACTATGTGGGCAATACCTTGCTACTGAGTACTTCTTCCTTGGAAAATTGGCAAATGCTCCTGATACTATCTGTAGTGGCCGCTACCAAGGGATAGAAAATCAGTATTGAGAAGAAGATAAAAGCACAGACCAACAATGAATCCTACTCACCTCTAACACTGAATCACAACCAGATTTAGGTAGTTGACTAATTTAAAGACCCTGGGGCTTAATAATAGATATTAATGGTGGATGCAGTGACGAAATCCGCGCTAGCATATCAGTAGCCTTCTTTGTCTTTTCACAACTGTGTGCACAGCGCTAGAAAAGAAGGGAGATTAATTTCAAGACTAAAAGCCAAGGGTATAAATCTTTTGTTTGCTCTGTCAGCCTAAACGAAAGCAAAACATGCCCCCCCCTCGAAACGTTTGTCTGACTGACTCGTAAAAACGTAACAAAATCGGATATAAACTAATTTTTTATATGTTTTTTAGGTTTTTGTGTCCCCCCCCCACTCGAAAAAATCTTTTAGTAAAACCCCCTCGAAAAAAATCCTTGATACGGCCTTGCTGGGGCATGCCCCACACTTATTGGATATTCAAGGGGAGTGAACCTGTCACGAACAAACTCCAATGAACAATCAGAAAGAAAGCTTTCATTCACCTTTAACAGGTGTCTTCTCTCCTCTGACACCATATGAAGAGTTGCTTCAGTAGGCCATGATGCCATACTCTATGAAAAGCTTTAGCAATAGCTAATGACAATAACCTGATTTTGTATCCTTTTGCAAGAAGTTTCATCTGCTCTTTGAAATGGGCCATTAAGCAGTTGTCAAGCTTCGAGCACTTCTAGGGGAGTTCATATTGGTGGTTGCCTAAAAGTTCAATTGACTCCAGATACTGATAAAGTGAATGATTTAAAACCTTTGTTTAAAGTTTCCCAATGCAGGAGAGGAGGCTGACATAACTTTGTGAACCTATGTCCGCTGGATCTCTATGTCCGTTGGTCCGTTCCCATCTGACTTACGTGTGAATGACAAAACAGATCTCCATATGCAAGAAAAAGTTCAGAGGGAAAAAAAATCCCAGCGCTGCCATAAGTGGAGAGAGGGTAACCTGTTCTAACTGTACAAGATCATTGACCTCCAAAAGAGCTAGAATACTGCCAGTACAAGATCAACGACCGGGCCATATGACATCATCAGATAAGGAAATTTCACATCGTGAACATTCTTATAAGGGAGTTAGAAATACTGACGGGACAAGATATCTGTTTGGAACAAATTTCTCCATGATACATGTTTATATATTTGGAAGGTTTCATGGGAATTTAAAATGTATCTGCGCCACAGTTGCCAGAACACAGGAAACGTCAGAGATTAATTGACATTTTAGGGGATTTGAAAGTAGAAACGAAAAAGGTAAGGCATCTCAGGGAATGCTAACTCTATTAAGAGATACATTTTATTTTTTATTTGGAGGTATGTATTGAGAATAATTATTTTAAATTTCTGAAAACTTTGGTAGCCTTGATGGAGCATTGTCCTTCCCAGGCCTTTACCAAGGACATTAATCTCGTCCATGCTTTTAACAAGGACATTAAATCTCGTCAATGCTCTTACCAAGGGCATTAAATCTCTCGTCCAGACTTTTACCAAGGACATTAAATCTCGTCCGGACTTTTACCAAGGACATTAAAACTGGTCCAGGCTTTTACCAAGGACATTAAATCAAGTCCAGGCTTTTACCAAGGACATTAAATCTCGTCCAGGCTTTTACCAAGGACATTAAATCTCGTCCAGAGTTTTACCAAGGAAATTAAATCTCGTCCAGGCTTTTACCAAGGACATTAAATCTCGTCCTGACTTTTACTAAGGTCATTAAATCTCCAGGCCTTTACCAAGGACATTAAATCTCGTCCAAGCTTTTACCAAGGACATTAAATATCATCCAGGCTTTTACCAAGGACATTAAATCTCGTCCAGGCTTTTACCAAGGACATTAAATCTCGTCCAGGCTTTTACCAAGGACATTAAATCTCGTCCAGACTTTTACCAAGGACATTGAATCTCGTCCAGGCTTTTACCAAGGACATTAAATCGCGTCCAGGCTTTTACCGATGACATTAAATCTCGTCCAGGTTTTTACCAAGGACATTAAATCTCGTCCAGGCTTTTACCAAGGACATTAAATCTCGTCCAGGCTTATCCGAAGGACATTAAACTCGTCCAGACTTTTACCATGGACATTAAATCTCGTCCTTCCTTCTAAACTAGCTACAATAGCAACATTTTACCCTATATTATTAGTATTTTCAAGGGTTTTTTGGTGGCCTTGATGGAGCATTTTCTTCTAAACTAGCTAAAATAGCAATATTTTAACCTGTACTATTAATATTTTCAAAGGTTTTGATCGCCTTGATGGAGCATTCTCCTTCTAAACTAGCTACAATATCGACATTTTACCCTATATTATTAGTATTTTCAAGAGTTTTGGTAGCCTTGATGGAGCATTCTCCTTCTAAAATAGCTACAATAGCAACATTTTACCCTATATTATTAGTATTTTCAAGGTTTTTGGTAGCCTTGATGGAGCATTCTCCTTCTAAACTAGCTACAATAGCAACATTTTACCCTATATTATTAGTATTGTCAAGGGTTTTGGTATCCTTGATGGAGCATTCATTTGCTTTCTAAACTAGCTACAATAACAACATTTTACTCTATATTATTAGTATTTTCAAGGGTTTTTGGTAATCTTTTTTCACTCCCAACATTACTTTACGACTTTTTGCATACCCCAACACCAAGAAATACTTTTCAAAGGACTTTATTATATCATTTCAGAACAAGTTCTTTTCATAATATTCCTCCTAAACCTGTTTTACAAGTTGAAGTACTCATCTTTTTCACTACCAACATTAGTTTACGACTTTTTGCATACATCAAAACCCAGCAATACTTTTCAAAAGGCTTTATTATATTATTTCAGAACAAGTTCTTTTCTTAATATTCCTCCTAAACCTGTTTACAAGTTGAAATACTCGTCTTTTTTCACCCCCAACATTACTTTGCGACTTTTTTGCATACCCCAACACCAAGAAATTCTTTTCAAAAGGCTTTATTATATTATTTCAGATCAAGTTCTTTTCTTAATATTCCTCCTAAACCTGTTTTACAAGTTAAAGTACTCATCTTTTTTCACTCCCAACATTACTTTACGACTTTTTTTCAAATGAAGTTGGGTTCTAGTTTTCAGAAATGAGAACGTCCACGTTTAAAATACATCTGGTTGTATTAATAATATTTGATTTTCTAATAAAGTTGGGTTTTAGTTTTCAGAAATAAGAACAACCATGTTTAAAATGCATAAGATTGTATTAATAATATTTGACTCTTTTTACTAGTTGGATTTTATTTTCCAGAAATACGAACATCCCCGTTTGAAATACATGTGATTTTATTAATAATATTTGATTTTTTCAGATCAATTCTTAATTTTCTCAAAGACATAAAGATTTAAAGTTTTGTTCTAAATTTTTCCATAGAAGATAAAAAAAGGTTATACTTTGATTGTGAATATTCGCCATGAAGATAAAAAGTTCCACTTTAATTCTAAGTTGTCTCAACGAAGTGAAGAAAAGACCAAGTTCTTTTCTGAATTTTCTCAATGAAAAGAAATATGTTACAGATCAATTCTATTTTTTTTTCCACAGAAATAATATCTTCCGAAGATAAAAAGTTCCACTTGAATTCTGAGTTTTCACAATAAAATGAAGAAAAGTTCAAGTTCTCTTCTGAATTTTCTCGAAGAAAAAAGAAAAAAAGTTATCCTATGATTATATATATTCGCCATGAAAATAACGAGTTCCACTTTAATTCTGAGTTTTCCCAAAGAAGTGAAGAAAAATTCAAGTTCTCTTCTGAAGATAAAAAGTTCCACTTTAATTCTGAGTTTTCTCAATAAATGAAGAAAAATTCAAGTCCCTTCTGAATTTTCTCAAAGAAAAAAACAAGTTACGGATCAATTCTAATTTTTCCCAGAGAAAATAAAAAGGTTCCATTTCAGTTCTGATTTTTCTCAAAGAGGTTAAAAAAATTTAAAGTTCTCTTCTAAATTTCTCGTAAAAGATAGAAAAAAGTTATATTTTGATTGCGAATATTCACCATGAAGATAAAGAGTTCCACTTTAATTCAGTTTTCTCAAAGAAGAGAAGAAAAGTTCAAGTTCCCTTCTTAAAATTTCTCAATGAAAAGAAAAAAGTTACAGTTCAATTCTAATTTTCTCCAAAGAAAATAAAAAAAGCTTCCACTTCACTTCTGGTTTTTCTCGGAGGTGAAAAAATTTTAAGTTCTGTTCTAAATTTTTCTGTTGAAGATAATAAAAAAGTCATGCTTTGATTGTGAATATTCTCCATAAAGATAAAAAGTTCCGCTTTATGTTTGAGTTTTCTCAATGAAGGAAAGAAAAGTTCAAGTTCTCTTCTGAACAATTTCTCAATGAAAAAAGTTACGGATCAATTCTAATTTTTTCAAAAATAAAAGGGTTCCTCTTTTCGTTTCTGAATTTTATCAAAAAAAGTTACAGATCAATTCTATTTTTTTTCCAATGAAAAATAAAAATGTTCCACTTCAGTTCTGATTTTTCACAAAGAGGTGAAAACAATTTAAAGTTCTGTTCTAAATTTCTCGTCAAAGATAGAAAAAAGTTATACTTTGATTGCGAATATTCGCCATGAAGATAAAGAGTTCCACTTTAATTCTAAGATTTCTCGAAGAAAAGAAAAAGTTAAACTTCAATACTAATTTTTCCAGAGAAAATAAAAAAGGTTCCACTTCAATTCTTAATTTTCTCAAAGACATAAAAAATTTAAAGTTCTATTCTAAATTTTTCCATAGAAGATAGAAAAAATTATACTTTGATTGTGACTATTCTCCTTGAAGATAAAAAGTTCCACTTTAATTCTAAGTTTTCTCAACAAATTGAAGAATAAGTTCAAGTTCTCTTCTGAATTTTCTCAATGAAAACAAATAAGCTACAGATTAATTCTATTTTTTCCAAAGACAATAAAAAGATTCCACTTCAGTTCTGATTTTTTCCAAAGAGGTGAAACAAATTTAAAGTTCTGTTCTAAATTTATCATTAAAGATAGAAAAAGTGATACTATGATTGTGAATATTCACCATGAAGACAAAGAGTTCCACTTTAATTCTGAGTTTTCTCTAAGAAGTGAAGAAAATTTCAAGTTCTCTTCTGAAGATAAAAGTTCCACTTTAATTCTGAGTTTTCTCAATAAAGTGAAGAAAAGTTCAAGTTCTCTTCTGAGTTTTCTCAAAGAAATAGAAGTTACAGATCAATTCTAATTTTTCTAGAGAAAATAAAAAGGTTCCACTTCAGTTCTGATTTTTCTCAAAAGAGGTGACAAAAATTTAAAGTTCTGTTCCAAATTTCTCGTAAAAGATAGAAAAAAGTTATACTATGATTGTGAATATTCACCATGAAGATAAAGAGTTCCACTTTAATTCTGAGTTTTCTCAAAGAAGTGCAAAAATGTTCAAGTTCTCTTCTGAATTTTCTTAAAGAAACGAAAAAAGTTAGCTCAATTCCGAATTTTAACAAAGAAGAGAAAAAAATTCCACTTCAGTTCTGAATTTTCTCAGATATGAAAAAAATCTAAAATTTCTGTTCTAAATTTTTCAGTAGAAGACAGGAAAGAAGTTACAGTTGAATTTGTATATTCTCCATGAAGATAGACAAAGCTACACTTTAATTCTGAGTTTTCTTAGAGAGGTGAAGAAAAGTTCAAGTTCTCTTCTGAAATTTGTCAAATAAAAAAAATTACAGTTCAATCAAAAATTTTTCCACAGAAGTTAGAAAAACGTTATACTTCGATTCTTAATTTTTCCTCCAAGAAGAAAAAAGTTCTGTTTTAATTCTATATTTTCTGAAAGAAGTGAAGAAAAGTTCAAGTTCTCTTCTGAATTTTTTCCCAGAGAAGAGAAAAGGTTCCACTTTAATTCTAAATTAAAGTTCAATTCTAAATTTTTCCATAGAAGTTAGAAAAAAGTTATACTTTGATTCTGAATTTTTCCTCCAAGAAGAGAAAAAGTTCTGTTTTAATTCTATATTTTCACAACGAAGTGGAGAAGTGTTTTGGTAGCCTTGATGGAGCATTCTCCTTCTAAAATAGCTACAATAGCAACATTTTACCCTATATTATTAGTATTTTCAAGGTTTTTGGTAGCCTTGATGGAGCATTCTCCTTCTAAACTAGCTACAATAGCAACATTTTACCCTATATTATTAGTATTGTCAAGGGTTTTGGTATCCTTGATGGAGCATTCATTTGCTTTCTAAACTAGCTACAATAACAACATTTTACTCTATATTATTAGTATTTTCAAGGGTTTTTGGTAATCTTTTTTCACTCCCAACATTACTTTACGACTTTTTGCATACCCCAACACCAAGAAATACTTTTCAAAGGACTTTATTATATCATTTCAGAACAAGTTCTTTTCATAATATTCCTCCTAAACCTGTTTTACAAGTTGAAGTACTCATCTTTTTCACTACCAACATTAGTTTACGACTTTTTGCATACATCAAAACCCAGCAATACTTTTCAAAAGGCTTTATTATATTATTTCAGAACAAGTTCTTTTCTTAATATTCCTCCTAAACCTGTTTACAAGTTGAAATACTCGTCTTTTTTCACCCCCAACATTACTTTGCGACTTTTTTGCATACCCCAACACCAAGAAATTCTTTTCAAAAGGCTTTATTATATTATTTCAGATCAAGTTCTTTTCTTAATATTCCTCCTAAACCTGTTTTACAAGTTAAAGTACTCATCTTTTTTCACTCCCAACATTACTTTACGACTTTTTTTCAAATGAAGTTGGGTTCTAGTTTTCAGAAATGAGAACGTCCACGTTTAAAATACATCTGGTTGTATTAATAATATTTGATTTTCTAATAAAGTTGGGTTTTAGTTTTCAGAAATAAGAACAACCATGTTTAAAATGCATAAGATTGTATTAATAATATTTGACTCTTTTTACTAGTTGGATTTTATTTTCCAGAAATACGAACATCCCCGTTTGAAATACATGTGATTTTATTAATAATATTTGATTTTTTTCAGATCAATTCTTAATTTTCTCAAAGACATAAAGATTTAAAGTTTTGTTCTAAATTTTTCCATAGAAGATAAAAAAAGGTTATACTTTGATTGTGAATATTCGCCATGAAGATAAAAAGTTCCACTTTAAATTCTAAGTTGTCTCAACGAAGTGAAGAAAAGACCAAGTTCTTTTCTGAATTTTCTCAATGAAAAGAAATATGTTACAGATCAATTCTATTTTTTTTCCACAGAAATAATATCTTCCGAAGATAAAAAGTTCCACTTGAATTCTGAGTTTTCACAATAAAATGAAGAAAAGTTCAAGTTCTCTTCTGAATTTTCTCGAAGAAAAAAAGAAAAAAGTTATCCTATGATTGTATATATTCGCCATGAAAATAACGAGTTCCACTTTAATTCTGAGTTTTTTCCAAAGAAGTGAAGAAAAATTCAAGTTCTCTTCTGAAGATAAAAAGTTCCACTTTAATTCTGAGTTTTCTCAATAAATGAAGAAAAATTCAAGTCCCTTCTGAATTTTCTCAAAGAAAAAACAAGTTACGGATCAATTCTAATTTTTTCCCAGAGAAAATAAAAAGGTTCCATTTCAGTTCTGATTTTTCTCAAAGAGGTTAAAAAAATTTAAAGTTCTCTTCTAAATTTCTCGTAAAAGATAGAAAAAAGTTATATTTTGATTGCGAATATTCACCATGAAGATAAAGAGTTCCACTTTAATTCAGTTTTCTCAAAGAAGAGAAGAAAAGTTCAAGTTCCCTTCTTAAAATTTCTCAATGAAAAGAAAAAAGTTACAGTTCAATTCTAATTTTCTCCAAAGAAAATAAAAAAAGCTTCCACTTCACTTCTGGTTTTTCTCGGAGGTGAAAAAATTTTAAGTTCTGTTCTAAATTTTTCTGTTGAAGATAAAAAAAGTCATGCTTTGATTGTGAATATTCTCCATAAAGATAAAAAGTTCCGCTTTATGTTTGAGTTTTCTCAATGAAGGAAAGAAAAGTTCAAGTTCTCTTCTGAACAATTTCTCAATGAAAAAAGTTACGGATCAATTCTAATTTTTTCAAAAATAAAAGGGTTCCTCTTTTCGTTTCTGAATTTTATCAAAAAAAGTTACAGATCAATTCTATTTTTTTCCAATGAAAAATAAAAATGTTCCACTTCAGTTCTGATTTTTCACAAAGAGGTGAAAACAATTTAAAGTTCTGTTCTAAATTTCTCGTCAAAGATAGAAAAAAGTTATACTTTGATTGCGAATATTCGCCATGAAGATAAAGAGTTCCACTTTAATTCTAAGATTTCTCGAAGAAAAGAAAAAGTTAAACTTCAATACTAATTTTTTCCAGAGAAAATAAAAAAGGTTCCACTTCAATTCTTAATTTTCTCAAAGACATAAAAAATTTAAAGTTCTATTCTAAATTTTTTCCATAGAAGATAGAAAAAATTATACTTTGATTGTGACTATTCTCCTTGAAGATAAAAAGTTCCACTTTAATTCTAAGTTTTCTCAACAAATTGAAGAATAAGTTCAAGTTCTCTTCTGAATTTTCTCAATGAAAACAAATAAGCTACAGATTAATTCTATTTTTTCCAAAGACAATAAAAAGATTCCACTTCAGTTCTGATTTTTCCCAAAGAGGTGAAACAAATTTAAAGTTCTGTTCTAAATTTATCATTAAAGATAGAAAAAGTGATACTATGATTGTGAATATTCACCATGAAGACAAAGAGTTCCACTTTAATTCTGAGTTTTCTCTAAGAAGTGAAGAAAATTTCAAGTTCTCTTCTGAAGATAAAAGTTCCACTTTAATTCTGAGTTTTCTCAATAAAGTGAAGAAAAGTTCAAGTTCTCTTCTGAGTTTTCTCAAAGAAATAGAAGTTACAGATCAATTCTAATTTTTCTAGAGAAAATAAAAAGGTTCCACTTCAGTTCTGATTTTTCTCAAAAAGAGGTGACAAAAATTTAAAGTTCTGTTCCAAATTTCTCGTAAAAGATAGAAAAAAGTTATACTATGATTGTGAATATTCACCATGAAGATAAAGAGTTCCACTTTAATTCTGAGTTTTCTCAAAGAAGTGCAAAAATGTTCAAGTTCTCTTCTGAATTTTCTTAAAGAAACGAAAAAAAGTTAGCTCAATTCCGAATTTTAACAAAGAAGAGAGAAAAAAAATTCCACTTCAGTTCTGAATTTTCTCAGATATGAAAAAAATCTAAAATTTCTGTTCTAAATTTTTCAGTAAAGACAGGAAAGAAGTTACAGTTGAATTTGTATATTCTCCATGAAGATAGACAAAGCTACACTTTAATTCTGAGTTTTCTTAGAGAGGTGAAGAAAAGTTCAAGTTCTCTTCTGAAATTTGTCAAATAAAAAAAATTACAGTTCAATCAAAAATTTTTCCACAGAAGTTAGAAAAACGTTATACTTCGATTCTTAATTTTTCCTCCAAGAAAAAAAGTTCTGTTTTAATTCTATATTTTCTGAAAGAAGTGAAGAAAAGTTCAAGTTCTCTTCTGAATTTTTTCCCAGAGAAGAGAAAAGGTTCCACTTTAATTCTAAATTAAAGTTCAATTCTAAATTTTTCCATAGAAGTTAGAAAAAAGTTATACTTTGATTCTGAATTTTTCCTCCAAGAAGAGAAAAAAGTTCTGTTTTAATTCTATATTTTCACAACGAAGTGGAGAAAAGTTCAAGTTCTCTTCTGAATTTTCTCAAGGAAAAGAAAAAAGTTATAGTCCAATTCTATTTTTTCCAAAGAAAATAAAAAATCTCCGACATTTAACAGACATTCTAAGCGTTTGACATGCTAGCGTATCCTAAAATAATAGAAATATAACAAAGTAATGCATAAAATATTTTCATTGCGATAACAACATGCAGAATATAAACATAAAATATGTTGCATACATTATTATATATTACTAATATTATTGAGCAACTTTGGACATTTTGAATCTGTTCCATAAATAAATTCGTCATGTTCTCTCTTGATACTAGAGTTACTCGCTTTTCTTAGTTCATAACCACTAGAATAATCTTTATTCCATTTTGAATCATATACAATTTTTACTGGGATGTCACATACAGCTTCAATACAGATTTCATCCTTGGTATTATTTGATTCATTGACCATATGATCATTGGTAGTAATAATGTTCAGTTGTGCTTTATTCTCCATTTAATTCATCTTTATATTCATTAATGATATTGTTTGCCAATGCCCTTTTTATTTTGACAGCGAGTTCATTGTCTATTATCACATTATTTTTACAGAGGTAACAGTTCTGGCACATAGATAAGATATGATTTATGATGTTGGTGCAGCAGTATGCATGTCTTCTATTTCCCTTTGCTTTCATTCGAAAGCTAACGCCGGAAAAGATGACGATAAGATACATCAACGGGCAACATGTTACCAGAAACCATTAGCTAGAAGTTGCCCCTCTTCATCAACTATAATTTTTTATGTTGGCATTCTCTTTGAGTACTAACTTCTCTGGAAATGATACTTTCACATACCCACCATTTGCATAATGGAAATTCTTGGGTATTCCAAAGGAATGTAACTCCTCACTGTCATGACAACGCAGGCATGCATTCCCAATGAGATCTCCACTACTACTTGTTTCATAGTTCAAATATATCTCTTTGTCAGCATTCAAGGCAACGATGATTTTATCATGTGTACACACTTTCCTCGAATAATTCATTTTCACTTTTTTTTTAAATATGACGCAGATGTTTATCCCTCCAATGGGTGAAAACTACTGATTTAATACATGCAATAAACTAGGTAGTCTCGATAACCTACCACGGAGTACCACTGGGAAAGCCGCTTCCGATGTAAGAGCAAGCATAGAGTACGTTTGGTAAAGCCGCAAGCGTACATAGTGAGAGAGAAATGCAAAATCGACATAGCTTTATTTCATTTTTAAGGGTAATTTAGACTAGCTTACGTGCGTGCACGGATGCAGGTAAATAGTAAAAATGTTTACACGGAAATGGTTCATTTTAGACATTGAAGCATGAAAACCAGTACAAAACTTCATTAAAAAAAGGTTTTTTCAACTGAATGTTAGGAGCAACATTAAAAAAAAATCTGTGCATGAGGGGGGCTACTCCATCCTCAACTTTCGTTCTTTACGTTAAATTCTTAAAGTTATTTAAGAATGCTTATCATTCAAATTCAACAGCTCTTGTCTTTTGAGGAGTCTTTCATAATGCATTGTGACTAAAAGTCAAAATTTAGCGAAAAGAGGGGGGAGGGTTGAGGATGGAGCAGCCCCCTTAAATATAGAATAAGTTCTGTCCATTGTAAGTTTTATCTTGCTTCTTGCTTTCAGTTGAAAAAAATCATTTATTTATTTTTTTTAACCCCATCCTCACCTCTTGTTCTTTACGTTGAAGTCTTAAAGTTCTTTAAAAATGCACGTCATTCAAATTCAACAGCCCTTGTCTTTTGAGGAGTCTTTCATAATAAATTGTGACTAAAAGTCAAAGTTTAGCGTAAATAGGGAGAGGGTTGAGGATGGGGCAGCCGCCTTATAGACTGAATAATTTCTGTTCATTTTAAGTTTTTATCTTGCTTCTTGCTTACAGTTGAAAAAAAACATATTTTATTTATTGTTTTAATATCTGAGCTTTTAAAATCATTCCTGGAAAACCTCTTTCCTTTCCCCTGTATAAAATGTTTCCTCGAAACTCCTTTCTCCCCCGAAAACTATCTTCCCATTGAAAACTCTCCTCGTGGAAATTACCGCTGCAGAAAATGTGTACCCCAAGAATTTTCTTATATTTAACAATAACAAATAATATATGTGCACAATGGCAAATTATAGGATATAATTCACAGACATTTGATTTATGCTGAACCAAATGGCTATCACAAAATTTTGATAATATATTTTTGTAGGAAAAAGGGACATAGGAAGGAGGGTGCTTGCGCTCCACTCTTTCAACTTAAATAGGACATTAGAACTTTTGATTTCCGTTCAAATCAGTTTTCTTCTGATTGTCTAGGACCACTGATTTGCCAAGATCACAAATCAATGAAAATCGAAAAAATTCCATATTTTTTAGATTGGAGCTTGAAACCTCTGCAGAAGGGCCTTCTGATGTGCTGAACCAGCATGAATATTGCTTATTCTTCCGGAGATTTTTCGCTCTTTTCGAAAATCAGGAATTTTTTCTCAGATTCATAGCTTTTGATGGGCTCCTCAAATTGACACTCAGCAATTTTGAAACTTGAATTAAATCAAGTTGCTATCAATCCTTGGCTAACTGGAGACTGGCACAAGCCTTTTTTCAGGAATGTATAAAAATGATGTTATTTTCACTTGTTGATAGATAGTCTATCATCCATCTATCCATCTTAGGGCAGAACTAAGGTAGATGATCATAGAACTTTAGGGACGATCGAGATTTTTGGGTTGACCCATGACGGAAAATATCGACTGGACATGTATGCAAAAAGGGGGGAGGCTGAATTTGCTTTCACGGGCGAACAAGTGACCTAAGCCTATTAGACTTGCCTGCTTAGAGTCTCAGGCGGACTACCGTGTTTTAGGATTGACACATGACAGACAGGTCCCCTGGACTCGCAGACGAACAGAGAAACCTACAGAGAAATTCATAAATCAAAGTCTAGCATTTTTTTCAAAGATTTACGCTACAAATGCTGGTTGCATGTGCAAAAAATACGCCATTTTTAGGGGCTAAAATCCTCTACTTTTTCTTCTTGTGACATAATTTTTATTTCCTAGATTTATCCCACATATTTAAACATTCTTTCTACTAAAGGACTAAATAGGATAAAAATGAAGGGTTATAAATCGCACGTTTCTTCAAAAACAAGGTAATTTCAGTGTGTTTTGATATAAAGGCCTCGGTGTAGGGCGAACTTAATTAAAAAGAAAAAAATCTGTCAGATAAACTTAAATACAAATTGTGTATAACCCTACCTTCCTTTCTCCCTCATGTTTTGTTTATCTGTTTATTTCAATTTAATTCATCTGTAAAACTTCTAAGAAAAGTAAATGAGAATTCAGACTTAAGCCCCTAAAAAAACACAAACCTATAAGCTACAAACAGAGTCCATTACTTAGTTTATGTTCGTTTGATGCGTGTGCACTGTTTATTAATGTATTTTGTAATGTTTTTGAATTTAACTGAGTAATGTCTTTTCTAAACGGTAACTTTTTCCTCGTTATCGCTTGAAGAAAGATGTCCTATTGAAGACTTAGGAAAGTAACGGGCTATCTTTGCTTTTTAATCGATCGGTATACCCCCCCCCATCAGGTGGAAGAGCGCATGCACATATGGTCTCAGGAGGGGACAGCCGGACTGCTATATATTATGTAAATCATTAACTCAGAATAAGCGCGTCCGTAGGCTCAACAATGTAAGATGGCCAAACTTTCGGTTCCTCAACCAGTTCTATAAAAACCAGCTTTGTCCAGCTCTCAAATTTGATGTGTTTTATAACATAATTAAAAATATAATTCGTATCAATTTTCTTTGGTTATATCAGGCTAATAAAATCGAGAAAGGGCAGAGCTTCTTACTTTCTTTCTTTGGCTGAGAACCAACTTTAAAAAAAGCAACTAAAAGTGGAACAAGGAAGTAGAAGGTATTGAAGAGCGACTTGATTCCCATCAACGTCTTCTTATCATAACGCAATAACAGAAAGTGAAAACAATCTCAACAGTGAAAGCACCTCAACTTTGACCAAATTAATTAACAAACGTAATCCAATTAATGGTCCCATCTCAGTTTTGGCTCATGTTTGTGATGTTTCCTTTCCAAAAAGAGACTGGATTTCACTTAGTCTAACGGGAGAAAATTTGGAACAGAATCATAAGAATTTTCAGACATCTTTAAAACACATTTAAGCTTGTGTCTTTCACAGGTTTTTGCAACACCCCTTTCCCCACAGGCAGTGGCGGATCCAGGGAGGAAGAGGGGCACGCGTCCCTAGCGTAGTCTAATGTAGTGTAATTTACTCAATTAACCCAAGTTTGCGTTAATTAAACTTGCTCCTAACGCAAGTTTATCGGATCAACCTATTTCCCCCCCTCCTAATTTTTTTTTATCGAATCAACCTATTTTGCCCCCCCCCTAAAAAAAACTCCTGGATACGCCCCTGCCCAAAGGCGGCTTTAGGAGGGGGGTTGAGGGGGCATTTCCCCCCCAACGCCGAAATTTTAGGGGCGCAAATCTGAAACAAATAATCTAACATTTAAAATCATTTTGTAGTTTTTCACATTTTATTTTTATTAAAATAAAGTAGAGGTTGCAGTTGGCAGTAAGTTACCCATTTACTATAATACTTATATAATAATACTTAACACTTACTGTAAGTAAAAGCAAATTGAATAGGCCAGAACTGCCACTGCTTTCCCCTAAAGGACAAACCTCAGCAGAAAAAAATAAATTAATGAAAAAACAGTTTTTTAAGATAATTAGAAAAAAAACTTACAAATCAAGTTAGTAGTATGTTACCTTATACTTCTACAAGACATATAGGAAAAAATTTCTACAAGACATATACACCTTTTCAAAGAGAGTGAGTAGTCCTAGGAATCACAGTGCTATTTGCTTGATGCTCTACACCTTTTCAAAGAGAGTGAGTATCCCCTCGCAATGTCGTTTGGATTCTACGGGTTTATGTTTCCTCGCCATGTTATTTGCAGAGACCTCTACACCTTTTCAAAGAGAGTGAGTATCACCTCATAATGTCGTATGGATTCTACGGGCTTATGTTCCTTAGCATGCATAATTTGATATGGACGGTACAAGACTTGGCAAACATATTTTTTTAAGTTCAATAACCAAAAACTAGAAATCGTCAAATTGCGTATTCAAAGGATGGTCTCATTCTAGAAATATTGGTTTAAAGCTGGAAGGCTTATACAGCTGGAGTGTTTTTTCGGTATAAATTAAGATGCAATTGGTCTTTCTGGACCAGTTGATTAATAGAACTTGTAATAAGCATATTAGAACCAAACTTATCCATTTTTCTAATGGAGAACAAAAGAATTATGCTGGTAAGTAAATATACATTATTCTTGATTTATCATAAGAACATAATCCCCTTTTTTTCCTATAGTTACCAATTAACTATCTATCATCCGGGTTTCGCACAGAAAGCGAACTCCTGTAATTACATGACGCAAACCCTCGAAGATAACAATCATAAGTACATATCTATGATAAAATTCGCATGCTCTATAACAGCTGTTTAGATATTTTGACTAAAAGGGTACTTTGTCACTTCTCGTAAAATTGCATCCATATTTCACTGCAGTCTTAATTAGGCAAACTCGATGAAGGAACATCGCCTACTCGGCTAATAATCATGGGTAATTATTGTAGAGAAAAAAGAAGAGTTGGGGAAGGGGTGCAATCCCACCATTATTATTCTGAATAAATTTCAAACGTAGCTAATAGTTGAAATTGTATTTTTTTTTTCATGCATCGTATTTAAAAATGTGTTTTATGACATTCCATACAGGTATAGGCTATTTGGCTCTAAATGTTTCTTATGTACATTACAGAAATATCTCATTTTTAAGACTATAATTGAACAATACGTCTCCGTTAAATACAAACAATATCGTTAATGTATTTGGAGTGAGCTTTGGAGTGGCGGGAGGGGTGCAATTCCACTATTAATATTCTGAATAAATTTCAAACGTAGCTAATAGTTGAAATTGTATTTTTTTTTCATGCATCGTATTTAAAAATGTGTTTTATGACATTCCATACAGGTATAGGCTATTTGGCTCTAAATGTTTCTTATGTATATTACAGAAATATCTCATTTTTAAGACTATAATTGAACAATACGTCTCCTTTAAATACAAACAATATCGTTAATGTATTTGGAGTGGGCTTGGGGGTGGTGGGAGGGGTGCAATCCCCACCATTAATATTCTGAATAAATTTCAAACGTAGCTAATAGTTGATTTTTTTTTTTTTTTTTATCGAATGTTGAAGTGGCATTCTTTTTTTCTATGTGTTTTAGGATGATTTAAGCCTATAAGGCTACAAGTTACCTAGTGAAAAACTAAAATTGATTTTTATTTCCAGGACTCTCATATTCAAACATCAAGTCAAAAGCGACCAAAGCTCGATGGCAAGTCTGGCACCAATGACACGGAAGAGTTAAATTTTGAAGCTATTTAAGAGGAAGGTGGCATACCGTCTCCAAATAATTCGGATATGTCGATACTAGATGATTTATTGGCTATGATAGACACTATTCAAAATCCTCAAGAATTCCATTCTCCCCCTTGATAACAATGGACCCATCGTATAAAACATTGGCCAGCTCTTCTGTTATAAACGTAATAAAAAATTAAATTTGTCTGTGTATGTGTGTGTGTGTGTGTGTCATAGCAACTAGTGAATATGTGAGGGGGGTGGGGGCGAGTATTTACTCAATATAAAGCTAGGAGGGGAATTAAGTTTTGAGGGTGGGGATGAAAAATTGGTAGTCTTTTAACTTTATAAAGGGATGTTGTAGAAAAGGAGGGTGGGGAAGAAAACCATAACTTTGCTACATGACTTTTGGTACTTACTTAGTATCCGGTAAACACGCGAGTGGTACTATAACGAAATGGTTCATTGGAAAAGTGTGTGTGTGCTATTAACAAAAGTTTGTAATTTATTATGCACATGTTTTATAAATAATTCTATAAGCAAAATTTTCAATTTATTATGCATTTGTTTGATAAATAATAATAAAAATTCAATTAAGAAAAAAAACATTTGTTTGATAAATAATATGAATACAAATCAAACTAAGAAAAAAATAAATAGTGTGTTATAATTGTGATAAAACCTTCCTCAAAGAAAAAAAAACTCAATCCATTCATTTTAGTTTCAGGGGGAGGCTACAAAAACAACTGCCTTCCCTGGCCCAGGACTTCAGAATATCATGGGTAATTGTCCACTCTCGCCGGAACAATCAGATGGTGTTACTGAAGGTACGTCATTTACTATTCCCCCGGATTTCCAGTTTACAACGGAAGAAATGAATAGTCTTATGGAAATTGTTGGATCTGATGTTTCCGGGGACATTTTTGACGATGATTTTACTATTAGTGAATTAGGTCCTGTGCAAATAGGTGCAGGACATGAAAATAGTGTCGCGTCCCCGGAACTACGTGAATTTTATTTGTTAGAATCTGCTCTAGGTCACTTGCAAACACATAGGGTAGATTTTAATCCTCCCGAGGAAAACTTGGTTGACGGGAGTGTCATTTTAACAGACCCTATTAATGTTCTTCATACATACATCGACCAAATTTGAGCACTTATTGAGATTCAGATTAAGAATTAGGGGAGGGGGGGGGGGTCAGGGGGGATTAAGGCATAAGTCAATTAAAAAGTTTACTTACAGAAGGGGACATCAGGGGAATTTTTTATTTTCATTTTTCAACTAGCAACCAAACTTTTTACCCCGGTCTAAATGAATTTGAGGGTAACTTTTTCAATTGGGTCAATAAACTAATATCAACTTTGGACACATTCAACGAGAGGGGGAGTGGGTCCACAATTTTATACATTGAATATATGGACCTGAATCTCAATAGATTTTAAAAAAATCATTGTAAGGGGAGGGCGGGGTAGCAAAATAAAATGCCACCCAGATTTGTTGGCTACCAAAGGGGTTCAGGGTTTCAATTTTGAAACGGGGCTGCAATGTTTTAAATATGCATTTTTAGCAGCAGCTCATAAAACATTGAAAAATGATTCAACAATGAAAAATCTCGACAGACTTGCACGTAATGGTGGAAACAATTTCCCTAAAGTAAGTTTTGATTGTTTAGAGGGAAAGTATCCGGTGTCCTTAAAAGAAATAACCATATTTAAAAAAGCAAATGAAAATCTCGGGTTGGGGTGGTTTTTCTTCAGTTTGACACAGCATTTGTAAATGGGGGAAAAAACCAAATAAAAAAGGGTTTTATATTAAGTTAGGACACCGTTGGTAGATAATGTTAAAAATTGGGTTTGGATTGTCTATGAGTCCCCCAAAGATGTAAACTCCTACAGTCATTTTTTCCCCGTTACGTCAATAAGTCGACTCATGTCTCAAGGCGTGAAGAAAGGGGAACGTCACTATTGCCCCATGTGTCTTTCCCCATTTACAACTGAAAACACATTCACGAATCACATGAGATATAGCAAACTTCATGGCAATCAAAGAATAGAAATGCCGGCAGGGGGCAATGCTAAATTACAATTTAAAAACTTCCAAAATTCCCTGCTACAGATTGATAAAGTATCTTTGGATTGTGAATGAAGACTGTTGGAGGTATCGGACCCATCAAGGCCACAATAGTCAAGGAACACAAACTCGTTGCGTGTTCCTATGCCCATGCCCGAAAGATTCCAACAATAAAATACAATTGGAAGAGTTTTTTTTACTATGGTTGAGGAGGTTAGCATGGAGAAATTATTGGTGATTAATAAAAACAGCGAACGGGGCAATTTCACGATTGCTTCACACCAACTACCCAATGTCATTATCAGGTAAGGAGCAACAGGCACTAGAAAAGGGGATAGTTCGTTGGGGTTGTTGGGGTGCTCTTGCCGCAAAAGACGCTGTTCAGGATCACAATCACCTTATTAACCCCAATTCAATGGGGAAAAGTAACTTAACTTTCGGGGGTGGACTCACAATTCATGTAATTTAAAAATTAAACAGCAGCTCTTTCTTCCGGTTTTTATACATAATTCTAACTATGATCTGAAGTATGTGCTACCAGCAATGGCACATCTTCAAAGAAATGGAGCTGTGGATGATGCATGGGTGATAGACAGCTTTTCCTACAAAATCATTCCTAAATCATCGGAAAAGTTGCTTGTTTTGGAATTTATGTGGAGATATGTTAAAGACGACATTGAGTACACGAATAAAATTCGCTTTTTAGATTCCTTCAGTTTTTTCCCAAATCTTTGAGCGAATTAATTCAAGTGCAGAAAAACCATGACGGCTGCAAGGCTTTCCCCCTTCTCAAGCAACAATTTTCAAACGATTTATATGATTTGTTGACGGTCAAGGGCATATATCCTTATGATTATTACAGCTCCATGTCGAGATTCACCGAGGAAACTATTCCCTCAATCGAATCGTTTAACGACAATCTACACGATCGTAGGTGTACTCCTGATGAATACAGTTTTGCCAAAAAAGTGTGGGCAGAGGGAGGGTGTAAAAATGGGTTTGACTACTGCAAGCTGTATTTGTCGAGTGATGTGTTAACTTTGTTAGACATTATGTGTAAAAATACGGACAAAATATATGAGGAATTTAATCTTGATTTAGGATATTATTTTTCATCTCCTCATCTGGTAATGGACCTCATCCTAAATATTAGCGAGGAAAAAATCGGGCTGATCACTGACATCGATCAGCACCTGTTCATCGAGAGGTCAATGAGGGGTGGATACGTTTTTCATGGTGATCGTATCTTGGAAACTGATCCAACTGGAGAGAAGACGGGAACAAAATCGGATGCAGTGTTCCTTGATAAGAATTCCCTCTACCCCTCGGCCATGTCTCATTATGCACTACCCTGCGATGACTATAAATGGCTCAATGACCTTCAAGCCTCTAATTTCCCCAACATTGCATTGTTTAGGAGAATGAGCCGGTTGGATGTTTTTTTTAAATTGATGGGGAGATACCAGTTGAGCTTCACGATTCGGTAAAGGATTTTGTTTTCCCATGCATCAATAAACCTGTGTCTAGGGACTCTTTGAGCCCCCGCAACAGACGTTTGGTCGAGGTGGAAGGATTGCATTGGTCACCTTCAAAACAAAAAACCTACTGCCGACCTCCTGCCGAAGAAAAATATTGTTGTACATCATGTGGCTTTAAAATGGATGTGCAACAACGATTTCAATGTCACAAAGGTTCATAGAGCCCTCCAGTTTAGTCAAAAACCCTATCTGAAAACGTTTGTTGACACTTTTGTCAAGAAACGTTCTGAGGCACAGACAAAAGCCGAAAGAGAAATCTATAAGCTCATTTTAAATTCGGCTTTTGGTAAAATGTGCGAAAGTGTTCGCAATAGGAATCGTTGTGACGTGGTGACCGATCCCGAACAATGTGCTCGAATTATTGCCGATCCAAACTATACTTCCTTTATAATCATTGGCCCGGACATGGTACTATTGAATAGAAAAAAAGAAGCATAGTCCTGAATAAAAATATTCTACAACAATTCTACTACAATGTGGCTAGGGTACAGTTGCCGGAGAAGGGACAAGTAGAGGTCTGCTACGGGGACACATATTCTATACTGTTAAAAGTAAAAACTCAAAACCTACTTGATGATTTGGCGCACGGTGAAATCAACAGCTCGCGGATGGACTACACCAACTGGAGTGGGGAGGTCTACCCAGAGCTAGTGAAACGTCAGGGCGCCAAATCAAATTTTATTTTTTAAAATCAGAAACGGGAAGTGACATGATTTCCCGTGGTATGTTTGTAAGTCCGAAGGTGTACTTTATACTGACACACGACGAGGAAATCAAAAAACGTTGCAAAGGAGTACCCACGCGCTATGTGGATAAGAATTTTGACATGGACGTTTATAGGAATTGTATTGTTGAAAATACAATTCCACGAGCGAAATTGTTGGCAATTCGTTCGTTAAACTACAGGAACTTCACTGTAAATACAGAAAAAAATTGCCATGAGTACCATTCCCGACAAGGTCTATGTTTGTCAAGACAGTGTGAGTACCCTCCCCCTGGGGCACTATTTAATTTCCGACCGAGCCGAATGTGTTATTCATAGGGAAAGTCTCGGTTTGAGTAAAGTCCAATAAAACAAATTTCCCCAAAACCTTGGGGGGGGGGGGGCTTGCGGCCCGTGGGGGGGGGGCCTTCGGCCGCCTGCCAGCAGAGGGCGCTGCCACCAACGGTATATTTTTTTTACTTAGAGCAGATTTTTTTGTACTTTTGTAAATATACATGTTGTTGCATAAAATTAAAAATGGTGTAAAAAGTGATATTATTTTAAGTGTATTTTTCATTAAATGTTGTATTGTTTTAAAATAAAAAAGTATATTTATTAAAGTGCTTTTTTTCTAGTCCATTTTTAAAATAAATGTTGTATTTTTATTATAAATAAATTAAAAAAAAATCTTAAGTCTATTTTTCTTGTTTAATGTGTTGTTTCCTGTAATGTACTATTTGTAAAGTGTTTTTTTTATGTTAATAATAAAAGAAATAGGATTCTTTATTGATTTTGTTCTTCTCATTATTCTTGAACGGACTGGTAGTACTAATAGGGAAATTATTTAGCCATTAGACAACTAAAGTCTACAGTTAGTTGTAGGTGAACTGTTGAAGGGAACATGTATCAATTTAAAACACCATTCAGATCGTTTCTGTGCGGTCCATCAATGTCAGGCAAAACGACACTCTTAACTGAAATAATTAAAAATTGTGATTAAATGTTTGTGGAAAAGCCGAAAAAAATCTACTATTGTTACAGTATTTGGCAGGAGTCATACGATAAAGTAAAAGCAATTGCCATATCGGGGTTGGTGCAGATACAATTCATACAGGGACTTGATGTTTTCAACATTATTGAACCAAACTCTTGGTTGATTATTGACGATTTAGCTGAATCTATTGAACAACGGTCCCAGGAAATGCTACAACTGTTCACCGTTCACTCTCATCATGAACAGATTTCCATTACTCTAGTTCTATACAATCTCTTTCATCAGAGCAAATGTATGCGAACACTTGCATTGAACTGCACCTACTATATCATCTACAGAGTTGTTCGTGATTCTAGCTCGCTAATAACTCTCAATAAACAAATATACCCCGGGGCACCTAAATTTCTGCTCACAGCATACAATCAGGCAACTAATAAACCCTACGGCTACATCCTATTAGATCTTAATCAAAATACACCCGAGGATCTGCGTGTAGTCACAGATATTTTTGACAATGAAATTACAGTATATCTCCCCGTGAACAGTAAAAAGACCTATTAGTTGCCATCATGACATTGAAGAAACTACATGAAAATAGACATTTATTTTCCGTTCTAAGCACTTCAAAACCTCCACTTAGGAAAGCCATACTCAAACTTGGTATTGGCAATGATTTCATTAATCTAATATCCGAATTTTGTTTAAATTTGACCGAGGGCAATGTTCAACTGCCAGAAGTAATTAAGCAACAGGCAAAGCAACATCGCTCCATTGTCCGTTCATTGGCCTCTAAAAAGAAAGGAAAGAATTTTAAAAGGAAACGTCTTCTTCAGGCGGGCGGCAGCTTTTTCACACTTTTACTACCGATAATTGCAGGACTTGTAAACAGTTTTCTCTAGATGGCTAAACCCTATAGATTGACTCCAATAGAACTCGCTCTCTCACCTGTGGAACACTTTGAGGACAATCTGAGTAAATTCATTGACAACGAGAATATTGAGGATGATAAAAAACTGCTTTTACTTCAAGATGCACTTCGCCGAGTGGACAAACATAAACCCTATCGTGCCAAGGCCAGTGGTATTGATCACAAAAAAGAACCGTCCCCTCAGGATTCTTCTTCTTCTGCTGCTGCTGGAACACAATTAAAGAAGGAGGAATTGGATTCAATTGTGTCAAGCATTGGAAATCTAATGCCGCACTCATATCGTGAACAAAGTAAACGACTCATAACATACCTCATGGAAAGTGGTCAAGATCATATTCAAGTTGATAGCAATGGGAAGGGGATTATAATTCAGGGCAAGAGCTATAATCTACTTGATTTAATCTATGATATGGTTACAAATCTTAAAGGACTATTATCATTTGACGCTTATCTATACAACTTTCTAAATACATTAAACTTTCCCAAAAGCCTTATTAGCAATAGGCAAATTCTAAAAAAATTAAATGAACATGCATCCTCATCACCATTAAAACATGAACATGAAGAAGAAGAAGAAGATTTTAAATCAATCTTGGAAAATACTAGCACACCTGGTGGAAACATTGATTTGACAATGAGGAGGAGGAGCACACCACTGATAGCTAGACAAAAGCGAAGACGTATCAAGTCAACGTCACCACCACCACCACCACCACCAACCACTAGTATACAAAAGGGTAGCGAATGTTACACTACGTGTTTACGTTCAAAATGGTTGAAGTTCTGAAACGTGTTTATGAAAATATTGGTGAAGTGGGAAGTTTAAGTTCCCCCACCACTATTTCCAAAGTCACTGGTGTTCACACTAAAAGTGTACAAGACTATCTACAAAATGAATCAAGTTACACTCTGCATAGAAATCATAGGCTTCGTGCTAATCATTATCGAAAAACTAAAGCCTTTTTCCCGTTGCGTATAATGCAAGCAGATCTCTTAACTCCAGATGAGAATCAAAGAGGTCACAATACACCGTACAAGTACATTTTACTTGCAATCAGAGTTTTTAGTCGCTATGCATATGCCATTCCGTTGCGGTCAAAGAGAGGTGTTGAAGTTGCTCAGGCTATAGAAAGTATTTTCGAAGAGAATTCGTATAAAAAAATTCAAACGGATCACGGTAGTGAATTTGTTAATCCCCATGTTGCAAAAGTACTAGCGAAATATAATACACTGCTCTATCATAGTCATAGTCCTATAAAGGCTGCATTGGCCGAACGATTGATAAGAACTATTCAACTTTTAATTTCAAGATATTGTACATTGAAAAATACATCTGCTTTTATTCATGATTTAGATAAAATCATGTTGATTTATAATCAACGACCTCATCGATCATTGTCCAATTCAACCCCAACGGAAGTTCATCATTCTGATCATGATACAATTGATACTTTTCTTAAACAATATTCCAATGAAACGATTGTCAAGAAAAAATTTAATGTTGGTGATACTGTTCGAATTAATAGAACAACTAATGTTTTTGAAAAGGGTAATTACTTGTGGTCCACAGAACTTTTTAAAATGGCAAAAATCCTAGACACCAAACCCATAACTTATCGTTTGCGCGATACTAAAGATGAAGAGATTCTCGGCGGTTTTTATGACTATCAACTACAAAAAGTTAAAAATAATAGTGAAATCTATCAAATTGAGGGTAAGAAACAGTTACTTGTTCGGTGGCTAGGATACAACTCTGATTTTGATTCTTGGATCGGTGTTGAAGATATTGACAATTCCCAATGATTTCTATGTAACATTTGTGTCAAACGTTTCCGATCCTCTCTACAATGACCTGAATAAAACAAGCGATTTTTGGACGAAACTCTCCCCGCCATTAAATTCGATGACGGAAAGTATGAAGTGGCTCTTGTCGACTGTATTCTCAAAAATACCTACGACATCCTGAGAAAGGATCGTGTGTATAATATAAAAGTTATACCATTCGACTGGTCGCTCTTTGTCGAGTATGAATGGGTTGAAGCATTTAAATATAGTGACTATCCAGATGCTACATTGAGATATAAAGAATATGGTACTATGATGGATTTGTGTCGTGCAATCAATAGAAAAATCTCATATCGTAGGAAAGGTACATTCCATTTTAATTATTCAATGGAACACGATAGGATTTACATTACCTCACCTGTGACACTGAAATAATTCATCTAAATGATAATCTGAGAGATGTTCTTGGCATTAAACAGAATATGATCAATGGGGAAAACGCTGGCACTGTTAGCGGGATGGATCAAGTTATTTTTGCTGATTATCCACCCGATTTCACCTCGGACTCTTGCATATTTCTTTATGCATCCTTTGTGGAAACATCGAGAGTTGGTAATTCAAATGTCCCCCTCCTTTATGATCTTGAACGAAAAACAACCCATGAACGTGTTCATCACTATAATATAAAGCATGTTCAGTATATTCCTGTAAACACTTCGTATTTGGAACTCTGTCAGTTAACACTAAGAAGTGAATTGGGTGATCCTCTAGCAATAACAAAAGGTTTAGCCGTGATTACATGTCATTTTCGACCCATCGTCGTTGACAGCACCACCACCACCTAAAATGAACAATAGAAGAATTCCATGTTTTGTCTGTCCTAATATCAAGTGCTATGTTGGTGCTCTGAGTCCACGTTAAATAGGTCATGGATTGGACTACTACAAGGGGCGTACTACAATGTCTGGCTATGGTCTTGGTAGCTGGTTTGCTAGGCTATTTCGTTCTGCACTACCCCTTGCCAGAAAATATCTTGTACCTGCTGCATCAAATTTTGCTGCCTCAACACTACAGGACTGGGGGTCGGCTAAGAATTTCAACGAGAGTGTTAAGGAATATATTAGATCTTCAGCAAGAGCCGTTGGTGAGCAATTAAAATCTCAGCAAAATGGGAAGGGATTGAAAAGGATGCGTGCGCGTCATTCACTCATCAGTCTCTACCCAGGCGGGAAGCGAAGGACATCAACAAGGACTTTGAAGAATAAAACGACGAAGACCAATAAGAAGATAAAGATTGTTAGATCGAAGAAGGATTTCTTCTCTTAAGATGACTTATCTCCCCCACAAGGAATCACATCCATCAATCAGCTCCTCATTGATCTGTTCAATGCTGAAAATGTTGATGTCAGTGTCAAGTATAGCTACTATGAACAATTTCATCCCCATCAACCCCTCTCGGAAAATATACACTTTCAAATATTTTCCAATGAAGACTATTTCATTGATTTGTCATCACATTTACTGATTTAAATGTTGCGGTGAAGAAAAAGTCAGATAATACAACTCCAACTGCTGCCGATGGTCTCTCCTACGAAAACTGTATTCTACACAATCTGTTCAAACAAATTAATGTATTTATTAATGGAACATTGGTGAGCACTAGCAATAATTTATCCAACTATGCAAGCAACATACAATTTAGGATGATGACACCAAAGGCATATAAGGTGTTGAGAGGACAGTCATTGGGCTATGAATATCGATCAGGTGTTGATACTGACGGTGAGTTGACTACTGCAGTGACCCAGGAGTATCATTTAGTTGGAAAATTAAATCATGAGATATTCAATATATCCCAATGGTTACCACACAATGTCAGATTGACATAAAGTTGCAACTAGCCCTATCAAATTTCATTTTGAGAAAAACACTTCCTGCAGCCCCCGATGCAAATGTCATTATCACATCGGCAATTCTTCATGTCCGAAAACAACAGGTAATGAGCTCTGTTGCATTGGCAGTGGAAAAGCTAAGAGCCAATGGCAACAACATTAAACTTCTTGTCCCCCATACGATCACCAATCAACGTCACATTGCCACCGGGTCTCGTAGTTATACCGATTCATCATTTATCAATGAAAAAATCCCATCAAAACTTGCTTTGGCCTTTGTGAAGGGTGGTAGTGCCGTTGGATCCTGGACTGCATCCCCCCATGATTTTAATTTTTTTTGGTCTATCTATCCTTGTGTGCAAAGTGAATGGTATTCCACTGTACACTCTATCATTTGACAAAAAATCCTATAGAACTCTGTATGAGTTGACCATGCAATCCCTAGATCATGACTCCCATCTATTTGAAAATGGAATAACCGATTCAATGTTTTCAAAAAATCTTGGTGTAATTATTTTGGACCTGTCGGGGACCCAGGATATGAGCATAGTATGAACAGGGAATGTACGCTTAGAGTACACATTTGCCGATGCTTTGACTGAGAGTATCACGCTAATATCATTGAGTCAATTTGAAACCTATTGGGAAATCACACCCGACGGTAGTGTTCTACTAGACCTAGCATCATGAACACAAACCAAATAATCAGCTTATTTAGTATGGATCCATATTTGTCCCAGTACAAGTCCTATTGCATACCATCGGACTTCATTGAAAAAATTCCAAGTGTTAAGAGTACCCTAATCATTGTTAATAACAGTCCATCGACTTTGAAAACAGGTCATTGGCTATGCATCTTTCAAACAGCGAAGAATATTGAATTTTTTGATCCTCTTGGCCTATCATATAAATTCTACACTCTCATATCAGCAACTTTATTGAGAGCAGTGGGAAAACTATTATTCAAAATCAAAGGAGAGGACAGGATTTAACGACTAAGACATGCGGCTTTCATGCACTACTCTTTTTCATGTTCAGATCTCGTGGCTATACCTACAAGCAGTTTCTCAACATCTATGTTGACTTTCCTCGATTGAACGACTTTCTAGTGGAAAATATACTTACAAGCGTGTTTAATATTGATTTTAGTGCCCTACAAATAAAATGTTCTAAAAATGTATGTGAAATTGTTTATTAATAAAAATAATGTATGTACATGATAAAAACGACTTTTCTACTCTTTAGATTTCATCTTCTACTAGGTATAGGTATTTGTCGTGAACAACTAATGCAGGTAGATTATCTGAATTCACAGTATACTGATCCTGATGTGCTGCAATGTCAGGGTCACATTTTCTACAGTAGAGTGTAACTTCACTCTTATCATATCTCTTTGTATAGTCAATGATACTATTCTCATTCATTTTGAAGAATTCACATCTTTCAATTTGCTTATTTGAAGCAATTTCACATACTGTGTCCTCGAGTGGCGAATCACATTCCGTCACAGCCAAATAAAAATCAGTGGGTTTATAATCATAGTAGCCATTGTCTTCACAACGATGACGTAGAAACTAAATTCTTTTGTTGCTCCAACAGTTTGAATCGTTGACCCAGCTCCTCCTCCCAAAACAATCTAAAGCCACGACGATACCAATCTCTTAGCAATAAACCAAAATCACGCTTAGGATTCTTTCTAATCATACCAGGATATGTATTCTCCCACTGATTACATTTATCATAGTGGCAATTCGAGCATAAGTGCCCTCTAGGATGAGAGTCACACACTCCTTCAAAACAGGAATTACAACCTTTAATTTGTACAGCATATCCTCTATGCAATTTACACGGGTTGCATAATCTGCAATTTTCATCATACTCATCAATCATTGTACAATTCTCACATGATGACCAGCTGCCCAGTGTATACGTGCATAGCGGACATGTATGGAACATTTTTCACGTGTTGACACTCTCACCGCCAAAATGAAACTGAGCTACCAACAACAAATTCAGTGGGATAGAGAGAGAGAGGAGTAAATCATCCTTGAACTCCATCTTTCTCATGACAAGCTACTTACTCTCTTTGAAAAAGTGTATAGGTCTGTGCAAATAACATGGCAAGGAACATAAACCGTAGAATCCATACGACATTGCAAGGGATACTCACTCTCTTTGAAAAGGTGTAGAAGTCCCGTAGAAGTATTACCTAGATGCGAGGGGCTACTCACTCTCTTGAAAAGGTGTAGAGCATCAAGCAAATAGCACTGTGATTCCTAGGAAATACTCACTCTCTTTGAAAAGGTGTATATGTCTTGTAGAAATGTTTTCCTATGTCTTTTAGAAGTATAAGGTAACATACTACTCAAGTTGTTGTTTTCAAAAATCTCTATAAATCTGTGTTTAAATTATTAAACTTTTACGCACCATTTTCATAGACAAGTTGAAATAGAATTTGCATGAAAAAGCTTAATTCAGAAAGCCCAGCAAAAAAAGAAAACAGAAGAAGCAAACACAGATTTTAGTGCTAGATCGGGACAATAGATTGAAATCAAAATCAATACCCTTATACATCAGTTGTTGCCAGACCTGCTAAAAATATTTAACATGGAAGAGATAGCCGTGAGATTTTTTAGACCGTTTCCCCTTAAGCCCATTGCTTAAATAAAATCTTCTACCGAGTCATGAAGTTCAATTGGTATTTCACCATCAACTTCAAAAGACCATCCTTGTGGTCCAATTTGAGAAAAGGGTAGGAGATCAAATCTACGAAACTACTTATCTTACAAAATAAATTATGTAAATCAGTACAGATACATGGCACAGTGCTTGGATCTATAATAATTTTATTCAACCCGGGTGCATCATGGCTGCAGTTGCAAAGAGAATAGGACTGTCGTATGCCCTTAGAGGGTGGGGGGGGGGCACTGGCCGTATTTGTTACATCATTCTTACTAATAACACCTATTTAACCAGAGTTCGACCAATCAGAACTGTCTCTAGCAAGTTATCCTACCATATTATGTCAATAAAGATAAGGACAAGCTGTATTGGATTTTTTGTTTAGTTAAGATCAATTAGTGTAAAATTCTAAAAAAAATATTCTCATTGAGTCTCAAATCAACTGGTTCTAAATAGTTAAACAAGAAATAAATAATGTGAAAGGAGTAGAATTTGGAAGGTTTATAAATTTATGAGGGGAAATAGGAAAATTTGAAAGTTAATAACATGCAAAACCACAAAGTTTTTAATTGCAAAAATATATAATATTTAAAATAAAGTATGTGTAATTTTTGATAGTTGATCTACCAAACAAATCAGAAAATTATCATAACAAAATAATAAATCAAGACTGATGTTAGAAAAATATAATTTCATGCCGTAATGAGGCACAAAAATCAGGGGCAACGGTGTAGCACTGCCTATAGTAAAGGCAAATTGAAAGTTTCAGTTCCCTTTTTAAGAGTCAGAAGTGATAGGATGGCAAAAGCCCCCCTCCCCCCTCACGCATTTTTCCCCAAACGTTTCCAATAGAAAATTTGAGCCAGCTATTTTATTACAAATAGTTCAAATACCAGATAATAAAAACTCCAGGGTTGACCCCCCCCCCGTAAAGCCCGGGGGCATAAAAGGTTATTATGGAAGCGATGGTTGTATAAACTTCAGAGGGGGCTTGTTCAATTGACAGTTCTAGTTCCTTTATTAAGAGTCAAAAGTGATCGAAGGGCATCTACTTTTTATTACACATTTTATTCAAAAAATCATGGAAGCTGACCCCTGGCCCTCCCTCCATGGCCAGATTCCCCTCCTGAAAAACCCAACTTATTAACGGTATTTTATTCCAAAAATCATCGGATCTGACCCCTGAACCTCCCTCCATGGCTTGATCCCACCCCCGAGAAAAATAAAAAATTTTCACGATATTTCATTCCAAAAGTCATGGGAACTGACCCCTGGCCGTCCCTTCATGGCCCAACTCCACCCCCCAAAAGGATAGCAATATTGTATAAAAAAATCATGGGATCTGCCCCCCTGGCCCTCCCTTTATGGCCTGACCTCCCCATCCTCCCAAAAAACAACTTATTAACGATATTTTATTCAAAAAATCATGGGAGCTGACCCCTAGTCCGATCCCCCTCCCCCACAAAAAAAATTAACGACACAATAAACAACAAGCGTCCAGTTCAAAGCGTAACAGAGCTAGCCCGCCTGCCTACAGTGCCCTGACCTCCCCCCATAAAAAATATTGTTAAACGATATTTTCTACCGAAAATCATAGGAACTGATCCCTGGCCCTTCCTTCATGGCCCAACCCCAGCCGGTCCCCCCAAAAAAACTTGATAGCAAAATTGTATCCAAAATCATTGAAGCTGACCCGTAGCCCTCCCACGACGTCCCAATCCCTCCCTGCTGACACAAAAAAAAAATGATATTGTATTCCAATAATCATGGGATCTGACCTTTGGCCCTCCCTCCATGCCCCCCCCCCCAAAAAAAAAAAATTAGCGATATTTTATTCCGAAAATCATGGGAACTGACCCCTGGCCTGACTCAGCTCCCCCACAAAAAAAATTAATGATATTTTATTACAAATACTATGGGAGCTGACCCCTGGACCTCCTTCAATAGCACCCCCCCTCCATAAAAAAACTGATTAACAATATTTTATTCGAAAATGAAAGGAGCTGACCCTTGGCCCTCCTTCCATGACCCGACCCCCCCCCCCCCCCCCCCCCCCCCACTCACACACACATACACAAATAAAGTAAAACTTATCAATGATATTTTATTGAAAACTTATCAATCAAATTATTTAGAAATAGTGAATTTGAAAAACTTGAAACTTGATTTTTCAAGTTTCGTTTTTGAGGCAATGAAAAACTAATAGAAATTAATTTATAAAACAAAAACTTTCCGAGAAAGAGGTTTTTTAAAGAAAAGTAAAGGCCATATTAAACTTAAGATCAGAAGAAATAGAAACCTACAATAACTTAAACTCAAAACGATCATAAATTACTACTGAAGAATAAATTAAACCCAAAACGATCAGAAATCAATAAGCAATCATAGCCAAAAAAACATACTACAGGTACTAATATGAATAATTAAATAAATCTTAGAACGAGTGAAGCTTAATTTGAATATGCAAATCAAGTTTAAAACAAAAAAAAAACTAAAAAATGTATCATGGAATACCCCTGGCCTGACCCCCCTCCTCCTCCCAAAAACAACTTATTAACGATATTTTATTCAAAAATCAAGGGAAATGACCCCTGGCCCGACTCCCCCCCCAAAAAAAGACAATTAATGATATTTGATTCAAAATATTAAGGGAGCTGACCCCTGGCCCTCCCTCTATGGCCCGACCCCCCCCCCCCCACACGCACAAAAAAGAAATTTATTCATGATATTTTATTTCAAAAATCATGGGAATTTAGTTTAGTTTTATTATCTCTTTCCAATATTTTTCAAGACTCCTATAGTTTTCACTATAAACAAGAGTTTGGCTACCACCCGTTTCCCTAAGGGTAAAAGCATAAAGTGGACTGCGTATTTGGCGCTTTACTAAAACGAAATACATTACAAATATTTTCCTCTGTATTGGTACAACATTGAAAATAAAATGAAAATTTCAGTGAAATAAAATCTTGAGCTGATGAGCTTTCAGCAATTGATATAATTATATGTCAAAAATTTAGTTTAATTTATTAGTTCTTGCAAAGACTGTTTCCAGACATATATAGTTTTCTTTTGGAATAAAAAGTTATTTTGAAATAGGGAATTTGAAAAACTTGAAACTTTGGCAATTAAAAACGAACAGAATTAATTTAAAACAAAAGAATTTTCAAAAAGAGGTTTTTTATAGAAAAGTAAAGGCCATATAAAACTTAAGATCAGAAGAAAAAGAAAACTACAATAACTTAAACTCAAAACGACCATAAACTACTATCAAAGAATAAAACCCAAAACGAACAGAAATTAAATAAACAATCATGGCAAAATCACATACAACATGCACTAATATAAATGAATAAATAAATCTCAAAACGAGTAAAGCTTAAGTTAAATATGCAAATCAAGCTTAAAACAAACAAAAATATTTTTCTATTGAAGTATAAATGAAACCCAAAACGAATAGAAATTAAATAAACAATCATAGCAAACAAACATACAATAGGTACTAATATAAATGAATATACAAATCTTAAAAAGAATGAAATTTAAATTGAATACGCAAATTAAGCTTGAAACAAACAAAAATCACTACAAACAAGTTTGGGTATTGCCTCCTTCTCTCACTGTAAAAGTCTAAAACCTACTGTCATTGATGCTTTACTGAAAACGAATTATATTACAAATATTTTCTTTTGTACTTAATACATAATTGAAAATAAACATATTAATCCCAGTAAATTTAAATTTTGAACGGATGAACTTTCATCAATTAATATCATTATATATCAAATATTCAGTTTAATTTTACTGGTTCTTTCCAAGGTTCTTCAAGATAAATATAGTTTCATTTCAAACAAGAGTTTAAATACTGTCCCCTTCCCTAACTGTAAAAGTCTAAAGCCTACTGCATCATTGGCACTTCACTGAAAACTAGTTATATTGCAAATATTTTTTTTTTCCAGTTATTACAGCATTGAAAATGAAAATAAAAATTCTGTAAAATAAAATCATTGACTGATGATCTTTCAAGAATTAATAGCAATATGTATCCTATTTAGACCCCGGCGCCGCGCCGGCGGATCGACCGAACGCCACCGTCAAGAGGCCCGGTCGAACGCCGCCGAAGTGTCGTAACGCCGCCGGCACGCCGCCGCCGGCAGAGGCGGCGGCGTTCGGTCGACTTTAAATTATTTTTACAGCAATTCTTTATTGCGTCAACCGCAAAGTCGGAGCTTTTCCTTCTCGTGTGGTTTAGTATTTCGATTTTCCTGATTAGAAATCAAGCAGAGCTTGCACTATCCCGAATTTTTGGGTATTTCCCCGAAAATCTATGCGTCACCCCGAAAAAAAATTTGGTTCCCCGAATCCCCGAAAATCCCGCAATCACGGTGCCACCCCTAGTGATTTATCACCAGTGACTTTCCCTGCCAAATATTACTTTGTATACCATAATTCTTCACTGCTCTCTTGTTCATTAATTTTCGTCTCTTTTGTTACTTTGCATAAAAACCAGACAGATGTAATATGCTATTGCAAATATTGCAATATACACAGTTCTTCATATGTTGACAAAAAAAAGTATCGTCTTTATGAAATGAGTTTAAATCATTTCGAATGCAGTTTCCCAATCACTATTTCTTACATCATTCGTAGTCAAGAATTTTATTTTCAAGTTGAATAGAATGATAGAACGCATTCACTACTATACAGCTTCAGCCTTTTGTTGGATTTTGAAATTGACAGCCGACAGATTGTTTCTACAGCTGAATTGTAAGTTTGCAGATTTTTTTTTTGCTGTTTTTAGATAAGATTTTCTTAATATTTAATACTCAATTATTGAACACCTGATAGAAAATACAATCTTCTTTCTGGAACATTTTTACCCCCCCCCCCCCAAAAAAAAAAAAAAAAAACAGCCTTCGGTTGAGACAAAATTTAGCTATAGACTAAGCTATGTACAAGGTTGGGGAATTAAAGATTGAACCGGAAGTTACCCCAAAAATATGATTCATAAATAAATTGTAAATTATTGCCTATAGGGGAGGGGGATAGGGGGCTATCATTTTTAAATGAAAATGCCTCATTTTTTTTATTGAAAGCAGGGATGCCAAAAAGATAATTATTTTTTTCATTTAAAGTGGAGACAGAAGAAAATGATATCAAATTCCCTGGGAAACTATTGAAATATTTTGATAGACCCAGGGCCCCCCATTAGGACTTGTTCATTGTCTTGGGTATTTTGTGATTTCTCATAGGCTACTGGCTTTTATGTGTGCTCCCTTTTAATTAGATTCTTTGGATCTTATGGAATGCCATGGCGAATCTATCACTCAGTTTTCCAATAATTTGAGGTATATCTGAATAATTTCGACTCTTTTGTTGTTGTCTTCGTACCCCTTTACTCATACCCTAAATTTTTTTTCAAGGAACACTAAGCTGTTTAACGTTATTTTGCGTGTTTGTTTGAACCATATAGTGACCTTGTTAATTATTCAGTAAATAATTTTTCTAATGAAAGCTGAGACGGTATCCTATCAAGGTGGTATCCAGAGGGGGGGGTAGGGAGGTATTATATTAAAATGATAATAGCTGGAAATTTTATTTATTGAAAGCAGGGATCCCAAAAAGTTCATTTTTTTTAATTTAAAGCAGAGACGGCATCCTATCAAGGTGGTATCCAGAGGGGGGGGGGGGTATTGAGCTATCATATTTAAATGATAATAGCTCAATTTTTTTTAAAGCAGGGGTGCCAATAACTTAATTATTTTTTTTATTTAAAGTAGAGACGGTATCCTATCAAGATGGTATCCAGAAGGGGGGCATAGGGAGTTATTATATTTAAGTGATAGTACCTTGATTTTTTTTTATTGACAACAGGGATGCCAAAAAGTTGAAAAGTTGACAAAATTAACAAGATTTTCGTGAGTTATACTTGATACATCACTTGCATGGTTTTATCGTCCAAAGGGAAAGGGACATATGCGTCCAATCCGGTTTTTTTTCCTATTGATGAAACGGGTTTACTTTGAAAACATTCATTCATATGTACCAGGCAGATTCACACTAAAACGAATTGGTGTGACGAAAGCGATATCGACATCCCCACCTAACGTTGCGCTCGAGTAACAATGACACCCTTGGTCCAGTGCCCAAGTTACATAAAAAGGCAAGGTCATAATAAAAGCTTTCAATTTGCGAGGTTCAAGGAGGAGTCTTTGACAGTCTTATGACCTCAGGGTACTAGATGTTGCAACGTTCTTACGTATCTACAGTGGTTTAGAAAATTCGATCACCCCACAAATGATTACCAAAAATATGCACAAATATAACATTTGGAATATTATAACACTTTTTTCAAAGCTTCGAAGAAAAGCAAAAAAGTCTAAATACCCCTAACTACGCTTGAAAGCTATTTTAAAAGGAACTCTTTGGAGATTTCCATGGAAATGACCATAGCAGAAGCTTTGAGCCTGGGTGGGGATAAAAGAGGAGTCTAAGTATTTTGACCACAGGTGACTTATTGCTGCGACTTTCTTAAATTTGGTAATTCTTGTGAGCATTTGGAAATCAAGGCTTAAACTCAATAACTGATACTAAGTGTCTTAACATTTTGCTTAGATTAAAAGTGACGAACTAGGATGAACATTTCAACATCTTCCTGGAGCTACTTCAGTCTGCATATTATTTCATTTAATTACACTTAAAACGGATGAGCTTTTCATTTTTTACCTAAGAAAATAGCTGGCACTCCATTTTTCTTCATAGCCAACAAACTATTAAGTGTTTTTTGTGTCATTGTAATTGAAGTGTTCTCATGTGAAGTGTTCATCATGTATTTTTCAATTTGATAAATTTACTCCTTTTAGATACAGTTTATAATTTGACTGATATTAGGTATTTATCAGTTTATAATTTGGAATGAATCCCCAAAAGAAAAAATGAATAATATCCAAAAGAGCAGCCAAAAGCGATAAAAAAGCAGCGGTTCAGCCTTAGCCTACATGACATATATTCTATAAAGAAGCCAAAAAAAACTTTAAAATGCATTTTTTTTTAAATTTTAATTAAAGACCAGTTTTTAATACAAGAAGGCTTCTTAGGAATCCAAAAGAGCCCAAAAAAAAACAATCAATATCAAAGTCGCCCATTTCAACTGTTTTAAATGTGACAAAACAGATATAGGCAAAGGGCATTATGAAAAAATTAAGCTTCTAAGTTCAAAGTTATATTCAAAGTTTTTACCCAGATAACTGACGAATTTTGTGATACGGTATTTGAAGTCTTATATGCAGTAATGCTCGATGAAAAAAAACTACTAATTTTGATAATTATTTATGTTAAGAAAACATAACTAATAGATACTTCAACTACTCGTATAATACAAGGGTTCTGAAACGCCACAGCCATTTCGTTTCTACCAGATTTCTACTTCTCTTGATGAATAACGAAGAAGACCAGTTTCCAGCCAGTGACTTGTGAATTTTTGAACTCATGAATAGGCTCGAATCTGTTGTAAATTTAAGCTGTGATTTGAGAAAGACTGATGAAAACATTAATGTTTACGGTCAAAATTGATCGCGCCGGCGGCGCGCCGCCAACATCTTACCCGCGGCGCGCCGCCGGCGTCTTACCGGCGGCGCGGCGTGCTGTTTTTGGCCCCGCCGCCGCCGGTCTTCCCTCATCGGCGCGGCGCCGGGGTCTAATCCTATTCATATATTCATATTCACTTCTATTTTATTTGTACTTTATAAGACTGTTCAAAGCACATATATTTTCAGTAAAGCACCAATGACACAGTAGGTTTTAGACTTTTACAGTGAGAAGGGGGCAATACCCAAACTCTCGTTTGTAGTAATTTATGTTTGTTTCAAGCTTGATGTTGCATATTCAATTTAAGTTTCACTTGTTTTAAGATTTATTTATATTAGTACCTATTGTATGTTTGTTTGCTATAATTGTTTATTCAATTTCTGTTTGTTTCGTGCTTCATTTATACTTCAATAGCAAAATATTTTGTTCATTTTAAGCTTGATTTGCATATTCAAATTAAGATTTACTCATTTTAAGATTTATTGATTGATTTGTATTTGTACATATTGTATGTTTTTTTCCTATGATTATTTATTAATTTTTCCTTTTTTGGAGTTTCATTTATTCTTTAGTAGTTATTTCTGGTTATTTTGAGTTTGAGTTATTGAGGTTTCTATTTCTTCTGATCTTAAGTTTAATATGGTCTTTATTTTTTTTTCAAAAACTGCTTTTTCTGAAAGTGTTTTTTTCAATTAATTTGCAGTAAAGAACTTCCCTTAAAATGAAAATACAGGTTCAAATAAACCCAAACAGCTCTTAAGAGGGGGTAGTGAATTGGCATGTAAATGGCCATTACAGGTTTATCCATATATCCCAAAACATTGCTGAAGTGCAAGTACATGTAAAATGTGTATTATCAAGCCCATAGCTCCAGGTCTTACCTACATGTAAAAGTGAGAAATTCTGCTAATTGCTAGATAGGCTAGCTACCTGCCATCAAGATAGCATAGTGAAAGTGCGCTAGTTTGTTCTATATTTTCAATTATAAGCTAAAGGCACCAATGATTTGACAGTGCAATTTTTGGAACCATTGTCAAAATTTTCCTTCAAAACAGGATAACTCAGCTTAGTTGTGACTTTGAACACCATCTCTTGAAGCTGTTGTTATATTTTGACAATGCAAAACATGGACACTATATCCAATACATTTAGATAAGAAAAGAATATTCAATTCAATCAGTTTCCTGTTTTAGACACAAAATTAGCTCACAACAATTGTTTAGCTATGTAACGTTCAAACTGCCAATACTTGGCTATTTTTTTGCACAAAAAGTTGGGATCAGCACCAATGCATCAAGATACATCTGATCTTTTCTAAAATGTAACCACATTGTTTTTTTCTTGATTAAATCAACTTAGAATTTCAGCTAATGTTACATTGACAAAAGTATGTGTCAAGTGTTGAAAATTATTGTGTGATATAGTAGAATACCAGGCCAAGTAAAATCATTCTTTCAGCCAAATTCAAACTTAGATATTGGCTTCTATCATGAGATTCATTTCTTTTGAGAATATCTTGTAATAATCTTTTCGAAATTTTCGACAGACAGTAACAGACCCTGTTGAAATATAGGTGACCCTGTTGAAACTTCACTGAACATGTAAAACAGATGAGAAACAATTGGTGTTGAAATTCCAGGATCCTTTGACAAAAAAGTTTTCAAATTTACAGGTACTATCTAAAAAGTTGTTGACAACTTGTCCTTAACGGAAATCGTATCTAAGGATTCGAAGAGCAATGCTGCTGGTTTCATTGACCAAGTTACCTCAGAGGCGGCTGAACTAAACATGGTCGTGAATAAAGACAAATGTTTGGTCACAACACTTTCTTTTCTTCAGAATACTCAACCGTCTTTTGAACCTCCTATTGCTTCTGAGCTAATAAGACATAAAATAACTTTACTTGGTGTGGTGATTTCTTCTGACCCAGGATGAAACTGAGAAAATAGAACAAGTTCAGAAGAGATTACTGCAAATCATTTATGGCGGTTCCCCTCTACCTTACTCCTTTTACCTCAAGGAATTTAAACTTGAATCCCTTTCTTCCCGCCGAGAAAAATTATGCCAAAGATTTGGCTCCTCCCTTGTTCAACATCCCATTCCTTCCCCCACCTTTTGTCCCTATAAGATCTCGTCCCCCCAGGGACGTGGCTGAGAAGGTTCCGAAACTAACCCCAGTCCACTGTAACACCATGCACTACAATAAAAGCTTTGTGCCAAGCTTTGTGAAATATTACAATGATCTCTAGTGTTTTTATTGTTTAGTTTATTTTATCCTGACGAAGTTTTATCAGACAATTTTATTCTCAATCTCAAGTGTTTTCATCCTTTAGTTTATTTATCCTGACGAAGTTTTATTGGACAACTTTATTTTGCTAATTATGACTAAGAGACATCATATTTGGGCTTTGCCCACGAGAGCTATGTCTTGTTTTTGAATTGAATGAATTTGAAATTTGAATTTAAACAACAAGATATTTTGATGATCATTATTTCTAATACCATTTCACATGGAAAAAAAACACAAAAAAGGTTTTTATTAAATCATGGTTTTACTGATTGGACTCTAGATGCTAGATTTTTCCATCATCTGAGGAACTGCTACTTGGTCTTATACCATGTTCATATTTTTAAGCATTTGACTTGGTTGATCCCAACATCCTAATTCATTTATCACTGAATAACTTTGAAGTTAATTTTGTATATGTTTTAATAACTCTTAGTAAATTTTGTATATGTTTTCTTTGAAATAAATCCCACATTGTAAAATACCAAAATTTCCTCTCTGATCCCCTCCCTACTTGGTGTAGAATTCCTTAAGGAACCTTGTTAGGACTACTCTTATAGTTAGTATTGATTCATGAAATTGGTAAGAGATTCCCTCAAAGGTGTTAATTTGTAGATTACCTGCTGATTGTTGAAGTATGTCATAGAGATATCAAAAGTGGCCCCATCAAAATCCAACCCATGTTAAAGACAAGGCTAAGAATTTACATACAAACATAAATTCCACTAAGTCAATTATAATAACATAAACTTCTTAAAATTCTTGACATCCACTCCTGTTTTTTTAGACCTATCCCACTGAAAATGCTAGTGAAACATGTTAAACTCCTTGGTGTTAAAAATTTCTAATAATCTTAAGTAGGACATGTATATTCAAGGATTCTGAACTCTCCAGACAAAGGATAGTCAAAACTAAAACTTTTAAAGTGGATTAAAATGACAGATTAACTTTGAAATGGCCAAATGTTGACAATATTTTCACTGTGAACAACAAAAAAATCTTTGCTGGACCATTAAAGCTGAGAGGAAGTAGCCCATTCTATATAGCATTTGGAAATACTATTCTTGTGGCATATATGCAAAAGTGTGAAAAAAAGAAAAAAAACATATGACCTAGGTCACATAATTACACTCTGTATGATTATCCAATTTTGTTCCTATACCTGAGACAATTTTTTCAGTTTTTTTGCTTCCACTATCTGAATAGTATTTTATACATTTATACATTAAACAAAGTTGAAGAGAAAGAAAGAAATGAAGTAAAAAGAATAGGCATGTTGAATGCACAAGCATTCCCAAATATTTTGCCATGTTTTGACTTGGGTTCCAACTAATATCAAAAACAGGTAACTTTTTGTTCTGTCAAATTTGTAGGTGAAAGCAGTCCAATTTCAGAGAATTGGAGTTTTGCATCCTTTTCTCATAAAACTTCAAACTTCTAATCAACCAGTAAGATTCCTTGATGTTTTTCCTGCATACTGAAACCTTTTTCAAACCAAAAGTCTTTAAGTTAGGCCTTCCAGAGAAGAAACAGTGTTTTTTTTACAAAAACTATCAAATCATTGGTACAATTTACTCTATACTAGGCTGTACTTGTATGAAACAATTTATAGACTTTCCATCAAGATTTTGATTCAATCTCCAAATTATTGGGGCGAATGAGAATATGGTTGAGTGGGTGATAAAATTACTTATAGACAGAAAGCAGACAGTTTAAATATTTGGTGAGAATGGAAGGATGTTTTTTCTGAGGTGGCCACTGTTGCCAAAAATACACAATAATATGAAGTAAGCCTTTATGCTGATGTCTCAAAATTTATTGGCTGTGCAGGCACAGTGGGAAATATTGAGTCTACTCTACTAGACCTTAATGTATTCACTCACTGAACTAATTTTTGAAGCTTTAATTCATGCAGTAAAATGCAAGACTCTCCACCTTGGGAAGAAAAGGCAAGACTCTCAGTAAAAATCATTTGTAATGATGGGTCCTGCAAAGTTATTTCCAGCAGCAATGTGGAGAGAGGTCTTGGTAACCTGAGAGACAACTTGTTGGAATTTCATATTCATGAAGAAGCAACTATTACAAAGGCTAATTAGACACTTGATATAATCAAGAGAACTATCATTAGCAGATCTCCAACTATCATGACTAATCTATACAAGAGTCTAATTCAGTCAAGGGTACAATTTGGAATGTGTAGTGCATGCCCAATCAACAAGACTGACAAAGCAGACCTAGAATCAGTCCAGAAGAGGGCAATAAAATGTATTAAACCTTAAAAATGAAAATCCTCTATCAGCCTCTATGATTTCTCTTATCCATACTGTCTCAGTAAGCCTAGAAAATCATCTTTAATATATTAATACAAACAAGACAATTGACATTAGCATACAAATTTTAAAAGCTGAGGATACCATTCCTGGCTTTTTGCAACTGGACAGCTAAAAGAGAACTTGTGGTCACCCTCATAAGCTTTTCCAGAAACAAGCTAAAACAAGACTAAGGAACAACTTCTTTTCAAATAGAGTTGTCAGCTCATGGAACTCCCTTAGTAAAAAAAAACATTAACTTCTACAAGCATGGAAGTGTTCACATCCTCAGTGGACCAGGCAAGGTTCAAAAAACCATGGTGCACTGTCTGGGATGTTACAGGTGACCTATCATCACTGAAGCTGGCAGACACAGGATTCATTCTATTACAAGCAAGTACAATCTAAGGTAATCAATTAGAAGTATATAGCCAAGGAAAACTATTTGAAAAGATGGTTAAGCTACACAGCTACATCATTCTTTAGCCTTGAAAATCTCAAACTCTACCTAGATTAGCTTTAGTTACCTGAAAGTGCTATTCAATTTTTTGACACTTGGCCTTGAAAACTTTCCTATTCCTGGAATTACTGTAATAATCAATGGAAAAATTCTACTTTAGCTACTTTTCATTATCTTGGAAAGGGGTTAGAATAAAAAAAAAAAAAACTTTCAGTAAAGCAGCATTCACATGGATGTCTAGCTAGAATCCCATGTCTAGACATGTGTCTGGCCAAACATCAATGTCTAGACAACTACCATTCACAAGTAAAATTTGGTGTTTGGCTAGACAAGTTACAGCTAAGCATCCAGTTCTAGACTCTAGAACTCAAAGGCTAGGATTTTTTTTCACAGCCAATCAGAATGTGTGAAGTTCCTCTATTTTCATTGTCTATGTTTACATTTTAAACTGAAATCTAATTTTTGCTCTCTCATAAATTGTTTTTCTCATTGTAGGCAAATATGCAACACCAGACACAATAGTGAAGCACACTAAGCCAATATTTTGGCTTGTCTCATGCATTATCTTGTGACAGTAAAAATAGGGATTACAATTTGGTTAACAAAGTTTTGCATTATAAGCTCTCTTGATTGGCTAGAAATGACAAGTGTAATCTATTTGAAACTAAATTTGTAGTTTTAGCAAAGCACTGAATTCTTCTTGTGAAGAGTAATTTCCTAGACATTGATTTCTGGCCAAACACATGTCTAGACATGAGGTTCTAGCAAGACATGCATGTGAACTCTGCTTAATGAATCCAGGGCCAAAAACATACTCTGGGAAGGTATTGCTAAGCTTCTATGTTAACCCTCTTTTGATTTCTAAGTCTTAGAAATGTGCCTATTTGACCTATTGAAATTTTGAGAAAACAACATTTCACCTTAATTTTCAGTTATCAGTTTCTTTTTCTCTGGCTTTAGTCTAGAAAAAGCAATTCCTGTTATTTGAGTAGAATTAAGCCATATCAATTGTTTTTTTTTCAAAATTTAGGAAATGTATTTGTATAGGCTATCTTTAAAACATTATAAATTGGGATTCAACAAAGTTGTGAAACTGAAAAGTTTTTTTGTACTTCATTTAAGCAGAAGATCTATTTTGCAAGGTTTCACTTTTATAACACAAATATTTTCAAAGGTCAGGACCATCTAGAAAGGGAAAAGGGGGAGAAAGGTACTTGAAAATACCTTCCCAGGACATAATTGGGTCTGTAGACCCATCCCTGAAGTTTCATTTTCCTAATCTAACCCCTTTCCAAGATAGTGAAAAGTAGCTAAACAAGAATTTTACCCAATCAAGTCTCAGGTTTTCAGGTGTAGGCCTATCCATTTTCTAAAACTAAAGTTTCAAAAGAACAGATGCCAATAAACACACTTATGATGGCCAATAAATCCTTGAATACAAGTCCTACAACAGAATTATAAAGATCCATGGGGCTAGTGAAATTTGCTGATTGCAAAGTAGTTGAAAATAAGCAATCTTACAATTAAAATAGTCTTTTCAAATCCTGAAATATATCCCAAAGCAGTATTCAGTGTTGCCAGAAAGTACAACAAAACTAAAAATATTTTATTTTGCATTTACAACATTACATCACTGAAAATGAAATAAGATTGCAGGGAACAGAGTATGGGAAACTAGCCTAGGCCTATATCCCTAGGAATGTGTTTTTAAGCTGCTTCTCAACCCCTTCCCCATTTATAAGGCTTGGAAACTCACACAAGTTAGGCTGACCTCAAATATATTTTCAAGTTAGCAAAGAGCCTGTAATCATGAACTTAACTCTACTTTTAAAAGAATCAAAGAAATTAGGTCAACAAGGCAATTAGAAATAACAGAATAACAGAAGCAACTCTTAATTATTTTTGTGAATTACAAATGGGCGGGACATAATTACTCTTAGCCAAATAGAAAGTTGATCAATTTCTGTGCATAGAATATTGCAATTGATAGACTGATCTACTTTTATTAACTTTTTGTCAAAGCTGGAACTGCCCCTAGAGATTTCAGATTCATTTGTAAGAAAATATATTCTTATAAATTTTCTATGACGATTCTTATTTTGAAAATAACTAATATTTTATAGGAATAATTGTAGTTCAAACCGTATCTGTGTTTCTCTTGTCTCAACAAACGAACCCACGCCCGGACCAGGGTTGCCACTCAGCAGGTTTTTTTGGTGCCACTTTGGGTGGCAGAATAGTGTCAATTTTGTATAAAAAGTGTCATTTTCAAAAAATTTGCCGCTGACGACGCTTTGCGTCGCTCGCACTCATATCATCAAGCTTTTCAAATTGAAAACATTGGCCAATCCGCTTGGGATCACCCCTGCGTGGTTTCCCGCATCTTTAAATTCTCCAACATGAAATGTCGGATCTAATGCCATATATCAACTATAAAAAAGAAATATTGATTTTACTTAGTCGATGCTGATTCTCGGCTTTGCGCAGCACTTCAACTCCTGTCAACTTTCCAGCCCCCCTCCTAAAAACCCGCTAAAAAACAAATGTTGCTTACTGTATAAAATGGGAATTCGTCCCACAGAGTACTTTCTTTTCTTTTTTTCTGAGCAGTCTTTGTTCATAGCGCGAAAAAGGAACGAAAAAAAGAGAAAAAACCTTCAGCTTTTTTCTTTTGAGAAAGCGGAAAAAAGGGACAGCAATACTCGTCAACATTGAGAGTTTTTCATCCAGCTTTTTTTTCATAAAATGGACATCTGGATTATTACAGTGCATTCAGGTACTTGAAACTTTTCTTTTCTCCAAAAATACTGAAGAGAATGCCACGAGCATAGATTGTAGCTATAAATGACCCTATGATAAACACAACTAATAGTGGTTCAGACACTAACTCTTTCAAATAATTTATTTGGCAAAAACTAGTGGAAAAACAACAAGACAGCTATATCATCTAATCTGTTTAATAAGATCTGTCTAATAAGACAGCTATATCATCTAATCATCTAATCTAATCACAACCTGAATAGTTACCAAATGAAGTACTTGAATCAGACTTCTTCCATTTTTTGCACGGGTAATGAGCTTGTTGGGGACATTCCATTGTTCAGCATCCAGCACCTCCCTCTTGACGTGCGTGATGTCAGAGATCGTGTCAGGGAGAAGTCGATTCCTAAACGGGGTTTTGACCATTTTTAGGGTTGAAAATTGCCGCTCTGCAGAGGCACTACTGTGTGGAAAGCTCATCATTACCTGCATAAACTTTGGCAAGGCAGTGAAAGCTAGATCTTCAGTTCCATCTTCGATAAATGAAAGACAATTCTAAAATTTCTGGACTGAACCTTTAGCAGCATCAAGCTCATCTTTTAAAAGGGGAAGACGTCTCCATTCCCTGTTCAACAATTCTACGTTGATACTCTCTTCAATGCAAGGTTGGAAATGCCGGAATAAAGCTAGGATGGAGTGAACCTGGCCTGACATTGCTGTTTTGGGAGACAACCAGTCTAACATTTTTAAAATTGGATCTTCACTGTCAATACGAGTTTTAATTTCACTGCTTAAAGCTATGTAGAATGTGAGACAGTTCTTTTTAATGGAAGTGAGTCGCCGGTCATCTAATGTCCCTTTTTCAATGCTGTCGAAAACAAACATTTCAAACTGAGCTCTAAAGTAAATTTCTTTTTCCAAGTTCTTAAAGTTCCTAGGGTTTGTGAAGTTAATTGCAAACGGTGATCCTTTAGCAAGAGTGAATCCTTCATCATTGATAAAATTCCGCGCAATTTCTGTTAATGTTTCCCCAACACATTTGAGTAGTCCGCGGACTTTAACTTCAGTGCTTTGAAATTCTATGTTAAGCCTGTTGACTGTTGGAAGAACATGGGCCAAAAAGAAATAATACAGTTTTACAGAGGGGTCTCTCAAGGCTCCATACAATTTGGTGGCTTGCGGATCTCTTCCTTCCTGTGCAGGAATAGTGAAAAACAAAATCAAAGCCTCTCACTGCTCCAACAAGCGATCAGCTATTACCTCAAAAGCGAGCCATCTAGTGGCAGAGGGGTAAAGCAAAGCATGCTCTGTGACATTGCAAAATTCTTGAAATTCCTTAAACTCTCTTAGCCGCTTAGCACTGTTGGAGACATAGATGTAGATGTCGTTACTGAACTTTACAATTTCTGTGGTAAAGCTTTCTAATTTAGTTAATTATCAATTTAGTAAAAATATATAAGACGCAAATATGAAGTTTTGAAATACCACTTTTTGTTAAGATAAAGAACATATCCTGCCAAGTTCTGTTTAACGGGAAATTGAGAAATTACCACTTCCTAGCGATTACGTGGGAAGGTGTGGTTGATAAAAATGTATAAAAGATTCATTTTATTGGAAGGAGGGAACTGATACTAACTTTATGCCAGACTGACCTCTGGTCCGTTGTTTTTAGAAATACCTTGGAATCTTGTCTTATCATTGTAAGTGTCTAAGTATCTTATTATATATTATTGTAGTTTCTGAGACTTGTGGTCTACTTGGAACAGCCAGTCCCAGTAGAAAGTATATATCTGATTATTATTATATGTTAAATAAATAAAAGTATTGTATTTTAGACAACCTCTCTATAATCTACCTTTAGCCCCTCGAACATACCCAGTCGGTACGCCTCATTAGTTCGGTCATAGGCTAAGGCACGCTACCAAAGTTTAATTACCTTAGGGCCAGAGTTTATCTCCCCTGTAAAGGGAGAATAAAGGCATCTACGACTACAATCCCCAAATACCACTAAATAAATACTTCACAACAACGGGTGGTCGCTAGAAAAACTGGGTCGAGAAGGCTAGATAAAAATAGTAGATTGAAATAAGATGGCTTTACCAGAGGAAAAAATGACTTCCCTATCAACAGTACTTGAAATTGCAAAAATTATACCAGAATACGCGGGAAATTCAGATGTAGATGAGTTTATCGAAAAATTAAAAATTTTCCACGAACTAACTGAATCGTTTGAGGATAAGGTCAAAGAGCAATGCGTTGCAGTCAGATTAAGGGGAAGCGCCCTAAAGCATTTTGAGGCAATTAAGGAAAAAGAGCCCAAGGACATCATTACTCTAATTGAATCTTTTAAAACAAGATTCATAGAGACAAGCATCTCCGAGAGGCTAAGAACAGAGGTAGTGACATTCAATACCTCAACTAGTATCAGGGAATATGCCGACAAAATTTGTAGATCCGTGTGTTTACAATTAGAGAAAGGTGGAAATGACGAGACAGTACAGAAAGCACAACTACATACTTTTACCCAAGGGTTACCAAAAAAGTTATTAAGACTAATATTATCGCGGAAACCTGAAAATTTAGAGCAGGCTATAATACTAGTCGAAACAGAGGTAAAAATTGACGAGGCTATGAAAAAGTTTGACCAAATGTCAATAAATAACACAGGAGCCCAAGAGAGTATAAAATATGAAAGGGGACAGAAAAGGGTGAGCTTTGAGGAGCCGAATCGTGAACCAAAAAGGCGCGACGGAGGCCGAGGGTCGCCGTCTAGGGAAATAGCTGACAGACTCCACGACCTTGAGAGGTTAGCAGCTAATAACTATAGAAAATATGGGCACCCTCCCCCACCAAAGACAGATAGTTGGGGAACCAACAAGGACAGATCAAAAATATTTAGAAATAACGAGGAAACAAACAAACAATTTAAGAGAAAATTTTATTGCTATTATTGTAGCAAACCAAACCACTATGCAGCAGATTGCTGGCATAGAATACGCAAAGAGGGCCAGACGTACAAGACAAGACACCAGTTCAGAACGCAGGGGGACAGAAATTTAGGAAGGCAGGGAACAAATAATACTTGGCAAGCACCTAATCGTATTCCAGAATTTAGGCCTAGGAGGCAAACGGTTAACAATACCCAGGGTCAAAGTAGCAGCGCTGAAGAAAACTGGGATAATCCCAGAAACTTTTGGCCAAACAGTGGGCATTTAAACGGAGAAACCAGCCTGTAAGGGTCGACAGAGCTGTTTCCTTACAAAGACCCCTATATAGTTTAGAATGTTGTGATACAAATGCAAATAATAATAATCTACCAATTCTGCGTTGTTTTAAAATTTAGTGTTTTCAAAATTTACCATGTTTACTAGATACAGGCGCATCTAAATCATTAATTCGAGAGGAAGTTTTTAAGAGGTTTCCTCCTAGTGTCAAAAATCGCGTAAGAAGATGCCAGAATACCCTGACATCAGTGACAGGGCACAAGCTGACAATTTTGGGAGAATGTCCGCTGAAATTTAGTGCAGGGGATAAAGAAATAACAGTAACAGTAATAATATGCAAACAGCTACCATTTCCTTGTATTCTAGGAGTAGATGCCATCAGAAAATATGGGATTATATGGGAACCCATATCTGATACAATAACCATAAACAAGACAAATGAAAATAATAGGCAAATTTGCTTAACAACAGATAACGAAAGTGACGATTCGAATTATAACCTAAAAATAAGCGGAAAAATCACCTAAGAAGGGGGAACGACAGCTCAAGTTCTAGCGACATTAAATGCAAAAGTAGGAAAGGTTAAAACAATGGATGCCATGATAGGAGGGTACACCATAAAAGAATACCCAATGATTTTCGTGGAAAATCAGGTTATAAAAATTGAAAATGGTATAACATATTTAAAACTATCAAATCTAAGTAATAATAAAATAAAACTGAACCAGGTAGAACTTGGATCAGTAGAAAAGATTTCAAATTCGGAAATAAAATCTATAAACAGTCCAGAATTAAGCGTAAACTTCACTAGCCACGAAAATTTATCCTCATTAAAACCGCAACCACAAGAAAAGTATGGAATGTCGAAAACGGATTTTTTGCAACAATTTGATTTAAACATTTACCGGAAAACGTAAAAACTAGGGTGGAAAATATTCTTTGGGATTTTAAATGGACTTTTGCAAGACACAAAGCGGATTACGGATTAACTCACTTAATCACGCACAAGATATCAACAGAGGGCCCTCCAATCAAAAAATCACCGCATAAAACACCTTATCATTTAAAACCATGGCTAGAAAACCAAATAAAAGAAATTGAAGATCAGGGAATAATTAAAGAAAGTGTGAGGGATTGGTGTTTTCCACTAGTAGTAGTTAGGAAAAAAGATAACACCTGGAGATTATGTGTAGACTTTAGATCACTAAATGCCGTCACGGTTAAGGACGTGATGAAGTTACCAGGAATTGATACGATTTTAGATGCGTTAGGAGGTTCAAAATATTACACTAGTTTTGATTTAATAGCAGGATATTGGCAAATCGCTTTAGATGCAGAAACAAAGCATAAGGCTACAGTAATCTTAGACGATGGGAGAACGTTCACATTTGAACGTATGCCTTTTGGCTTATCATTTAGTCCAAATTGTTTTAGTCGACTAATGAATTTGTTGAAAAAGATAACGAACCAGGAAGAAAAAAAGATACCTTGGCTTATTTAGATGATGTAATTCTGTTTAATGAAAACCTGGAAGACAACTTGGTCGGACTTAGAAAAATACTGGAAAAGTTTGAAAAAGTAGGCTTAAAATTAAAACCAGAAAAGTTAAAAATAGTAGTACCAAAATTAGTTTTTCTTGGACACCTGATAAACCAAGGAACTATTTCACCAAATCCAGAAAAATTTACAGTCATAGAAAATTTACAGCCTCCTAAAGATCAAAAAAGCTGCAGATCAGTTTGTGGTTTGTTAAACTATTTCAGACGATATATTAAAAATTATGCCACAATAGCACAATCTTTGACAAACCTTTTGAAAAAATCAGGTAAATTCGAATTTCCAGCGGACGCAAAACAAGCGCTAAATGAAATAAAAAGGCAATTATTACATGCACCAATACTAAAACTACCAGATTTGTCACAAGACTTCTGTTTGTAAACAGATACTTCGGGGTACGGTATCGGGGCCATATTATTAAACATAAATTCTGAAGGAGTAGAATCAATAGTCCAATACGCGAGCAGGTCAGTGTCGGAGGCAGAAAAAAATACTCAACAGTTGAAAGGGAGTGTTTAGCAGTTGTAGTTTTTACAGAATATTTTCGACAATTTTTACTTGGAAAAAAATTCATTTTACGCGTAGACCAAAAATCATTAATTTGGCTACATACGATGCAAAATACTTCAGCCTGGCTGACACGGTGGATACTACGTCTGCAAGCATATTCATATACCCCAATATATATAAAGGGCCGTACAAACATTTTACCAGACTATTTGTCACGAAATCCAGATACGGAAGGAAATTTGGTAATAACCATCCAGAACGAACTGGAAGGGCCAGAAATACTGTCTAATGAAAATATTTCGGACCATCAAGATAAAGATGATTTTTGTTTAGCAATGAAATCCTTTTTATCAAAAGGAACGGAACTGCCAGAGCACTTTAAACATTTTTTAAAGGACTTAGATAATTTTGATCTGGACGAAAGTAAAAATCTTCTAGTAAGATATCATAGACCATCGCAAGAATATAGAAAAAACGACTTTAAAATTATTCACATGATGGCACATGCGACAATTGGTTGTCACATGGGAGAAGCAAAAACTATGGGGAGGCTGAAAGGAAATTTTTATTTTCCAAAAATGTACTCAAAAGTAAAAGCTTTTATACAAAGCTGCCAAGAGTGTGCCAAACAAAAGTCGCCACCAAGGACCCCTAGGGCTGAATTAGGTCAATACCCCACCCCTTCAGGGGTAGGAGAATTAATGTCAATAGACATTTGGGGATCAGGGGGAAGTTTACCAGTTTCCAGGAAAGGAAACAGGTGTGTACTAACCATAGTCGACCATTTTAATTCATATTTATACGCTTTTCCAATTAAAGACGAAAAGACAAAAACCATTGCGAAAGTTTTGGTCAATCGCCTATTTCTGGAACACGGGATTTTCCCAAGAGTTTTACTTAGCGACAATGGGCCATGTTTTAGAGCCAAATTATTAGACGAAATTACAGAATATCTGGATGTTAAACGATGGTTTACCTCGTCTTACATGGCAGCAGCTAATGGGAAGGTTGAACGTAAGCATAGGGAATTAGCTTACATGCTGGGAATACATGCAAGAGAGGAAAATGAAAATTGGGACGAACTTTTACCATTTGTAGTCTTTGCAATAAATACAGCTTTTTCACGTTCCTTAAAAGAAACGCCATTTTTTGCAACATATAAGAGATCCCAGAATTTGTTTAGATGAAATACAAAATGACAGAATATATAACAACCTAGACCAATATAAGCAAGAGATGGTGATGCGAATGAAAAAAGCTATGGAACAAGTTAAAGACAATCTGGAAGATGCGAAAACAGAACAAAAAGAAAAATATGACAGAACAAGCAAAAATACAACGATGCAATGTTTAGGAGATTTGGCTTATGTTTACAAAACGAATCTGGAAGGAACAAAAAAGTTAAAACCGAAATGGGATGGACCTACAGGATTATAAAAATTCTACCAAATAGCTTAACATATGTTCTAAAGCATCAGCATAAGGAAAAGGAAGAAGTAGTGCACCATAATAGAATGAAAAAGGGATATTTTTCAAAACCGTGGAAAACAGAGCCTATACTTTCAGAAGAAGAAATAGAGGACTATTTCTAAGGTAATAAAAAATTATTACCGTCACGTTCTAACGCAAAATTATTAGCTCCGATCTGAAGTGACATCATAGGTTCCTGCAAAAGCTTTTGTTTCCGAGACGAGATAAGATTTCGCGAATGGTGACAAGACTTGTCAAAACAAATTAGGCTTCGTTTCATAAAAGAAATTAATAAGGCCACGTAACTTGTAAATAGGTGTTGTGAAACTAATTAAATTATACACTTAGAACCAGCATTAAAAGGCAATTCTTTTAATATGTATATTGAAAAAATATATTTTGGGGGGATAATTAAGAAAAAAAAATTGTTTTTGAAGAATTTTAAAATAATTATAATAGGAAAAACAGCGAGAGTTTACATTAAGTGCGCGCTACATGTATAAGCTAGCTGTAATCTTGTTATAAATAGTAGAAGATATAATAAATTAAACACTTACCAATAAGGACGATATATATAAACAAGAAGCCGTAGATAAAATGGGTCAAAATTTAAAAAAGTATAGCACAGTGTAAAACAAAGTTTTCTCGGGTATAATTAATTTCGCATATCCAATAAATTCACAACACACCATTGACAGAAATAACAGGGCGAGGACATTGCAGGCGAAAAACACCAATGACAGGACCGTTTGCATTTAAAAACAAAAACTGCTAGCGTCTTGTCATTGGGGGATCCACCAAACTAACCAAATTGATATTAGAAATATCGGTCAAACTGGAGAAGGTTGGGGCTGAATTTTCGGGTAAAATCCGTCGTGCTAAAATAAATAGCAGCGAGGGTTTTATCCGGGCACAAAACCCATAAACTTGTAGAACAGGGTAATAGTCAAAATAGTCAAATATCACGAAAGGGAAAAATTACACTCAATGACTGTATAAAACTAAGGCGCAAATTAAACTGAGGATAATGATAATACCAGACGCGAATAATATACAAGATTATAGGGAAACCACAATAGGTGCTGATAACCCCTATCTCTACACAACTTTTGGCACGAAATAGGCACTAATTTTTGGTAAAATACTACAGACAAGGAATAAGTGTCTGTGATGAAAACCACACAATTTTGTGGGAATCAGGATATCGTAAAAACGTACATTTTTATGAATAAATGAGAACTAGAAATTTCGGGGTAAAACTTAATTATAAATGTTCAAAAAAAAATTAGCTGAAAAACTACAGTACTTTTCTAACACCAAAATTTTTCGGAAGAAAAAAATTAAATAATTTCAAAAAAATACAGGTTGCAAAAATTAGACCCCCCCACCTCTTAAAATATGGAGATAATGAATTTGATCATAAAGGGGAATCAGCATAAAACTGGTTAAGGTTATTGAAAAGAACATGAAATATATAAATATAGGCTTTAAATAAAGACCTATTTTACTGAAAAAGCGGAAAAAGACTTAAAAAAATGACTAGCATGACATAGAAAATTGAAAGTAAGGCACATAATAGCCTTAAGAACTTGAAGTTGAAACCTAAGACAAGATCACTAAAAGATGGGTAGCTAAAGTGAAAATAGTCATTGTCACGTGTATGTCGAAAACTAAATTACTGTGTGCCATGAAGGCCAGGTATTTTCTGCCGAAGGGCCACTTTTCTTCAAAAAAGAATAGCCCAGGAGGTAACTGTGGCCACAAAGAAAAAAAAAGGGGGAATACTATAGATAATTAATTATTGTGTGTGCAGGTTCAGAATAGTCGTTTTAGCTGTAGCACATGACAAGAAAACCTGGAAACGTTATAAGGAGCTACCAGAAGGCAGTCCTGGTAAGCAAACATTCAGAGTACAGGCAAAGTCATTTGATAATGGCATAACGGGTATAAGGTGAACAGCAACAATTTTTAGCTTATTAGATCTAAGCTGTAAATGGAGCTTTATCTAAAAAAGACATTAAAGCCGAAAAAAAGAGAGATTACAGACAAAAACGTTATAAAACTGTCTCAAGTACGTAGAAATTCGAAAAGAATTGAAAAGCTTAAAAGTCTGAATAAACAAACAGGCTTATAAGCTAATGACAGTTAATGACACAAGTGGGTTCGAAATAGAACCAAAGTTTTAAAACAAAATGTATATTGTCGTATATGGGAAAAGTTATATGGTTGTAACAAATGTAATTGAGAAAATATCTACTGTTATAAATACATTTCGAAAACCTTTTATAAACAGAGAATTGTATTAAAAAAAAAAAAATTATAGAAATGTAAATGGAAAAGTTTATGTTATATGAAATATTGCCAAGCCCTTATATAGAGGCTAATCACATTTATCAGTTATAGTGCATAAATCTATTTGTTGGAGTTGCTTTTGTTTTGTAAATATTTTAATTAGAGTTAGGACTTATCATATACAAGTCTTGATGGACTTATTTAAAAGTTGTACAAAGAATAAATATTGCAGTGATTAAATAAATTATTAAAGTACATAATTATTATTTATTTTTAACAATTAAGTTATGTATCAACATAACTTTTGTTAATATATATATATACATATATATATATATCCTAAACTATCCATGTAAATATAGTGAATTAAATGTTGAGTATTTGTGTTTTTTTTATGTTTATATCATTCAAGAAGTATCCTACATTAATACTTCATAAGCAATTCACAAAATGATAATTGGAACTATATCCAATGCTAATCTATACCGTGTATTATTTTCTAATGCTTTAAGTTTTAAACAGTAGTTAAATATCCTATCTAGTTTTGCGAATAAAAAAAAATAAATACTTATGTAAGTTATTACACAATGCTTATATATATATATACTATGTTTTTATCAACTTTAAGTTTTAACTAGTGATTTAATGTTATATGTAAATGTTTGACCTCGAATCAACGTATTAATAATTTTCATTGTGAAATAATCCGTTTAGTATTAAGTTTGAAATAATAATCCAGAAAGAAACATAATGTTTCGATTTAAGCGGGATAGTATTTTTGGAGTTACTAAAAGAGAGAAAAGTAAATAAAAGCAATTAAACTTTACGAAGTTGAGTGTTTCTTTCTAATATATATGTAAAACTATATGCTTTTATATGTACTCTAATGTGAATATTTATTTTAGATACAGCCCTAGCTATTTTTTTTGAAAATCAAATTTTTCGTAGCATCTTTTCGGATCCATTTTTCCTTCAATCATATTTTGACACATTTTTGGAAAGTAACAAATTTTGAAGCCACTTCAAATATATCCTGATACTATCATCTCATACCATCAGAAACCAAACCATACCTGATCAACTGATATTTGGAAACTATAGCAGAAATACAGACTTTACTACAAGTTCATCAAAAGTGAGATAAAATCAGAACTTACTTTAGGCCTAGATATTGTGCTACATAGCCCAAATGGCTTATGTTATTGAAATATGTAAAAATACTTTGTGCTGGAAAAATTAAAAAATCAATAATTCTATATGTAATTAATCCAAGGTAACTCTAAAACGAAAAATAAACGGTAGATCAACCACATCACACAGATAAATTAAATTATTAAGGGGAATTAAATTTAAACTCAAATAATTCATAAACTTGTCTAATATAACTTGAAATCTAATTTAAGCAAAACCAATAATATTATGTTTCAGCCGCTTGGGGTCAAGTTAAAACAGAAGATGCATATGAAGAGGGTAAAAGAGTAATTGTCAGTCCTAGAGACAGAGAAAAAGAGAAACAAGGATGAATTTCAAATTGAAATCCTTCGACAAAAAAAAAGAACATGGCCTATATTGGACCAGAAACATAACCCTAAGGAAACCCATTGAGGGTAGATGCACATAATGACCCAAAGATGGCAGCATAATAGCTGTAAACGAAATTAAGTTGTTTTAAAAGTAAAATATTGAGAATTGGGACAATTCTTCTTTAAATGGGGAGTATTGTGGTAAAGCTTTCTAATTTAGTTAATTATTAATTTAGTAAAAATATATAAGACGCAAACATGAAGTTTTGAAATACCACTTTTTGTTAAGATAAGGAACATGCCAAGTTCTGTTTAACGGGAAATTGAGAAATTACCACTTCCTAGCGATTACGTGGGAAGGTGTGGTTGATAAAAATGTATAAAAGATACATTTTATCGGAAGGAGGGATCTGATACTAACTTTATGCCAGACTGACCTCTGGTCCGTTGTTTTTAGAAATACCTTTGAATCTTGTCTTATCATTGTAAGTGTCTAAGTATCTTATTATATATTATTGTAGTTTCTGAGACTTGTGGTCTACTTGGGACAGCCAGTCCCAGTAGAAATTATATATCTGATTATTATTATATGTTAAATAAATAAAAGTATTGTATTTTAGACAACCTCTCTATAATCTACCTTTAGCCCCTCGAACATACCCAGTCGGTACGCCTCATTAGTTCGGTCATAGCCTAAGGCACGCTACCAAAGTTTAATTACCTTAGGGCCAGAGTTTATCTCCCCTATAAAGGGAGAATAAAGGCATCTACGACTACAATCCCCAAATACCACTAAATTAATACTTCACAACATTTCTGCAGGAAGCTTTTCACAGGCTGCAGCAGAGCATAATGCAAAGCTGTGACATATGCAACCAAAAACTGAGAGCCATGGAACGTCTTTCTTGATTTGAGCAGCAAGTCCATTATTCTTACCAAGCATTACGCTTGCATTATCTGACGCAAATCCCACAAGATTCTTCAAAGGAATGTTTCTACCTCTGAATACTTCATAAATGAGTTTCTTCAAGCCAGCAGCAGAAGCATCAGTAGCGACTGGGAGAGCAAGAAAGTCCTCTTTTACTTCAGAAGTACTCATGTCATAATGACGAGCTATCATAACTAGAAACTTTGTGCCGGTTTTATCTGTACTTTCATCAACAATTAATGAAAAATTGCAGGCACGAAGTTTAAGACTAAGTCGGTCAATAGCATATGGAGCAATTACGTTTTTTAGAATGCAAGTAGTTTTTGTTCTCCACGTGCAATATGTTTTACAATAGAGGAGTCTGGTATAAACTTTTTCATAAGACCAGGCAAAGAATCCATGGTTGAAATTTCCTTATTGTTTAATACTATCCAAGCAGTCATTGCAATTTCAAGTCTAATTGCCTGTCTTGCAAATACAGCCTTCTCCTTTGCTTCTCCAATAAGCCTCAATTCATCAGCTTCCCCGTCTACTACTTCTACTTGATTTTTTAGTGATTGCAGTCTTGTCAGGTGAATTTTGGTAGAAGCATGCTTTTCCAAGTTTGATACACTTCCTGCAAGTATTTTATCACAATACTTACAATACGCTTTGTAGCCTTTTGAACTAGGCTGAATCCACTCTCTCAGTTTCAGGTTTAACAACCATTTACCACTATATTCTCGAAGCTTTTTTACGCTCTTTCTGCATTTAGAACTAGGCTTATCGCTATCATTGGTGTATGAAGGTTCAGCTGCACTTTCATCCATCTCAATATCTCCGAGCACTGAGCCACAAGAACTAGATTCACAGTTGGGTTCAATCAGTTCTTTCTGTTGTTCCCGCCTTCGCTCAAGGTCCCATTCTTTTTCTTCGGCTTCCGAGTCTCTCTCCTCAAATTCACTTTGCTCCAAGTCAGTTTTCTCACTCTTAGCAGCAACATCTGGGACAGAAGATTGAATGCCCACTTTTGAGAAGAACTTCCGAATGTCCATGGCAGGATTTGTATCTGCAAATAATTAATTTTTAGGGACAGCAACAGTGGCTAATGAAATCTTTTTTTCTGATTTTTCTTCTTTTCCATTTTTAGAGTTTTGCTTACTATTCAGCCGGGTTGCTCCTTACTTACAGTTTGTTACCATGACCTGTTTAATAATGTCAATTCAAAAACGGAATTTAAAAACTTGTGTGCAGCCAAGGATTTACCTTCGTATTAGATATCTTCTCATCATGCTCCCAGAAGCAGTGACCATGTCTGTATCTTGACTTAGATACTAGTAGCCAACAAATACCTTGAGATACAAGTACAAGTAAAAATACCTTACTGTGCATAATTTAGGGAAAAAATCTAGACAGGCTATTATTAGCTATGTTGGAAAGTTGTTAGCTCAGGGAAATGAACGGATGGATTTAGTCTACAGACCAACGTATGTCCTGGGAAGATATTTTGAAGTACCTAACTCCACTCCTTCTCTTTCCAGAGGGTACTGACCTTTGATGAACTTTAAAAATTCTCAGTATTACAAAAGTGAAAGCTTGGGAAATAGTGTTTCCGTAAAATTGTAGTTTAGCTACTTTTTGTTTTCTTGGAAAAGGGTTAGGTTAGGAAAATGAAAATTTCAGGGATAGATCTACAGACTTAAGTATGTCATGGGAAGGTGTTTTGAAGTACCTACCTCCACTCCTTTTCCCTTTAGAGGGTTCTGTTCTGACCTTTGATGACCCTTAAAAATATTTGTGTTATAAAAACTTGTAAAATAGATGTTGTGCTTAAATGGAGCACAAGAAAACTGTTTTCAGCTACACAGCTTTGCTCAATCCTGCTTTATAAGGTTTCAAAGATCTGTATGTACATTCCCTAAATTTAGAAAAAAAAATTGGTCTTGCTTTGGTCTACTTAAATAAGCAGGATTGTGTTTTCAAGACTGAAACCAGACAAAAATAAACCAAAAACCAGAAATTAAAGTAAAATATTGTTTTGTCAAAATTCAAATCACTGGCTATTGAAAATAAACAAAATAAATCATTAGTATCACTGAAGAAAATTCTTATTGGGCCTCTAAAATGAGGGTGAACCTTCTTTGATCAAGGCTGAAAAGGATGATTCAAGTTCTGATCACTATCTACTTAAAGATAGATTGGTTACTGGTAACTGGAAAACAGCTTGCCAATTGTTTTTGAAAGAAATTTTGGTTAGGTTTATATTAACAGAATATTCAGTTAGCTAAGAAATAAACTTGCCTCAATAGTCAGAATTGCATCCTGAATATAAATTTAACATGCTTTTAAGTCGCAAATGAACTTTATCCCACCCCTATGTATACCAATTCAGGGTATAAATTTGCAAATTAGGAGGGTGGGGGTAAAGTTCATTTCTGATGCAAATGAATGTTAAATTTGGATTCAGGATTCAATTCTGACTATAGATATAAATTTATAAATTTATTCTAGCTACCTGAATAGTCTTTTAATATAAACCTATCCTTATCCAAACCTTAAACCTCATGAAGTGGAAGAAGGTGTCTTGGGTAGGAGCGTTAGAAATGCAACTAGGAATATTACCAAAAACGCTTTAAACCTGGGGTAGAAAAGAGGACAGGAGGTTTTTGGCTGATAAATAATACGAGAATATAGTAAGGGATGTTGAGAATGTATGAAATTATTAACTAAGGAGGTGGGAAATGGAGGTCATGGATCAAATTGCCAAGGATATGGAAGATGCGACCAGACGGCATAATAGTAAAATATTGTTTTGGCATATTAACAAATTGAGAGGAAGGAGTCAGTCTCGACCTGTTCTAGTTAAAAATATAAACGGGGCCTAAATTAGTGATTAGAAAATGTAAAAAAAGAGATGTGTGCAGAACATTTTGAGAATATGTTAGACTATGATGAAGTTGCGGGATATGATAAAGAAAAGAAGGGAATTTTTTGGCAATTTGGAAGTAAATGAAGATTTATTTTGCAGAGGAGGTAGAGACGGTGCTAAAAGGACGTAAAAATAATGAGGCATCAGGTGCTGATAGTCTTGCCAATGAGTTTTAAAATATGATGGTTGCGAAGTTAGGGATAAATAATTGAATTATGAACATGATTCTCGAAAAAAGGGAAGTGCCTGGGGATCTTAGGAAAACTTTCATTAAAACACTTCATAAGAAAGATGATAAGAGTGAGTGAGGTTATTATTGAGGCAGTAGCCTGGTTTCTGTACAAAGCAAATTGCTTACCATGACGATATTTTCTAGAATAGAAGATGTTGTAGATAAAGTCTTAAGAAAGGAACTTTATGGTTTTAGGAAAGGCAGAGGATGCGTTGACCAAATTATCACATAAATAAATAACTGAGAAGAAGCCAATAGAAGAGCTTTAGTGAACATCTTGTCCTTGTGCGAATATATCAACATGATTAGAGCTATGTATGAGAACAATATCGCTGCAGTTAAGGCAGTAAGTAAGGCTAGTAGCTAGTTTGGTGTTGAATAAGAAGTTTAGTACGGTTGTATCCTATCCTCGTTTATATGGAATATTATGATGGGCTTGCCCTAAAGACAGCGAATGCTATGG